>JAJGRW010000729.1:96288-205349 GCA_025461045.1 Carex parvula
ATTTATGGTGGATTCCTAAATTTTACTTTTAGAGGATCGTTAGGATTCTTGACAGTTCTGTTCCGAAGTGAATATCAGAAATTCTAACAGTTCGAGTATTTAAAAAAAAAACTTGAGAGTATTTCTTCTGTAATTTTTTAAATTGAGAATATTAATAAAGATTTCGGTAGGAATAGCTGTCCACTACCGAACACAATTTTTTTTTTCACATATCCCAATTATATTTTCTAAATCTTGGGGAAAATTTTGGGCTATCCCACTAGAGAATGGAGTAAGTCCGATGCCCATTGGATCTACTTTTAAGTTCAACGAGCATGATGACTGTCTGATCTAATTTAAGATTTGTGCGCACAAAAATTGAAATGGACGCACACGAAGTTTAAAGCGTTCTGCACAAATCTTAAAACAAATCGACGGTGATTAAACCCATCGAACCAGAGTAGGTCCGAGGACATCGGACCTACTCTCAAATCATCCCATTACTTATCGAATTCACATCACTCCCGGTACCGTAATAGGAAATCTTTTACAATTACTTGATCTGGACCGTTCTTTTTAAGTTGGCACGAAATCTCAAAGCCCAATAATACTGCCTCCTCTGTCAGCCCGAATCCCAAACCGTCTGGGAGTTAATCTCAAACCGTAAAATGAAGGGAATCTTTTACGGTACTGGAGAGGATATGGATCCATTACTTATCTACTTTTCGTTTCTCGTGTCAGATTGAAATGTGCACCTGATCAGTGACGAAAACAACGTAGTCAGCCATGCAACGGGTTAATACATGTTTTCATTAATCATTACACAGTGACAAATGAATTATTCAGGTTTAGTTCAATAGAGTTAAAATTCGTGATTCGGAAATAATTCAAAATTATTTGAACCGGAGATCTCAGTTCCACGAGGGAGCAAAAAAAATCCATAAAAAAAAAAAATCCCAAACTATTCAAAAAATTCAGAAAAAATTTAGTTAAGAATTGACGGACAAGGATGTTTTTACTTTGATGGATTAACCTTTGTAGGCAAACACAGTAACCTTTAACACCTTGTTTGGATAGAGAGTAGAGGAAGGGAGGGAATGGAAAGAAAATAAAACTTTTCGTCAAATCGTGTTTGGTTGACAAAATTATGCCGGAGATGAAGGGTATAGGAGGTGAAAGGTTTAATCTTGTATCATTATAATCAATATAACCAGTTTCCTTCCCGATTTAGAGTGTAACGGATGGAAAGAAATTTTGTTGTAAATATTTTTAGAACAAAAAACATAAGTGTCCAACTCTATATCTTACATATATAATTCTCATACAAGTTTTTTGTCACAACCCTATAACAGTCACCGAATTTCTCATTAACCTTCTAAATTTTAATCAACCAAATAAAAAATAAGGAAAAATTTAGAACAAAATAAAGCTGTTCACTTGATTGTAAATGAAAAGAAAATTTCTGGTTGCAATTCATTATTCATGATATAACAGTATAGAACCCTTGCATTCATATGTTGGCACGACACTGAAAAAAAAAAAAAACATCCATGCATAATTGTATATATATATATTATATTCTTCAATTGTTGCGTATTATTTTTCTTTACATGTATTTCCTTGCATTAAGCAACTATGTAAAAATGTAATTATCTAAGGCTATTTTTATGGGCAGACAATAATTGTAATTAAAAGAATTTTAATTATAATCGATAAGACAAACGGATTCGTAGCGAAATACAAATTAAAACCTGATGTATTTTTAAGTTAGAAGTTAAGATTTCAACAAATTTTTCAGAAATATCTGTAGAATTAAGTTTAAAATACTGAAACAGCAGTTGACATTCAGTTGAATAATCTCTAGAAGTAGCAACTTGGGAGGTTTCTTTTAACAAATATGTTTTTTTTTTTCTCATTTATAAATTCGTTGCTTCTGGATATTGGATTCTTTACCAGATGAAACAAACCGGTTAGTTTGCTTGCGTGATGCTCTTGTTACTTTGCCACTTGCTAATAGTGATGGCGGTTCGATTGATATCGGATCAAATTTAATCTGATATCCGATCAGAAATCTTTTTCTTCCTAATGTTCACGACACTTGTTATCTCCAAAGCGAGAACGGAGTAGGTCCAATGCCCATCGGACCCACTTTTAGGTTCAATGAGCATGATGACCGTCCGTTCTAATTTAAGATTGTGCACACGGAAATTGAAACAAACAAGCACGAATTTAAACATGTTGCACGAATCTTAAAGCAAATCGACGGTGATTAAACTCATCAAACCCATCGAACTAGAGTACACTCAAGTGCTCAAAAGCATCATCTTCTTCTAGACCTCTACTTATCCTCCAAAAAAATACATCATCTTCTGTTGACAAAGCAGAGCATGGAGATTTCTAATTGAATGAAATTTCATCCAACGGTCATACCATGCTTGATGCTTTAGTCTCTGTCTCGCCATACATTGCAAGAATTATTGTAAGATGAACCATGCACGGAGCTCGATAACAGTTATAAAGGAATTAGAGGGATGGACAACATAAAAAGGCAAAAATAAATTTCCAGCATATGAGAATAAAATTCATTACTATATTGTTGTCATGTTAGTACTAATTTCATTTAGTGAAAATTATAATTAGTTCGAACGAGTTGATAATAATTAAGCATCGTAGTACAATCAATGGAACTATTTTTTATTTTTTTAATATTATCTCAATCAATTAAAATGCAAGATAATTAATATTTATTATATTTTTTCTAGATTATATTCACTTGCTTAATTCGAAATTTAACCTATGTTTAAAGCTGAAATTTTTATTTATACCATAATAAAAAATAAAAAACACCTCAAAAATGGGAGAATTCGAAAATTACCCAGGCCACCACATAACCCTGCGGCTCCAGTTTAGGAGCCTCCAAATGAATTACTGGCGACCTCATTTTTTTTACAGATATTTTATTAAAATGGTATCAGCGGCCGTCCATAACAAAAATCACATTACCTTGTTTTCTGTGCCAGCGAATTGGTTTCCAGACAATCTTTGTGCCACTTACAAAAAAAAAAAAACGGAGTTGCTAATTCATTTGGAGGCTTTTAACGGCATGGGTAAATTTCAAATTCTCATCAACTGAAATGCTTTGGTTTATTTTTTTTGTGATTATGGTATAATAAAAATTTCGGTATTGAAAAATATGCACATCATGAGAGAAATAAATATGCTGTTATTCCAATAGAATAACATGTAACCTGTTTTCTTTTTAAGGTTAACATGTAACATGTTATTATGACATAAAAAAGAATATCAGTACATTTTATACCATCACTCCTTAAATATCTCAAATGAACTCAGAAAATTTTGAAAATCCGGATTTATTTGGACCAGACCTGTGCATGTCATGTCAAGCCCAATTTATCAATCACAACCGTTGATTTTTAGTGCTCTGCATATTTTCATTTCCCAGATGGGAGGCTGCCGTACAACTAAGAGTCAGAAAAATCAAGCCCTGTTACGCAAAGTGTAGATCTCGTATTGAGCATAGGATCTACTAGCAATATGATTACTTCACTGTGTGTTAAGCTGGTACCAGTGTAAATAGAACTCGGACTACTATGTACACATTAGACATGACCGGATAATTAATGCTTTGGTTGTACACAGGAACCGAAGCTGGATTGCAATGGGATTATAGAATTCATCTGCTCTGAATTAACGCACCCTCCGAGTTTAGATCCGGACGTCTGAAGTAACTCACATTTTGAGTTTGGATCCGGACAGTGAATCGTGTCCAAAATGGAATACACGAACCCTTTATTGTTCATAGTTTGAGTTACTTTAGAGGATTCAAATTATATATTGCACACTGGAACCGAATTGGTTCGTATTATGATCAGATGGTTCAGATTTAAACTCAAACGATGAGTTAGCGCAGACGATGCGGACTCTTGCAATAAGAAGTATGTATCCTTTGAGATAATAGAGTATTTGAGACTGTCCGATTAGTATCCAGACCAATATGGCTTGAGATGGAATGCACCTTAGGTTGCTAAGAATTTGGTGCGAAGAGGAAGAAGAGAGGAGAGACGGATCTGGAGTAAACTGAATTTTCTAATTTTCTCTCTCATCAAGAGTCTAAAAAACAGAATATATATAAGCAAGATATATGACTCATTGGGCCCAAATATCAATTTAGATCACAACATAACAATCTCACCTTGAGTCAAATTGTATCTAAAGCAAACTAAACCATAAAACAAAAATAAAGATACACTAGCAACATGCTAGAAACAAAACTAGCTCAAATTAGTTAGAAATAAAACTTAAAAGATAATGGTGACACAAGAGGCACACTCCACCTCAAACCGAAATCTCATCCACAATATCTCGATGGCTGCTCTCGAGTGTCAAGTCATTGTCGATGTCAATCTTGACTAATAAATTACTCTTCACTTCACATCCTCAAGGGCGCGTGATTACCTGTCAGGTAGTTTGACCATGCAGTCCATTTGAGAGACATGTTGGTTTGGGAATGAAGGGAGGGGTTTTTTTTTAGAGAGAGGACCGATTAATGCTTACTGATCTGATTGATTATTCTCTACACATCTCTGGTTGATTTAATGCCAGCTATCAGATACAAATAATGTAGATGTATTAATGTGACTTGCAATGACATGACTTTAAACAGAATGTTTTACAATTATAATTTTCTTTCTTTAAAGCAGGCTAAATAGACTTATCAGTTTATGTATGAATATAAACAGAAACGTTTAGACTTGTTTTAATTTTTTTCTTACATTTATGCATATTTTTTCACCACGTAACCTCTTATTTTTTTATTATTTAATTAATTCTGAATGTAACTTTTTTTTCTTTTTCCAATTGTGACAATGTTGCTCCTTTTTTCTACTTGTTCTCTAGATAAATACATTTTTTTTTTCAAATCTGATGATCAAATGACTCTGCTACAGCCCGCAGAACAGATCTTACGGTCTACTAAAAAAATCCTGCAACATGTTTCTGGTACGAACCGCAGAACAAATCTTACCATCCGTACCACCAAAATACCACAGAACTAGAGTATGTAAATTCTAATTCACCAAGAAAATTAGAACAATCAAAATACTCTTACTAGATCCAAAATATATCAAGGTCAACTTCGTCAAATATCAGCTCATGCGCTCATGCGCTCATGCCCTGGTCTAATTAAAAAACCCAAAAACGCACAGCTTGGTCCATTATCGCGGTGCACAGTACCCACGGGAATATCCGAGAGCAACAGCGGGTCTTGGCGCGGCTCACGCTGGCGCAATTGTTGCGCTTGATCGATATCTTGGCGCGGTCCACCGAACATAGATAAGCATTCTTCTTTTTCTTTTTAGTTATGATTGAATCCTCTTGAATCTCACCAAGCTGATACTAATTTGTTAGAATTCGGCGTGAAGCCGAAAAAGAGAGGAGAGATAAATCTAGAGTAGAATTAATTTTCTAATTTTTTCTCTTAGTAAGAGTCTAAATTACATAATATATATATATATATGAGGTTGGCTATTCTACTTCCATAAGCATATGCCTACATATGCTTATAACTCATTTTTGTGTTTCCAATGTTTAAATGGTCGATCCGAACCGTTCATCTTGTTCTCCATATTAATATGTGCTTGCAGATCAAATTTTACATTTTTTGGAATTTTTTTACTATTTATTAAGCCACTTTGAAAATTGCTGATACGTGTGAACAGTAAAAACAGTGCAACAAAATTCTGGACTATATGATTAGCAATTTTTAAAGTGGCTTAATAAATAGTAAAAAAATTCTGAAAAATATAAAATTTGGTCTCCAAGCACATATTAATATGGAGAACAAGATGAACGGTTCGGATCGACCATTTGAACATCGGAAACGCAAAAATGAGTTATAAGCATATGTGGGCATATGCTTATGGAAGTAGAATAGCCAACCTCTATATATATATATATATATATATATATATATATATATATATAAGCAAGATACATAGTTCGTTGGGCTCAAATAACAATTTAGATCATAACATAACATAAATGATACCGAATTTCTTATTAATATTAAAAAGATATAAAATTTATATATCTGTCCAATTCGGAAAATTTACAAATCCACATTCCATTTGCAAAGATTTCAAAATTTGCCCAATTCGGAAAATTATTTTACAGATTCAGGTCCTGGATCCGCAAAATAATGTTCCGGATTGAGAATCCTATTTACAGGAAATTATTTTCAGGAAATAAGATTTTCTAATTTTCATATTTAAATAAATAAAAGATGTTATGATTTATTTATTTTTTGTATTGAAATATTAAAAAGATTTTAATAATTTTTTGAAAATAGATGGAATATTATATAATTGAATTTATTAGGACTACGACAAATAATCTGAATCAATATTTTTTAGGCCGTATTTTTTGCGGCTATTAAAAAAATTAAAATATTTCTTTGCGTGTTACGGGAAAAAAATAAAAATATTTTGGAACTGAGTTATTGATTCAAGTTCAAAAGTCAATTCTGAGTAATAAAGAAATATCGTGGTCCTTCTATTTAAAAAAAAACCAATTTGATCTGACACCCAAAATGTCAAATGAAATTTTGTTTTTCAAAAAATAGACGAAGTATCTTAGAATTTGAATGTACTAGAAGGATCCCGATAATTTCTTTATTTACCCATAAGTGACTCTCGAATTGAGATCAATAACTCAGATCCAACATTTTTTTTTCAGTAACACACAAATAAATATTTTAATTTTTCTTACACCCGCAATAAATCCGGCATAAAAAATATTGATCTAGATTATTTGTCACAGTCTTTCTCATAAATTCAATTATATAGTTTTCATCTATTTTCAAATAAATATGAAAATATTTCTAATACTTTAATATGAAAATAAATAATCATAACATTTATTATTTATTTAAAATATGAAAACTAGAAATTCCTATTTCCGAAAAATAATTTCGCAGAAATAAGATTCTCAGTCCAAGAAATTATTTGCGGATCCAGGTCCTAGATTCATGAAATAATTTTTCAATTTGGACAGATTCAGAATATTTTGTAAACGGGATGTAGATTTGGAAATTAAAATTTTTTTTTTGGATATTAATACAAGTTTCGGTGAATTCTCTGTACATGTCAGTTCCTTTAATATATGTGATTTTCATCGGACGGTTCGGATCTAAAAGAAGTATTCTCTTACCTTAGGTGATAGGAATTCTCAAACAGGACTTCTGGTTCCAGCTCCTGTCCCATTTGAGTCTTTATACCCCAAGTAGGGGTGGCAAAAAAGCTCGTAGCTCGTGGCTCGATCGTGACTCGCACTTGACTTGCTCGTTAATAGCTCGTTCGTTACTGGACTAAGTTGTTAATGAGCCAGCTCACCACTAGTTCGGTTCAGAATTAACGAGTTCAAGCTAGGCATCAATTTGTGAATCTGTATGATTTTGTATGTATTTTATACAATAGTTCGGTTCAGCTCGGTCCAAAAAATTTGTATAATTTTTTTTCTTCTTAAAACAAGATCTAGCCAAATTTAGCGAGCCAGCTCGGGCTGGCTTCTCACGATTTCAAGCTGAGATTTTAGCTAGGATATCTTAGGTTCAGCTCGCTCGGCTGTAGCTCGGTCCAAAATTAACAAGTTGAACTAGGGCCTAGCTCGGACCTAGCCAGCTCGTTGCCACTCCAACCCCAGATACTTGATGTGCAGTATATATAAACGGACAATCCAAATTAATTCTAGCTTTGTCAAACTCAATCCGGTGTCTATGAAAACAACATGGTCCGTTTTGAGATTTGTACAAAGATAAAAGAACGATTAATATTTACTAATTTCACCTCATGTACTTAGGATCCGAATTGACACGTATTGTCATCTAAAATACCATTTTTTTGTAGAAATGTATTAAATTTTTTTGTAAATAATCAGAAAGATAGAAGAAAATTTCAATCGCGTAAAAAGAATCCCATGAATGATACACAGATGAAGTGATTTTTTAGCCTACCACACCAATCCAACAGACATATGTTTGTATTTATATATTATGATATAAGCAAAACTAGAGTGTGATGTGCTCACCAAAAGGATTTAGTGAGCACAACTTCAAAAATATATGGATCAGCTTCAAATGGCAAATTTAAATCGTTGAAATCCATATACTTCATGAGAGATGCATGTACATGCAAAAATATATATTATTTTGTATATTCGAATTACAATTTTTTATTACTAAACGTTTTATCAAAATATTAAATGAATAAATAATGAGCAAAGGATATTAAATAATTGAGAATAATGAATTTTTTTGCTTCCTGGGGGACTTGAAGAAACAACGAGCCAATTTATTCTTATCTTTGTTATAATATTTTTTATTCTATTTGTTATTAATTTTTCTTCGTATTTTTTTTTTGAAAAAGGACAAATCCCCGCTATATTTTTCTTCGTATTATTTATTGTTTATTATTATTCTTGTTAATTATTACTAACATTTTTTTTATTAAAGGGCCCGATGCACACAATAACATTCAACATAACTTCCATAATTAACCTAAAAAGGATGATTTTTCACATAGATTTGTATTGTTCACCTTAATTGAACTACAACTAACCCAAATTAAACTACAATTAACCTAAATTTAATAATTAACTTTAAATAAATTAGAATTAATTGGTGTGATTTGGCAGATGATAAAGCAACCACATCAGTGACACAGTTTCGTAAAATTTAAATGCAAATCTCAAGCTTTAAAATTAGAGGTAACTACAAAATAGGAGTAACTTTTATGCATATTTCACTTATCTCATATTTTATAGAAAATAATGGCAACAATGATAGTGATGGTGCAGTATCTACTATCTTAATAAAAAATAATGCACCTGTTCTATGCTATTTGAAATCTCAAATCTATTTGACAACAATTTTCAAATGGCTCTGAACCAAAACAAATTACTTAGCTATATATCACTGGCAATTTTTTTGCATACGAACCTTCATCTCCAGCCCAATCAAATAAGACAACTTTCAGCCCAATCAGGCCCAAAATGGCCTTGTAGTTATATTACTCTGGTGAGTACACGTCACGTCATTCCCAGGGGCAGCCATCTTTGGCCTCTTCTGTATAAATATCAAACGCCTTTCTCCATCTCACTTTGCACTCACACTCTCCTGGTTCTCCGTGGGTTTCTTTCTCTCTCCATTTCTTTTCGCCGCCCGAGTACCCGCAAAGCTGTTTTCCTATTTCGCCTTTTTTCTTTCCATCTCTTTTATTTCCCCTTTGACCACCTCACTTCTCAGTCTCACTTATCCCTTCTCTCTTTCTCTCTCTCGCCTCTCTTTATATATAACTCACCGATTCAAAACCATCGATCTTCTAATACAAACAAACGAACTTTGATGTCTCCGACGAACAACCTGATGTCTTACTGTCTACCTCCTATCGAGTCCCTCTTGGCACATCCTTACCAGTATCAGTTCATCCCGGAGCCGTTAGATCCTTATCCCTACATCCAATCTCTGACGGACGGCCGAGATCTCCCCCCTCAGATGCACCCTTTGTTCCTCACGGCTGATGCTGAAGATTCTCTATCTGTCACTCCAGGTGGCGATAGCAGTAAGATCACCAGGGGATCGCCTGACTCCAGAAATGACATTACTGTGGCGATTGCGCCGTCACCTCCTGTGAAGCAGCTAGCGGTGGGTGAAAAACGGGCGGGGATGAACGTTGCGGGGTCCTCTCTCAGGACCTCGATTTATCGAGGGGTTACGAGGTCTGTTTTTTTTATTTAGTTTTTGTCTTTATTTGATTTCGTTTCGGTTCTTGGTTCATGCGAGCGATACCGTTTTTTTTTTTGGCATCGGAAGAGTTATTGTTATTGTTATTTTTTTCGTCTTGTTGTATTTACAATGGATGAGCTTGAGTTTGTTGTATTTTCTTGGCATCGGGTTTGTAATTTATCATCATAAACCATGTGAGTTTTGCGTTGGTTGATTTGTCTGGAGGGGTTTAGACAGCAGTGAATCAGAATTGCTGTACTCCAAAAAAAAAAAATTTCGAATCGATTGACCTTCCTTGGAGCACCATAATACTTGTATGCATGCAAAATATTTTATTAGAACTAGCAGGTGGGGCCGTTTTAATTTCCATTCTAAATATGCTATGGATAATAAATTAATAAGACCCTTTTATTATGCGGTAGCATTACAAATTACAAATCATGCGTTTCACTAGTAGGCTGGACTAAATTTCTGCAAGTTCAAAAAAGTGTGAACAAAATTATAAAGTCGGATGTCACGTGATAACTGACACGTGGTCGTTTTCTATTGCAGGCACAGGTGGACCGGGAGGTACGAGGCGCACCTCTGGGACAACACGTGCAAGCGGGAGGGGCAAAAGAGAAAAGGCAGACAAGGTACGCACGTGCTTAACCCCTGAATGTAAATTAATTAATTACTTTGTTAATACAATTTACTATTTCTCACTCTTAATTTGTACTAATGTGCGGGGTCCATGGGCATCATGAGTATTTGGGGCTGGGGATTTGATTGATGGTATATTTTGCGTGTGCTTCTTGGTACAAATATTTCGGTCCGCGAGATGCCGCCGTTCTTTGGATAATGATAGATGGAAATATAATATGAGAGAGACATTTGACCAGTGTCGCTTTCAAATGGTGAACAGCACCTGTGGATCAATGAAAATTCCTTTTATCTTGCTGCAAAACTTGCTAAAAAAAGAGAGAATATTCAGTTTCAAAAAATAAAGTGACTATTTTAACGGTGTGAAAGATTTTTGAAAATATACATATGGCTTTACCGTATGGTTTCCAACTGATAGGCGGGAGCCACCTGCATGCTTTATTGTTTTGGCTCCATACCCGCCACATCAATTTCTATTTGTTGGTCTGGGATCTTTTATGCACAGGCCTTTGTGATGGTTCTGTTGTTGTGCACCCTCTTATTGTTTGGATAGCAGTTCTGGTAGAAGGAATTTATAAATTCAATTTGGAGGCATTAGTTTTTTACTTGCTAGAATTGCGTGTAGCGGTATATCGAGTCAAATAATTCGTCAGTAGTATCTGTTTCTTTGTAACTGAACATTTCGTCGTTATTCTATCTTGCATTTGTTGACGGAAATTTAGGACTTTATTTTGACATACGACACTTTCATTGATTTTTTTTTTTGGACCTATTTTCTATTGTGAAATAACATTAACTAGCAATACCATTAATGTAGTGGAAATGGGGTGGAAACTTTAATTCGATTCATATGAAATTCTTCTATTTTTTACAGTTACAACTTAATAAAAAAATTCTCCTCTGCAAAATAAAGTTTTGCATATCTTATAAAGTCTGAGTCTAGATGCCTATAGACCCCGTTCTTACACATGCATAAATGTCATGTGCACATAATTTACAAAATAAATTCTATAAAAAATAGTTCTACAAACAGTAGTACAAAAAATTTGATTTGCAGAAGTATTAATTCAATATTGGGTTGTTGGCTTGTTGCATCATAGAAGAAACCAATGCATCATTTTAAATCAAGGCATATATAATATATATCCATTACAAGTGGGCCCAAGGCAAACTATGTTCACTTTGAGCTCCAGAGGTGCGGCCACAGCTAAGATTGAAATAAGGGAAAAATTGAAGGAAATTGGTTGGATTGAGACATGACGATACATACACAGTGACACAACAGTAGGCCTCCTAGTCAGAAGCTTAATAGCCTTTTTCTTGTTTTCTCTTTGCCTTTTCTTTTACAAGTCCTGTTGTTATGTGTGCTTGTCTTACAGTAGCTCTGGGGGCTTGTAGAGGTAAAGTACACCTGATGCCCCCACATGAGTATCTTTGACCATGGGGTCCATTTTGAGAGATGTTGGTTTGGGAGTGGGGGAGGGGGTTTTTTTTAGAGAGGGAGGACCCATTAATGTCTAGTGATCTGATTGATTGTTATCTACACATCTCTGACTGATTTAATGCAGCTATCAGATACAAATATGTAGATGTATTAATGTGACTTGTAATGACATGACTTTAAACATATGGTTTTACAAACATAATTTTCTTTCTTTAAATTAGGCTAAATAGGCTTACAAATTTATGTATGAATATAAACAGAAACGTTTAGACTTGTTTGAATTTTTTCTTACATTTATGCATATTTATTTTATTTAATTAATTCTGAATGTAATTTTTATTTTCTTTTTTCAATTGTGGCAATGTTGCTCCTGTTTTCTGCTTGTTCTCCAGTTTATCTAGGTATGCATTTTTTTTTTTTAATTTGTACTATATATATAAGATCAACTATCTAGAAATGGTATCAAATTTGAAACATTATTGATAATAAACAGGTGGCTACGACAAAGAAGAGAAAGCAGCAAGGGCCTATGATTTGGCAGCTATCAAGTATTGGGGCATTAATGCTGTTACAAACTTGCCTGTAATCCATCTCTCTCTCTCTCTCTACATATAACTATGGTATATCTATCTAAATGAGAAAAATACTGCCTACATTGTAGATTGAAAACTATGCAAGGGAGACAGAGGAAATGCAGACCATGACCAAACAAGAATTTATAGCCTCAATTAGAAGGTACAACAATTATGCTTTTTCAGTCAGTAGTAAACTATTTGCTGTTAGAATTTTTACAAATAATTATCTCACCACCAGTATCTTCTGATTTGTAGGAAAAGCAGTGGTTTTGCAAGAGGCGCCTCCATCTACAGGGGAGTAACAAGGTAAAAAATTTAAACATTTCATTTTTCTATTACAAGGAAAGAAAACAAAGCACATGTGCCTAGCCCAACATAAAGCTGAAACGTACTGTTTTTCCAAATTGTCATCAGACAAAAATATTTTATACAAAATTTTTAAGTTCATTTCTTTCACAATGGCACATATGGAAAATGTTTCAAGGGCTCTGTTGTTGGTCTAATTACTCAACATCATTTATCTGGATATTAATCTGAAATTCATGTCAGATTATGTGCTCTCTTGATGATCCTTCATTTAATATTTATATTGAAATTGCAATAACATATGGAAATTTATTCACTTGTAGGCACCACCAGCATGGCCGATGGCAAGCAAGAATAGGTCGTGTTGCTGGCAACAAGGACCTCTACCTTGGAACCTTCCGTAAGCTTGATTTTATTTCGAGCACCGTCACTATACTCTAATCCAGTAAGCTGGTATTTCATATTTCTGTTTTTAATCTTTCTTAATTTTCTCTAGCATCTGAAGAGGAAGCAGCTGAGGCATATGATGTGGCAGCAATCAAATTCAGAGGTACCAATGCAGTTACCAATTTTGAGCTAAGCCGATATGATTTGGATGCCATAGCTTCAAGTGACTTGCCAATTGGTGCATCGGGACGGAAAACAAGGCTGGCAACTCCGGCCCCTACCAACAACAGCACTCAAATCTCATTTGATTGCAGCTCTCTCGCTACTACACAGAACCCTAATGCCGTGCCACCTTTCTTTTTCCGCAACTTTCTCCAGCTGAGTGCCTCTGAACTGATGGTTTCCTTCCCACCTTTGCTTAGTTTTGGTGATACTGGTGGTGTACCAGTAAGTCAGGGTTTCTATAGCATTCCTGATGGGTATGAACAGAAGGGGCGTCAACAAAATACAATGCCTATGGGAACTGGAGTTCTCCAGTTGGCTAATGCCTCTGTCTCTATCTCTCGTTAAGGGGTGTGTTTATCTGGGACATGTTGCTTGTTTAGGTGCTAGAAACTAATCCATTCTGTTATTTTGTTGGTAGTGCTGACAGTATAGTGGGACTGGTATAGCAAGTTGCCCTTTTGTTTTTGGTATCCGTCAGGTAAAACAGCAACTAGGTCTTATATGATCTTATGATAGAAAGAACAATCTAGTAAACAGATAATGTTTGCTTGTATTATCCTTAATTATTTTTGTGGCAAAAATGGCGAGTTATTAGTTTGTTTCATGTTTTGCAATTTGTGCCCTCCTTTTTTGTGTACTTTAGTTATCAGTTTTTACAACAACAAAAAAAAGTTACCAACTAAATGTTTTGCTTTTGATTGATGGTGTCCGTGAAATTCAGATACAGTGCAATACCGCACCGAGTAGAATTAGATATGAGTTGTTCATTTTAATCCAGCACGAATCTCAAAATGGATCTGATAATCTAAATAGGCACCGTCGCACTGATATGACTCTGGTCCGGCTGGGGGTGTATTGTATTTGCATAGATGGCTGGATTTATAGTGCCTAAGAAAAATATACCTTCTCACGGGGTTATAATCACAATGAATAGTTTCTCCAGGTATGCCAGGGGAAATGAACCAAGTAGTTGAGAGACGGTGCTTCCTTTATGCAAACCAAGATAGTTTTTCCTGATGAACTTAGATACAGTGTAAACTAGAGTCATCCGTACTCATTATCACATTGTACCTTAGACCTTAGTACTGCTGTCTGGCCACATGCTATTCAGTACGGCCTAAGGTTGTTTTGGGACAATGGAAGTATTAATTGCATGGCATCATGTTTTGTGTACTACCGATTGCCATGTACGAACAGAGCATCTCATCCTTTCACATCGTTCTGGGATGGTACAGCAGCAGTGATGCATCTCCAATAGGCAATAGGCATATTCCTAAATAGTTGCAGAGGAATCCACAATAAAAATGATTTTATAAGGTTCTCAGCAGATTTTGTTTATTTTGGGGTCTTTAGATTTTTAGAGGTAATATTTAAGCAGAAGCCCATAAGGCTATATAACACTTGATCACAAGGACAACCAAAGCCATAGTACTATTTGGAATTTAGATCCAGTGCAATACCGCACCAAGTATAATGAGATCTGAGCTGTTCCTTCTAATCCGGCACGAATCTTAACATGATGACGCCCCCACCGCCACTATATTCTAATATGCACCGATATGACTTTGGTCTGGCTGGGAGTAACGTAGAGGATATATGGATTCATAATTTGCTCAGTACAGGAAAACAAGTTCCTTTTTGTGTTTGTCACACAGTTTATCTACTGTTAATTCCAGAACTTTGTTAACTAGAACATAGGCAGTATGCTATATTCTGTATTTGAAGCAACTGTATAATTTAGTGCTTTGCTGTTCGGATAAATACTGTGCTGGATTAGACAGGAGTTGTAAGGTCTAGAAAGCAATGTATGCTTCGGTGTTTTGCTATTCTGGTAGAGCCTCTGCTGGAATAAACAGTAGTAGCAGTACTGATATTAGGGACATATCTATACTATATACTTAATCCTTGATTTGATGGATGCTACAGTAATATGAACAGTGAGACCGACATGTGGGTCCCACTGTCAGCGCCACAAGCTAAATCCGATTTTTTTTTCGCCTTCGTTCTCTCCCAAAACTCTCTTCTCATCTTTCTCCGTATCCTCCTGTTCTCTCTGGAAAATTCTCCGTTCACTCAAAAACTCGAATCCCTCTTTCCTCCTCGCCCCAGGTGCTGACGTCGTCGATGCTGAAATTTTTTTAGTTATGACAGTAAAAAAATAGAAATTAAATGATTACCACCCTCCCCATGACATTTTCAATCCTACCACTCAGGCGGATCCAGTTCGAGCACCAAATTGGGCTGGTGCGCGGACTGGGCTCGCGCACCTGTTGGTTCGCGAACTGGGTAGGCGCACCAAGGGCTTTTTTTTTTTCCTGTTTTGTTTTCCATTTTTTGTTTTGTTTTGTTTCCATTTTTTATTGTTTGTAATATAAGTAATATTTTGAAATTCAATTTTTTATTTTAAGTATGATGTTGTATTTTCTAAAATTACAATGTACGCATTTTTTTTCGTTCATCCGGCATATTTTATTAGAATGATATGATAGATAATAAGAGAATAAGATACGATAAAAGTAGAATAAAAACTGAATATCAAAATATAAGTACCTAATATCAAATAATATCATAAAAGTCGAACATACGTAATAAAAGTCTATCACAACATAAGAACTAAATAACAGTGCGGAAGACCTAACAACTAACAAAATAACAAGTAAAAAATGGTGCTCTATTTGCTCGGTGGTGTGTACAGCAACCACTCTCTCCTAATTCTCTTACCCCGCCCCTCCTCCATCCGCTCCCTCTCGACCAGCGGCGTATACTCTTGTGATGGCTGTGGTGGGGTCTCCTCATGTATCTCCCCAAAAAGTCTCTCCTTAGATAGTCCCTGATCTGCCCCAGGACCAAAAATAACCTCATGTGTATCATCTGAAGAGTACACGGGTCGATATGTGACATCCTGCTGGATCACCGTTGCACTGGACTGTGGGAGTGGCTCCTCAAGTGTGTAAAATGTAGGAGAGAGGTAATCCTGAGTGTAGGGACCGTAATGAGAGCCCAAGTCAACCCCAAACGGTGGCTGTGCAGTGTCCCCCTCCTCATCTCCCCACGGTATATCTCCCTGAAATAAATAGATAATTAGGTTTCACAATGTAGATGATATTAAAAATAATTATAAAAATATACGTACCACTGCAAAACCAGCTGCCTCAGCAGTCGTCGCAGAGTAAAGATATGAGAAATCCGGCTCTGCTGTCAATTTTGGGTAATTTCAAACAAGGGTTCGATTTTGGGTAATTTCAAACAATACAATGTCAATTTGGTTCATTTGTATTCAATTTTGGTCTAAAATACCACAAATATTGTAAATTTATAATTTTTTATTTTTTGGACACCATCGGTTAAAAAATGGTACAATATTGGGTAAATTCAAACAATACAAGGTCAATTTGGTGCATTTCCACTCAATTTTGGCTAATTTTGTACATTTCTAAATAATTTGGTCTAAAATACTACAAAATATAGCTAATTTAAAATATTATCAATTTTGGACACTATTCGAACTGTTTAATACAATTCTAGTCTTTTTTGAACACCTATATAACCAACTAACTAATTTGAAAACAATAAAATTAATTAATTAATTAAAAAAATTACATTTTTACCGCAGAGAGGTGCGCGCTACCCCGTTTGAGCACCAAATTTAGTACGCGAATGCTGTTTATAGCACCGCCCCCTTGGTGCGCCTACCAGTCCACACACCAAGGGTGCGCCTACCCGGTGCGCACCAACTCAATTTGGTACGCGAACTGGGTCCGCGTGGGTGGTAAGATTGAAAAAAATCACAGAGAGGGTGGTATTCATTTAATTTCTATTTTTTACTGTGGTAACTAAAAAAATTTCGTTAGTCGATGCCGCATATTGAAATCGAAATCGTCTCCCACCACCGACCGACCCCAGTAGCCCCGGTATCCACTGCTCTCCCTTCTCCTCCTTTCCTTAACCCTCACCCTAATTCCCCTTCCCCTTTCCTTAATACTAGCACTAACACTTTTTTTTTTGCCTACCTTCTTCAACAGTAGCGAGTAGCGACTAACCCTTTAGTGGTCGTTGCTAGCTCCTTCGTATTTGGTATTTTGGTACGTATAGAGCCATTATCCACTCTTGATTTGTGTTTTCATTTTGTTTCTTTTTAGTAGTTAAAATTTTTCTCGTTTTCTTTTAAGTGATGTTAGGTTTTGAATTTATTTTAACAATAACCTCTGCACTAAGAATTCATAAAAGAGCCGTGGAGAAAACCACTGAGCTAGAGTAACAATTTTTAGTATTTCTTATTGTGGAACTTATTATATATATATTTATTTTCTTGATTCTACTTTATTTTTTAAATGAACACGACTTTTTGACCAGGATGGCTACAATAATTGAGAAATTTATGTACATCTTTCGAAATTGTCAAAATTACTTATTTCTCCTTCTACAAAAAACTCATAAATTTATCTAATTTATCGCTTTTCTGTTAAAACTCCTTTTAAGTATCCTTCTAAATTTTAAAAAATCACAAATTTGCCCAATTTATTGTCTTGTCTATTAGAACTCGTTTGAAATTTTATAAAGTTATCATTTTATCCATTATTAAAAAAAATAAAAAATAGGTAGTTATGTGAATGCTCACTCTTCTAATTGGCCGGTCTATGGTCTATGAAGTTCCTTTTCTAACTCGTGTACTTCATATTTCGGACTGTTTCAATATATGACACGGGCCTTCGGCCTTTTCTCAAAAAAAAAAAAAAAAAACAGAGAGAGAAAACAACTCAAGTCATGTAAATATTTTTTATCATATTAGCGCAGCAAATTTAGAGAAGAGGCATAAACAAAAAAATAAACTCTGGTCTGTTAACCATGAAATGCTTTTTAACATATAAAGCATATTTTAGAAAGAAAAAGCCACACCTCAAAAGCTAAAAAAAAAAGGTCTTTGTCAAGTACCGACATGCAATTATTCCCTGCCTAAACATAACCTGATCATATTGACCAGCTAAACCATCATTACAAAAAAAGAGTTGAAAATAATCTATAATACTGGATCAAGACTTCAACTGAGGGGCCGGCTCCTCGGTTTTCTCGTCTTCTATGACTGGATTTGATTTCACTGCCTCCATTGTCTTGTGAAACTCCTCAGGCAACTTAACCGGCTTGTGACGAGGCACGTGCTTAGGGATTGGCGTGTCATCTTTTATAACCTCACACTCATAATCGTCAGGCACACCCCATGGGTTCCACTCTGCAGTTTTGTAATTAACAAGAGGTCAAAGTAGTAAAAGATATTTAGAAAATTGTTTGCTCAACCAAGAAAAAAGGGAAAAAAATAGAATCATGCTTAGTAGCATATACCCACTGAGACATCATTACTAGTCTTCTTTTTTTCTTTTTATTGCATGCCTCTTTTTTGTCTTCTGTGTGATTTGGTTTTTGTGCACAGAACAAAAAATTTCATCCAAAATAGAAAAAAATAATAACAGTAACTTCAAAAAATATTTATTCTGTCCAGTGAGATAGATAGCAGAGGCCAACAAGGCAAAGGTCATTGATAAAAAGCAGAAATAATGCACTATCAGCAAATACAAATAATATAACATAGGTAGAAGTTAAATGTTCAAAACCCGTTTCAGTAAATGCTAAATTGGAAGAAGAAGGTGATATATATAATTATGGAACTCACTCAAAGCACTGCAGGACTTGTTACTGTTAGGAAGTCTGAAACAGTACTTTTAAGTACTAAATGTTCAATTGGTGAGGTAAAATTATTGCTGATCAAATCTGCATGGTTGAGTCCATGTCTCAAGTTTAGTGTAGGTTTAGTCAGGTCAATTAATTTTAGGCCAAAATTGACATTGAATTTGATACAATTCTGACCAGATTGGTTATATTTTCTTTTAATTTTATTGTGTTTGATTAAGAATTTGTAAATTTAGGTAGTTTCACTAATTATTTTTAAGTTTATTCAGCGAGTCCAATGTTGCTTGTAAGAAAAATGATGATGAATTAAAGAGAATTGAGTATTTCTCTCTACAAATTCCCTGTGACCTCTCCCTCTCTCTTTCTCGCTAAACCCTAACCTAGCCACCCTGTAAAACTAATTTAATAGCAGAAATAATTGCTTCATGAGCTATTCCACAATAGGAACAAACAAAGCAATTCCTAAGGCATACCAGGAGATCCACATCAAATATTGACTAGAAGATCCTAAGATGGATTCAAGTGAAGATCAGCTTGTATACTGCGCAAGTTCTCAAAATATCAATTTTATGATGTTATAAATGAATAGCAAGATCATTCAAAACATATATTTTGGATGTAAAACATTCAAAATTTGGACAAAAGTTTTGACAACTATAAATGGTCTAAGGCATGTCATCCCTCCAATTTAATCTTTAGTCCGGAGCTAAAAAAAGAAGAAGGCACAACTATGTAATGAGGAACCCTGCATACATAATGTGGCTCCTTTTTAACATTTTCAGAACTAAGCAATGAACTTAGCATGCCTTTTCTACAAAGGTTCTAACTTGAATTGTAAATATTTTGACTGCTATACAGTCATCCAAATCACAAAGGAAACAAGATTAGCTTGTCCAAAGGCGCACTATCAAAGAGCTTTGGTGAAACAAATAAACAACCACACCAACCTCTACTGAATTCCTCCTTTAAATTAGAAGAAATGACCCGTTCAGACAAGTAGAGAATCCAAATGCACTTAATAAAAACTTTAACAAAGAAAAAACGTGATCCTTATCTAATCCTTTGTAAGCCCCACAAGACAATGTAAATAAATGAAACCAGAAATAATCTAACTGGTAAAATAGTCAGCCCCCACCATACTGGATAGATTACCATCAACAACACTTGATCATCACACATATACTTAGTCCAAAATCTGAGCCACTAAACTTCAATTGACACAGTGTCTATAGAGAGAGATGTACCGGCGAGCTTGGTAATGAGCCTGAGTTCGTCCTGGGCCTCCTCGATGAGCTCCTCGACCTGGCCGCAGCCGATCTTTTTCTCGATCTCTTCCCAGTCTTCTTCCTGCTGACAGACCTGGAGGCGATGCTTGGTGAAGGTCTCCACGGCCTTGCGGTAGTTCTCGTCCTCCGGCACCACCTTAACCTCCTTGAGCGTCTTGCTGTACAGATCAATCAGCACCTCTCTCGCGTTTGGCACCACCTCCAGCCCCACGATCCCCGTCGTCGACTTCACCTTCCCCGCCGCCATCAGCATCACCCCCGTCCCAGTGCCTCCCCGTAGAATGCTCCGCAGAAACATCTTGCTTGCTTCTCTCACGATCTCTCTTTTTTCTGGTTTTAGATTTTTGGAAGATGGAAATCGATCGATGGGGGATTATTTGGTGGGACGGAACCAGAGCCGAGGAGACTGGAGTGGGAGTGGTAAGGGTGTCAGGTCACCAAAACAGGCCGGGTTCGATTTTGGATTTAATGGGCTTTAACATGCATCAGATAAAAATTGGGCCGATTTGTTTATTGGTTTATGGAGCCCATTTAAGAACTGGATGAACGTTTTCACCAAAAATCAACACAGCACTAAACTTGTCTTCCCTCTGCACAGTGTTCGTTCACCTCCGCTCTCTTTTCGTTTCTTCTCTTCTGAAGCAGGTGAAGTTGTCGGTCAGATACAGTCCAAAATAAGGCTCCTCTTCGCACATTGTTTCTCCCTTCCCCTTCCTCTGCATACCCGCAATTGGAGGAATTCAGATCCAGCGAAGTAATTTAATTTTTGAGTTTTAGATCGGGACCGTCCAATTCTTAATGATGTAACATCCTTTTTAAGGCTTGCATCGTGAATTTACGGTAAGGTGCAGCATCCGTACTAATCTGGTATTAATTTGGCATTCTATTGCTTCTTCTAGCCGACAATTATGTTCTTTTTTCCGTTTATTGAGCTGTTAAATCATGTAATTTAACATAAGGATATTGACTTACACACAGACCCTAGGAGCGTCTGCATGCTGCAATCACAGCAAATTATTCACAGATTTACCTTTCATTGACTCGAAATATTTTCACCGAGCAAATTTGATGTGAATCACGAAAGGATGAATTCATCACAGCATTCCATTAGATTGACATACCAACCCCATTCTAGCAATAGGATATTTTTAAATTTAAGTTTGCACAAAAACATCCAAGCCAAACGTACACTGAAACAAACCCATCCCACAATTTACTCGAAGACCATCACTTCAAGCAGAACCAACTAACATCTATCCACAAGACCATCACTTTATAATCTTAGAACAGATGTAATAATCTCCGAACATTTCAACATGCTACCTGCAATGAATAAAAATAGTGAATACATCGTCAGCAATGACAAAAATTTCATCAGTATTGCTCCAGAATTATGGGGTAAAGATTTTTACAAAGCAGTTTTTGCTTCATACAACACAGCCTATAGAATTAGAACCGCTGCATGAAGCCAAAATTGCTCTGCTAAAATCTTTACCTGGATTATGGAGTACAAAGCAACTACAACCAAGGGGTCATCTCAGGTTTCAGTGACATATTAAGCAGCATGGGATTCAGGTACTGAAACTGACATGCTACTTACTGCAAGATTTTAATATCAAAAATCCATTTTTTTGTTTTCCCAATTAATCTTCTTATTCTTCTATGTAGTGCCTGTTTTTAAGTTTTCTGGTGAACAAACACATATTGCATGGCAACACCACGTAACACTCAAGTCTTCTGTCAATACCTTACAGGCTGAAACTGCAGCTGTTACTACTACTACTGCAACAAAAGCTGTTATAGCAAATTATACCTCACAAGTCAAACCGAAACTCTTCTTCATTTTCACCATCTTCATAATCATCTTCGTCATCTGAAAAAACTACATCCTCTACTTCTTCTTCCTCTTCTTCCTCCTCACCATCCACCTCCGTCATGCCTCCAGAAGCTTCTCCAATCATGGTTCCAGGTGCTCTTTTGTCCTTTAAGCCCGTGCTTAGCACAACCGTCCCCCCTTTCGACTTCTCCATGTCTTTCTTCAACCTCTCCATGTTCTCCCTCTGGCGCTCTGCTTCTAGCCGTTCCTTCTCGGCCTTTCTCTTATCCAGCTCAGCCCTGCAAGAGTGCTAGGCATAATTGGAAAAGCCAATCGTACATTTCCTTCTACAAGGGCTGAATATATTCAACCAAAAATTTTAAATTTGCACGTATGCAGATGAAACTTCTCTACCAAGAATCATGCCTAGAGCAGAAATTTTCTACTTAAAAATAAATAAAAAACATTGAGGCATTTATTAATTACAGCCAATATATTATCCTTTTTGCAATTAAAGGGGAATATCTTTCTTTTCAGCTAACATACCAAATTTGTGGTTATTTGGAAGTGCCATCCCGTGTTCAAACCACTAACACCTAATAAAAAAAATACCCAAAATTCCCTACCTTTTCCTTGTCAACTGAACAAAGGATCCAAATTTCTGACCCTTCAACATTTACATGGAACAAACCTTATCAAAGTTAGTTTAACTCCAATGTCATATGCAAGTATCTCTAAAACAAAGGTATGGTACAAGCTGGTATGATATTTGTTTGGTCCATGTTGCAAATACTTTGAAATAAGGGGGGAATTAGTAGGTTAGTATTATATTTCAAAGCAGACTATTTGACAAAAAAAAAGACGAGCAAAACAACAATGTCACTTGGAAGAAAATGGTATACCTGTAGGTTTCCATGTACTCTTTTGCACTGACTTCTATGGCTTCGAAAAAGGAATCCATCCCTGCACCTGAAACAGCTGAGACACCAACTGAACGAAGATTTTTATAAAACTCGTCGAGAGCCAGGGAGAGGCTTCTTGCGAGTGTCGATGAGTACGATGAATCAGACTCAATTGCTGTTTGAAAAGCCTCAAAATCTTGCATCCACTGAACAAAAAAGTATTCAACATATTGTATTATTTTACTTGCAAGAGCCCTGATTTAACAACTCAAGCACTTTCTGTTAGTCAATTTTGATTTCAATATGATCAATTATTATGTGTGATGATGCACATATACCTTTCCACAAATTGAGAACTATGACGCCCCACGTAGGGCATGATCTTGGCATGAATTAAACAAATACAGAAATTTTTTGATTCAATCATTTCAAGGCACCTAACTATACAGCATTGCAGATATATAGGCTAATAAATTCTCAAGCACTCACGCACCAGCAATCTGGTAATAGTGACAAACCAACCTTCACAAGAAAAAAGAATATATTGAAAGGGTGTACAGCCTTCACAGATTGGATGCCAACTAAAAACGTAAATACTAATCAGGTCCTAAGAAAAACTTGATATATATCACGAGAAGGTCTCCCTATGCAATGTATACCTCCTTTTACAGGGGTATACTGTATACATAACATTTTCCCATGTCAAAACAATTTCCATTGTGAGGAATATGGAAGGTGTCTCTTCTTTTACAGGCTCATAACATTTGACATTTAAGAGGGGCACGATATGAAATTGGCCTTAAAAAAAAGGACCGGAGAAGTACCTCGAGTGCAAACTCATGCTTGGCCACATCAACCTTGTTAAAGGTGAGAACCATAGGAAGTCGAGTCTTGTAAAGTATACTGCAAGCATAGAGCATATTACTCATGAAAGTAACTGGGTTAGCAGACCGGGGCGTGTCTACCACATAGGCAACGACAGTAGGAAATGTAGATGCGAATGCCTCGGTAATTATAGCACCAGAGGCTGACCATGTAAAAATCTCAATCTGGCCAGGTGTGTCGACCAATACATAGTCTAACTGATCAGCACGCCTTTCGATGACAGATATGACCTGCAATGAGGAGATACCGTCATAAATAATTCCTGGGGTTTCTTTACAGCTGGTACCTTCTTTGCAGGTAAATCGCAAGCAGATATTCATCTTTAAACGATTCAAAATTATTATTTTTCGCTGCATAAGGCCAAGTTTAATAGCAATGAATGTTTTCAGTTCCCAGATTAAATGTTTACTCTAATCAATCCCAAATTAATCAAATTTCTGCATATCTTTTGGTCATTTCCCTAAATGGGGCTTAGTGTAATTTCTTTCATTATATATCAAATAAGGGATAGAAAGTAACCTACATCAGCTCAGTTGATGCTGAAACATCAGTGTTATATAAATTTATAGAAAGACAAGTACCTCATCAAACTTGGTTGCGAAGAGATTAAGAGAAGTGAGAATTCCACCGTTGGGTCCCAGATTATACTCTTTCATGACATCCTTGTAATGAACTGTATCTCTTATGTCTATATTCGCCCCAAATGGAAGGTTCAAAACAGCCGGGTCTAAGTTTAGCACATAACCACGCGAGTTTGAGGCTTGTGTGTGGCACACCAACCTATGTAGAAAAGTCGTTTTCCCTGTCCCTGTACGACAAGTCAGTACCAGTCTAGTTCAGACAATGCTCTTATTTGAGCTTTTTGCATAGATTACTTACCAGGTCTGTAACATTACAAATAACAAAAGAATACTCTGCCCTTACTAATCTTAATATTTCATAATATATAAGATGAGAAATAGATGGTATATAGTACCTGCCATGCCGACAACGATTATAATAACAGGTTTCCTCTTGAAGATGCTGCCAGAGCTACCTCCAATGTTTAGATTCTTTATTGACTCTGAGATATCAGCTTTCTCCCCAGCCTTCAAATTTCATAAATGCCAATAAACATAAATACGAGAAAACAATTAGTAAAAGGTTCAGCTGTAATAAGAACAGCTGAAACTGTTTCCCCAAATTCACAAAATGAAAAACAGGGAAAATCTAATTCTTGATTGCGTGGGCTTAAGCAGTGATGAATTGACTTACAAAAAATTTATAAATTCTATAAGAGGGAATGAATTTCAATAAGAACATACCGTACTACTCGCCGCGTTAGGCTCCGTCTCCATCGGAGCCGAGTTGGACGAGCCCGAACTGGCCGGCTCTGCGTCAATATCCATTGCTCCTATAGAGAGAGAGGGAGGGTAAGTGAGTAAGTGTGTGTGTGTGTTATATTGGAGGGGTTAGGGTTTTAGGAAGGTCGAAGAGAAGGAAGTGAACCAGGGCCTTTGTCGGAAACGGACACTGGTAATAAAGAATCGGGGCACTCTAATAGTCCCATTTCTAGAGAAAGGATCAATGCACCAGGTGTAGCCACGGGTAAAATGATACACTACGCTTTCTTCTTGGAGTGCAACGGCTGCTGAGTAGACCAGGTCCATTGCTCAAACTACAAGCACTTAATATATAGGAGAGACGTAATTTTAGGCTTAGATTAGGCCCATGAATCTCTCTCTGCTCCAGATTTCAGCCCATTAACTTTATCCTTCTTAAGATAACTGTTGTGATTTCACTTTTTCCTTTCTTTTCTTGTTTTTAAAGTATCAGAAACTTTTACGATTTTAACTTTTATCTAGGCCTTCTCAGCTAAATCACCTAGTCTAGCCCTTTGGGCCTTTACCAAGGCCTTTTTATTTTTGTAGGAAAGTATTATTACACCCCCGCCTTTTTATTTTTCCATCTAGAATAAAAGGAAAGGAAGAAATTATTACACCCCGCCCCCTCCTTAATTAAAAGAAAAAGATATACTTACTTACTGTAGGAAAGTACTGGAGATTTTAAGCATGGGAGGCCTCACAATTCCACTGCAAAATGGTAAATCCGGTAAATATCGATTTGATCCATTGCTTATGTAATTAATTACGAACAAGCTTTAATATCAAAACATTTAAGTAATTGAACTTTTAGCTGGATATATTCAAAACCCAAAGATTCACAAATCAGAATGATGCAAGGCAATCTCCTCCTAGTGATGATGGGCCAAATAAGATAGTAGATAAGACGAAACATCGTAGAACCGTATATATCACATGCAGCTAGCGATACTGATATACACGATAAAAGACATGGAGCGTGATGCATAGCAGCTAGCACAGGTGATGTGAAACAGGGAAGTGTCGTCCCGTCAAGCATGCATGGGTAAAACTGCTAGGGAGAATGTTTGACCAAATCTGAAAAATTTCACAGTTGCATTAACACTTGGACCGTGCACGTCCAGCCAATATATATATAAAAAAAAGAGGGAGACTATGGTACTATGCATAGTACAATTTGGTCCGTGATACGGATTAATATTTTCGTTTTTAAAATTCTAATAGTTAATTCGAACCGTTCAACATAATTTTCATATGAATATGTACTTGCATACTTGATTTTATATTTTTAAAAAAAATTTACTATTTTTAAAGATAAGTAGAAAATCACTGTTTTTGGATGGTCCAGAATTTTCAGATCAAGTGATTTTCTACCTATCTTAAAAAATAGTAAAAAAATTCTAAAAAAATATAAAATTATATCTGCAAGTACATATTCATATGGGGATCATGTTGAACGGATCGGATCGACAGTTAGGATTTTGAAAACGAAAATATTGCTCCGTATTACGAACCAACTTGTGATATGCATAGTACCATAGACTCACTCTATAAAAAATGCGATTTTAACATAAAATTAGCAAGATGCTTAGATAAAAATATCACACAGCTATGAGAGATATGCGGTACAAATATGGTAAGATATACATATCGGTGGAGCTATAGAATTCTAGAAACTAAAAAATATTGGAGGACTAAATATATAATATAATGTAGTGTAATTTTATTATATACGAGGACTAAAAGTATTGATAAATGTAAAAATTATAAAATTTAATGGATGAAATTAAAAAATAATTTATGGGAGGAACTTGGTCCTTTTTTCTTACTAACCTCCGCTCCTTAATATGCATATGTATATCTATGAATAAATTCAAAACTTATGAACTAAATAGATTTGTTTAAAACATTCCAGTGAAAAATAAAAAAATACGACAGAGTCAGATATGAATTTTTATATATCTATAAGAAAAAAAAATTAAAAAATAATACATGATATTAAATATACATGTAGTGTATATTTATTTAGATATAATTAATTTACTACGTAAAAATAAGCAGACCGCATAAATCGTTGTTGAGTGAGTCTATGATACTATGCATAACACGGATTAGTTTGTACTACGCAGCTATATTTTTATTTTGAAAATCTTAATGGTCGATCTAACCGTTCAACGTGATCCCACATGAATATGTACTTGCAGACTAAATTTATATTTTTTTGAATACTTTTTACTATATTTTAAGATAGGTAGAAAATCACTGAAATTTTGGACCATCCAAAAACAGTGATTTTCTACCTATCTAAAAAAATAGTGAAAACATTCTAAAAATATAATATTTCGCCCACAAGTATATATCATATGGAAATCATGTTGAACGGTTCGGATTGACCGTTAGAATTTTGAAACGAAAATATTGATCCGTAGTACGGACCAATCCGTGCTATGCATAGTACCATAGACTCACTTATCGTTTTTTTAAATACTCCTTCCAACAAAAAATATTAAGCTTTCGATCACAATAAATAAGACAAAACAACGAATTGGATGTATGAAGATGATGATATGATATGGAAAAAAAAAAATCTCAAAACATAATTATTTAGTGAAGTTGAAATAAAATGGTAGATATGTAATGCCCCCACACCCCCCCCCCCCCCCCCCCCCCCCCCCCCCCCAATTCAATGCACAGAAGAAGAATAGTTAATGGCCAGGCGTCGAAGAGGCACAAGGAGACAGGTGCCAAGGTCTGGAACCGAATAAATTTTGCCAATACTTGATTCGTCGATGGAATTATCCTTGCGTCGTGGGCAATGCACAGCCATCAAAACCTTACAAATGCTCCACTTCTGGGGACACCTGCTGGTGACCTCTACTGTACACACGCTGCTAGATTTACTACTCTTTTCGGAGTTTTCCTTCTCGCGCACAGTAAGGCGCTGCTGAGTAACCCCAAAAAAATCCTTTCTTTTTATTTCTTGACTGAAATCAATTCTGATGTTGATTTTCTTTTTCTTTTTCTTTATTCTGGTAGGAACATAGCTCCACCTATCTTCTTAATTTTTGGCGTGATAAGTTTTGTTTTGGATTATTTTGAGTGAATCTATGGTACTGTGCATAGCACGGATTGATCCGTAATACGGATTAATATTTTTGTTTTTCAAATTCTAACGGTCAATCCGAACCGTTCAACATGATCCCCATATTAATATGTACTTGTAAACCAAACTTTATATTTTTTTTAGAATTTTTTTACTATTTTTTAAGATAGGTAGAAAATCACTTCATCTGAAAATTATGAACCATCCAAAAACAATGATTTTCTACCTGTCTTAAAAAATAGTAAAATTTTTATAAAAAATATAAAATTTGTACAAGAAAACTATAATCCTGTAATTTTTTTTAAACAAAAAATATTTATTTCCAACTGAAAACAGGGGAGACATAAGTGTTCCACTCTTCTAAAGCACTACTACACATAATAATAATAATAATAATAATAATAATAATAATAACCAGATTTATGAAAATTCACGAATTAATTGTTCTCAGCATACTTCTCATGTAGCGGTGATGAGTAAGTTATAGATCGACAACATATTCCCAATAGCAAGCTCTGGCGTTAATTGAATTAAATGAATTTTTACGAACTTTACTCGAATTATTTGTGAATTTTACAAATTTATTCCTGAATTTTTCACACAATATTTTATTTCTCCGAACTTCAAAACTTTAGACCCGAATCACACCCACTTACAAATTTTATAAATTATTTTCAAATTATATCCGTATTATGTACCAACAAAAACCCGGAATTTTTATTAGTATCCAAAATATTTATTTAATTTCAAAATCTACACCATATTTGATAAGATTTCGAAAACTGTCCAAACCGCAAATTTATTTTCTGGTTTTGAAATTTCAAGATGCAAAAAAAATTTGCGGTTTTTGTTTTGGAATTTAATATTTTTTTTGGATATTAATAAAAATTTTGGAACAAAAACTTTTAAATATCGCTGAATTATTCTGAAATTCTGAACCTGTCCAAGTGCACAGATGACACAAGTACACTGTACACCAAAGCGACTGAATCACACGGATGGACACACCACGATCTCTCTCTCCATATGTTATTCAGATCATCCGTTAGTGGTCCTGCGAGAGTCACTGTACATGGGACCCACATTTGGGCAGTTGCACAGTTGATCGTACGTAATTCCTGCATCAACCCCTGTATAATCCCTGTTCTCCAATTGGCGCGCACATGACATGCCTTGCGTTGCTTCCAGTGCTTTGTTTATAAAGTTTAAACTTTTAAATTGAATTAGCTGCATGTTTAGTTAAACTCATTCACGTTCTCTACAGTTTGGACCCAAATTTTTTCCTTTTAATAAAAAAAATTGAATCGAAGGACTGAATTAATAAGTATCATGTAATAGTAATAATTTTGTAAAATACGAAAATATAAAAAAAATCAATTAAGAACATTTTATTCAGATTTTGAAACCGCGACCTTCCATCTGAAAATGTTGTATTAATTTTATCACTAGATCAATGACTGATTTTTCTCAAATGTTTGTCTTGTAATTACGGTCAAAATTTGGTTCATATTCACAATGCAATTGACTCTAACAATTAAGTGACTATGTAAAATGTAATTTTGGTAGAATCTATCTTCCGTAATTTCTTCAAAAGAAATTAAAGTCATTATTAATTAACAACACCACACGGTTAAAGCTTGATCTTCTTAACTTACTATACAAATTTTGTCTTAGAGCGCTTGTTTTGATCTGATGCAATTCATTTCTTGTCTCGTACTCTCATTGTCTTTCCCCTCATCAAGTAGTTTCCTTTTGAAATGTTGGAGAAAGTACATACTTTGGCAGCAATTTAAAAACTATTGGCAGAGTACATAGTGCTGATTGAATAATTTCATTTACTTTTTACTTGCAAAGTTCAATTTCGTCTGACACCAATTTGACATTTTTTGTATGTGGTTATTTGTTTCTAAACGCCTTCCTTTAATACGGTGCAGACTGCAGAGAACGGAGATCGCTTTTACGAATTTGAACCGCCATGACCCGATCTCTTCGTTCTCTTTTGGAGCTTATAGGAGACAAAGTCATGTACCCCATGTGGTCGAATGATACAAAAGTCTCTCTCTCTCTCTGTCTCTGCCTCTCTCGTGGTACATGGAGGAGGTGGGAACTGAGAGAGGAACTGTGCGAGGTGGTGGTGGTGGCCACTTTTGGAAAAAAGAAGAGGAAGCAAAGAACACTGACAGATCCTCTCCAATTACAGTATAGATTATCGACTACCCTCGACCGTCGATCTTAAATCGAACAGTCAGATGCCCTACGAAAAAGATGCTACAAGGGGTCTGGATCTATTTCAGATTGTTTTAGAATACATACAGAGAGGAGGGATGGTGAGGAGGAACAGGGCCAAACGGGTTGTGCCTTTATGAGTGGTTCTATCACATTCAGCTTGTGTTGGTACAGGTCACGTGCCCCATGTGCTAGTGCTATATATGCTTTGCCTTTTCTACCAGAATCTTTGCCACCTTGGATTGGAGTTGGATATCCAACAGGGGTGGGTGATTCAGTGGTTGAAGTTAGTGAATTAATCCGTAACGTGGTGTGCTTGTACCGGGTATTCAGGTATCTGTCAGTGGTTATACCAGTTGTGTTGTACCGTACAGAATTACAGATACGTAAATACCAGTTACAAGTATGGTGTCATACGTTGAGAAAGAGTGCGAATATCGGACTCAGAATTTCTCAAAACATGTCACGTGTCCATTCATTACTTTAAAATTTAGAGGTATTGAATCTCTTCCGACTTAATTGGATTAGTATGGATTGCTATCGACAACACTACTTTCACAACAACAATACTACTAATTTATAAAAATGACTAGCAACGTAAATATTTTTATGGAGATTTTAAATAATATTTTTAGTATATATTGAAGGTCAAATAATTATATAAGAATTTTTATTCAAATTTTGAACACGTGATCTTAAATTTCAAATAGAATTGGGTCAATATTGTCTCATAAACCCGACTTGTTTGTCAAAATAATGTTGACAACTTGACATACAAGGTTAGTATATCATTCCAACTATACAACCAACAAAAAAATATTCGTTCTTTTTTCTAATAACTAATAATACATAATTAATATTAGAGTGAGTCTATGGTACTATGCATAGCACGGATTAGTCTGTACTACAGAGTCATATTTTTATTTTGAAAATTCTAATGATCGATCCGAAGCGTTCAACATGATCTCCACGTGAATATGTACTTACAGACTAAATTTTATATTTTTTCGAATTTGTTTACTATATTTAAGATAGGTAGAAAATTACTTGATCTGAAAATTCTGGACCATCCAAAAACAGTGATTTTCTACCTATCTAAAAAATAGTAAAAAATTATAAAAATTAAAAAATTAAAAAATTTAGCCCACAAGTATATTCTCATATGGAAATTATATTGAACGGTTCGGATCGACCGTTGGAATTTTGAAAACGAAAATATTGATCCGTAGTACGGACCAATCCGTACTATGCATAGTACCATAGACTCACTCTTAATATTATATGAATATCATTTATTATACTATTCATTTGATGATCAAAACGCACCCCTCGAGTTCTTTAAGTGAAAATCATGTCATTTTTTCTTCTTCTACATTTTTGTTATAATATATATTGTTAAGACGTTAATTAACTCAAAACTATTCCAATAATTTCAACTGGACAATGAAAAAAGAACGATATGAATTTATTTATTTTATAAAAAAATATATATATATTTAGTGTGTATAAACATCCTCGTATGAATATCACTATTAGATAAAAAAAAATCTTTGAGACTCTAACATGAATAAACGGAAAGGAGAACAGATTTCTGATGAGCATCAAATCAAATTCAGTTTAATATTCATCATAAGTAACTGAATTTGGTTTGATCCATACTAAATTTCATGTACACTTAATTTGTACGAATTTTAAAACCATCCATACTAATTTGGATACATATCGAACGGTCCTTATTGGACATCAGACTGATTTTGATCCGATTTCTATTGCACTGCCCCAATTCCAAATGGAAAGGCATGCTTGCAATAAAATAAGGGCACCTAAACTAATATCATTGATAGCTGAATACCGCTAAGAACACAAACATTTTATAGAACGACCTTTGGAAATTCATACACTTACACTTTTTTTAATAATAAATTAATTTAATATATTCATCTGTATTAGCACTGAAATTTTTATCAAATTATGACAAAATGCTTAACATCCACATCTAGCTTATAAAAAAGGGAGAGCCTAGCTATCCCCCGTCAACCATCTTCCGTTTCATCCCCGTCAGTTGTATTAATTAAGTGGAGTAAAAACGTGTAAAAGATGAGTGAGTGATGTGTCCAAATATATTTATATTGCAAAGATGAGTACATTCATATAGATGGATGAATACTTGTTGTGTTACAGATAAATACTTTTCTGCAAATTCCTAAAATGCGCTGACAGTTATGCTGTCCCCCACTTAATTAATGCGCTGACGGTTATGCGGACCCCCACATATGTTGTTTGTGGTCCCTTACTTTCTTAATACACTAAATGTTGTAATGTATTCAAATATACTTTTATTGCAAATGTGAATACCTTCATATAGATGGATGAATTCTAGTTGGGTTACAGATGAATATTTTTCTGCAAATTTCTAAAATGCGCTGACGGTTATGCGGTCCTCCCACTTAATTAATGCAACTGACGGAAATGAAACGGAGAATGGTTGACGGGGGATAGCTAGACTCTCCCAAAAAAATATATATAAACAAAATCGAGTGATCAATGAATCAATCGAAGATCCCAATTGAACAGCACGACACAGAATTAATTAACTATCCTTGTTTTCCTGAAAGAAAGGGGGAGAGGGGACAGTGAAAGACTGGAACTCGGAACTTGTTGAGAAAATGTGACACCTGCTGGTGGGACCCAAGAGGTCCAATTGCATAGGTAGTGGCAAGTGGCACACTGGCATTGTTGGACGGAAGGATTTATTAATTTTATAATACAGACACATCAAAAGATCTTTGTTTGGCGCCTAGCGCAGATTGTCACCCCCATATCACACCCCATGTTTGCTCCCAATTCATCTCCATTTTTGTACGGCGTGAAATTTTGCCAAAAAAAAAAATTCAAGACTTGATTGTTTTGCCGGTTGTACATGTTAATAATTGGATCAAAATTTAAGTTGGTGGTCGGTGGATAAGATTTTATAATTTTATAGCATGGACATATGAAAAGCTGTTTGTTTTGCGCCTAGCGCAGATTATCACACCCATGTTTGCTCTCAATTCATCTCCATTTTTGTTGTAGAGTGAAAAAATGAAGACGTGTTGCGGTTGTACATGTAATAATAATTGGATCAAAATTTAAGTTGGACAAAAAGGATTTTGTAATTTTATAATACGGACATATCAAAAGCTGTCTGTTTGGCGCCTAGCGCAGATTGTCACCCCCATTGTCACCCCCAGATCATACAAGACTTGTGTTGATGTTGAACATGTAGTGCCGAAATATTTATTTATACCATAATAAAAAAAACGGAGAATTTCATATTTACCCGGACCGTCAAGCTAATATGCGGCTCCGTTCTTGGGAGGCCGCAGATTGGCTTGGCGGCCCCTCAAAAGTCCAAAATGCACTGTAATATTAAATATATTTATGTATTTGAGGGACCTCCAAACCAATCTGCGGCCCTCTAAGAATGGGGCCACAGATTGGCTTGGTGGCCCTGGTAAATATGGAATTCCCCATATTTTGGGGTGTCTTGTTTTTTTTTTAATGGTATAAATAAAAATTTCGGCATGTAGTGATTTGTATCAAAATTTAAGTTCATGGTGGTCATGTTATTTTGTGATTCGAGATGCCTTACAAATTGTTAGCTTAGGCGATGGCTTGCATTTGAATTTGAGACCTTAATGTTAAAAATCATGGAATAATTAATTTGATGTAGCGGATTGCAAAGAGATTTACTAAGTGTTTTTATTTTAAGCAGAGCGGTTATAGACACATGTGTCGTCGTATTTTTAATAATGTCATGATAAGAAGTTATGTCATACTATTATGTACAAACAACTTTGAACATAAACAAGCTACTTTAGTCATAGAAGCTCAATTCTCTCTTGGTTCGGTCTTAGATGAATATAGATGTTTACAGCAGAAACTTTTAAATTCATTAGAGCATCTGTATTCCTGAAACTTTTAGAGTTTCTAATCTGACGTAACAGTTGCTAAACCAGTTTCAAGGATGTAGATGGATTTCTTATTTAACAACTTTGCTCAATAATTTCTTATTAAGAAATAGTTTATAAACTCTGATGTGGCAAAACGATTGGTCTGTATTCACTAAGATTAGTTTAATTTACTGCTGATGTGGCTTATCAATTTTAATTTACTGATAATATGACTTATTAGAAACTCTAAGATTAGTTTCAGGGATGAGAACATTTAGAAAATTCAGAGTTTATAATTTCTTAAAAGCAGTTAACAATTATTTAGAAACTCTTAGAGAGATGTAGATGCGCTTTAGAAAGATTAATTTTATAATTGTAGATATTGATAAAATATATATTAAGAACATTATCAAACACGCATCATTGTACCCCAATTTGAGCTCTCTTATCTAAACTTGTACTTTTATTTTTAAAGTAGGTAATCTACTCGTTAGTACAATTTGTCTGTATATATCAGGAATATCAAAGTCCTAAACAAATTAAAAATCTAGCACAATCACCTTTCGTATAATGCTATATAAGCTGTGTTTTACATGTGAGTTCGTAGGCCGCACATGCTTTTGTTTGTATATATAAAAGCATATGCCGGATATTCAATAGCAAGTTAAAAGTTTTCAAACATTTTTTTTTATCAAACTATACATAGAAAATTGATGATACAAATCTGTCATTTAATACAATCTAAGAATATAGTATTTCTCATCTTTAATAATGACACAATAACAAAGTGTTACATCCGCAAAATAAATACGGCCAGAAATAACATATAAAAGTACGAGTGAGGCTACGGTGCTATGCATAGCATCAAGTGGGTCCATACTACGGCTCAAAATTTGACTTTTTAAACTCCTAACGGTTGATCCGAACCATTCAACATGATTATAAAATGAATATGTACTTGCAAACCAAATTTTACATTTTTTCAAATTTTTTTACTATGTTTTCGAAAATCACTTGATCTGAACATTCTGGACCATCCAAAAACAGCCTATCTAAAAAAATAGTAAAAAAATTCGAAAAAATGTAAAATTTGGTTTGCAAGTACATATTCATTTTATAATCATGTTGAATGGTTCAAATCGACCGTTAGAATTTTCAAAATTCAAATTTTGAGCCGTAGCACGGACCCAATCCGTGCTATGCATAGCACCGTAGCCTCACTCTAAAAGTATATAGCACCTCACCATGCATAGAATTAATGATGGAAATTCACGAAAGAATTTTATATCTTTAAATGAGAAATGGATTTGTCCGGAAAACATGGGAATGGGAGGGTAGACTGAGCAGGTCACAAGTCACTCAATCCACAAATGGATGAGACATTATCGGATGGAACAGCATTCTTTTAATCTGCACTTGTCCTTGTATTCATCATATGTATTTTTTTTGCCCTTATTAGTCTTTCGTTGATTGATCCTTTTTTGCAACCAAGTTGTGGCTATTATTAGTGTATGAGCGTGCCTTCTTATCTTTTTCCCCATGTTACTTCCTTTTTTTGCCTTCTTTTTATCTTTCATTGGAGGTATTGCTTTTAACTTGGTGTGAGTGTTTTGGGCGGTGCAGATTTCTCGTTCTACACGGTAGGATGCTCTACTGGATTTGAATATTGATTATATTCGGATCCTCAAAAATAACTCAGAGATTGGGTTTGGATCTGGACCGTCCAATTAAAATTATACAAGTATTATTAGAGGGATCATGTGAATTCTACCTCAGACTGGAATAACTCAAATTACAATCCGGTCCGAGATGAAATGCACGGGATCCCTTTTATATTCACTACAAAGTAAGAATCCTCCTTCGGTTCAGTAGCAGACGGTGTCACCCTCCGTGTAAGAGGTTATGAGTTCGAAACCGGACGAAGAGTCAACCTCTATCTTTGTATCTAAAAAATATATCCACACCAAAGCAGATCAGACGGTCTGGATGTGAGTTCGAGTAGCGTGGGGGTCTCTGGCACACTTACGCGAATTCAGATTAGTGAAGTAATCCAATTTTTTGGTTTTAGATCGGAGTCGTCCGATTCGAATCCGTGACAATCCATTCTGAAGTGAAGCGCATACATTCCAACGACATATTTAAATCTCGAGACAATCCCAAACGACGAATTCGAATCGAACAGTTCCGATTCAAAATCCAAAAATTGAGTTCCTTTAGGAGATCCGGACCCCACTTACGCCCCGTACCTTCTCCTTTGACTCAGCATTCAAGTTGGGAAGATTATGGTCACGATATAAATAAGAAGACTTTTCTTTCCCGTGCATTACATGCTGTTATATATTTTTAAAATGTTCTCTTTCTCTTTCCTTTATCTTTTTTTTTGTTTTTTTTGTTAATGCAATGTCTAACGGAGACAAAGGCAAAGTATGAATGAATAATGCCGTACAATAATTTTATCATCAATTTTAAGCATTTAAATGCTTAAAATTACCAAAGAAATTAATTCAGGAAGCATGTGCTTCACTCAGCACATAAATTTTATTTTAAAATTTTCATAAAAAATTGTGAGGACGAAGACATAATTTGTTTTTTCAAGGTCGTAGAAGAAATTAAATTAAAAATTGAATTTTGTAGAAAACTTTTGTGACAGAGAGAGAGAGAACTAGACTGAATCTAAGAAACCGAATAAAAAAATACTTAAATTTTATCATCAATGTGATATCTGAGTATCCGACAAAATTAAAATTCAATGAATATTTAGGGATAAAAAATTCTGCACAGCATTCAAGAAAAGAGAAATATAATATTTTTCTTGTCCAGTCAACTTGAGGAATATAATATGATACCCATTCCCCAATGAGTCAGTGATCTCTGATCAGCCGACAGCCAGATACTTTAGAAAAAAGAAAAAGAATCATATTGATGCAAATAAAACAATAAAATAAAACGGTGTGATTGAGGATGGAAATACAAGGAAAAAGAAAAATATCATGATTCTTGGACCATATGCTTTGTTTGATTTTTGAAATAATTTCATATGCGTAGAATATCACAAGTTCAAAATTTAAATATGAATATTCAAAGGTGGGAGATTTATTTTTGAAATAAATTTATTTCAAAGATGAAAGCCCGACCTCTGATTTTTCTTATAAAAAAATTAGTAAAAAAAAAGTTGCGCAACATTTACAGTTCTAAATTTAATGTTTTTAATTAAATTTGTCGTTGCATCAACAACATATTGGTCCCTATGACTAACATTAATTATAGTCCCTTAGTCAACTCATGATTGTCATTATGTCACATGCTTGTTTGATCAATGTCAGAATTGAAATTCGCTGAAATTTCTCATTTGTGAACGGTTAGAACTGTGTTTCTGAAATTCCAAATTCAGCCGTCTAACTTTTTCTATGCACGTATCTCGAAACAGTTAGACGGCTAGATTCAGAAAAGCAGAGATTTCAGGAACAATGTTCACTAATGAAAATTTCAGCAAATTCGTTTCCGATATGTCATAACACAGTACATGCAAGTATATTAATTAATTTGTTTATATATATATATATATATATAGAGAGAGAGAGAGAGAGGGAGATAGGCTATGGTGAGTTGCGAAATAAGTATCTTGTTTTACTTCACGCTCATATCTCTGTTTTCAAAGACCAAATAGTCGATCTGAACCGCTCAACAAGATATCCATATTGAAATGTGCTTGGAGACCAAATTTTACATTTCTTGAAATTTTTTACTATTTTTTTAGATAGGTTGAAAACCGCTATTTTTGAATGGTTCCGACCATAAATAACAGTGATTTTGAAATATTTAAAAAACCAGTGAGTTTGAAATTTATACAATAGATTTTGGAAAGCGTAGCACAAGAAGGCCTTATGCTATCCATCTTATAGTATATCTAAATTAAGATGTTATATCTATTTTGTTTGATGTTTTATAGTATATATATTAAATTTATAAGTTGCTCCATCTATTTTTAAAATTAATAAGAAAACCGAAATATATTTTGCTGTATCTTTATTAGATGTAACTTTAAATTGCGTCCACCAAATTTTGAACCCAAAACGAGATTGCGGCCATAATATATATAAAATTCCACATAATTTATGGTTTTATTGTTTGTCTTTTTTATGAACGGTATATTTAAAAATTTCGGATAAAATCCTCATACAAATTCATATACATGAATCCAGATCGGATCGTATTCGTTCTTATCGCGATTCTCTCCTAACTATGGAACATATTTTTGCAAAGTCAGATAAAAATTCAAAAATAATAGGAGAAAGAATTCTTGTAAATAAAACAAAAACAGTGTGAAGGGCCTGAATGGCAATCCATGCCACGCGCAAAAGGACAAAAGACTCTCACTTTATATAGTTAGCCAGGTAGGGTCCACTTAATAATAATCTCACCCACGTGCTCCTCTCAAAGCCCGATATTTTATTAAACCCCTAAAAAAAAACAAATTATCAAATCTGCTCCCACTCCAAAGTTATAATTATTTCTACCCTAACCGCCCGTGGGCTGGGCGGTCCACTTTTCCCACCAGACCGCCCAGCCACCGGGCGGTCCACTGTGCATAGCTGACCGCCCAGCAGCTGGGCGGTCCGCTAGTGTTTTTTTTTTTTTTTTTTTTTTTTTTTTTTTTTTTTTAAGATTAGATTAGAGACAATATGTATATAAAGATGCTGAATTCTTAACGCTAAAAGTTCGAATTTTTTTTGTAAATATTAGTTAGATTACTTCTGTGAAGCATATTTATACTAAAATACGCTAAATTACTTGAAATTATGTTAAATTACGTTGAGTTACACTATATTAAGTTAAATTACACTAAATCACATTACATTACGCTAAAATACGGTAAATTACATATTAATAGGGACGATATCTTCACTGAAAAGGCGAAAAACGACGACGAAATGAAAATCTTAAGTAATTTACCTCAATATGTAATTACTTAAGTGAGTTATACTAAATTACTCAATACGCTAAATTACTTAAGTGAGTTATTCTCAAGCTTTCCGAAAAGTGCTCATTTGCTGAAATCGGACACTAAAATACGGTAAAATATGCTAAAATACGATAAAATACGCTAAAGTACGCAATACGTTAAATTACTCAATACGCTAAATTACTCAATACGCTAAAATACGCTAAATTACTCAATACGCTAAATTACTCAATATACTAAAATACACTAAATTACTCAAAACACTAAACTACGCTAAAATACGCTAAAAAAACACTAAACTACACAAAATTACGCTATAGTAGACTGATTTTGCTCATCTTTCATGAATCATAAAAAATAGTAAAAAAATTCCAAAAATAGTAAAAATTGGTAACTGCAAGTTCATTATGTAACTAATTTACTGAGCTACTTGGATTGAATGATAGACATGAAAATCTTAATCGGAAACTTCAACTCAAGTTTTGAGGCTCTTCCCTTAGTTTTTTGACGAATCCGACGGTCGGATCGGTCCCGAAAGGAGATTAGCTTGGTACAGGGGCTGTGGAGCTCATGTCAAAATTTCAGCCCGATCCGACGGACGGATCAAAAGTTATGCCCTTTTTTGTGAATTAGTTACATAATCGTTGTTTTTCTCCTTTTCAGTGAAGATATCGTCCCTATTCATATGTAATTTACCGTATTTTAGCGTAATGTAATGTGATTTAGTGTAATTTAACTTAATATAGTGTAACTCAACGTAATTTAACATAATTTCAAGTAATTTAGCGTATTTTAGTATAAATATGCTTCACAGAAGTAATCTAACTAATATTTACAAAAAAAATTCGAACTTTTAGCGTTAAGAATTCAGCATCTTTATATTCATATTGTCTCTAATCTAATCTTAAAAAAAAAAAAAAAAAAAAAAAAAAAAAAAACACTAGCGGACCGCCCAGCTGCTGGGCGGTCAGCTATGCACAGTGGACCGCCCGGTGGCTGGGCGGTCTGGTGGGAAAAGTGGACCGCCCAGCCCACGGGCGGTTAGGGTAGAAATAATTATAACTTTGGAGTGGGAGCAGATTTGATAATTTGTTTTTTTTTAGGGGTTTTAATAAAAATATCGGTCTCAAAGCAGTTATGGAAAGAAAAAAGCAAATATTTTGTTTATATCTTCTCCAGTCCGATGAAACAGGAGATCTCCTTACATTTTGTAAGATCAGTGAATGCACTGCCTCTGGCCGACTGGCCCTCTGCACGAGGGAAATAAATCTGTTGTTATTCCAAAAAGATCAGGATCCTGTTATTTCGATCTCAGCCGTTGATCTTTATTGAGATTCGGGTATGAATTTCTTTTCTTGAGATTCATACATGAAAAACTTTGAATGGTTGTGATAGAAATAATAGGTCCTGTGATCCCTTTGAAATAACAGCAGATTTATATCCCTGCACGAGTGCATGAGCGTGCGAAGTTTTTATTAATATCCAAAATTAATAAATAATTTACAAATTTACACACTGGTAGAGGAGAATTCGAAGTGTCCAAACCACGGATTAAATTTCTAGTTTCAAGTAAACTTTCCGCAAAATAAAAATCCAGTTCCAGGCTTTCCAAAACCGCAAAAAAAGTTTCCGGTTTTGAAAACCGGAGATTAAATTTGCAGTTTCTTGTATTAAAACCGGGGATAAAAACTGTGGTTCTTTAGAACCGGAAATTTATTTTGCGGTTTCATGTTCGGAATATTTTTTACGATTTCGGACCATTTGCTCTATAAAAAAACGAGTTGCTGCCTCTTCTCTCTCACACCATTTTACACTCATTGTAAATGGTCCGAAACAATAAAAAAAATTCCGGACATGAAACTGCAAAATAAATTCCCAGTTTCAAGGAACCGCAGTTTTTATTCTCGGTTTTAATACAAGAAACTTCAAATTTAATCTCCGGTTTTGAAAACCGAAAACTTTTTCTGCGGTTTTGGAAATCCTAGAACCGGAATTTTTTTTTTGCAGAAAGTTTGTTTGAAACAGGGAATTTAATCCGCGGTTTGGACATATTTCGAATTCTCTTTCACCAGAGTGTAGATTTGTAAATTATTTATTAATTTTGGATATTAATAAAAATTTCGGGCGTTTGAGGGAGATAGAGATATATTGACAAAATTAGTTTGACTTCATAAAGCGTATCAAACTTGTACTTCTACATTTTCCCTTTATTGTCAGTGCGCCGTGTGAAGTAAAATCAGCTCTGTCAATATATTTACCCTTTGAACCTTTGAACGGATTTTTTTTGGTTCACTTTTGATCAAGGGGATACAGTTTGATCGATATCCAATCTATCGGTCTGAGTCTACTCTGAGATTAGTGCTAGTACATATCTCAAAACCTTCCTAATTGAACCAATCCTGCATGGAAATAGCGCCAAACTTTTTAGTTTTATTTATTTCAGTTAAATTTAAAAATTAAATTATTGAAAACAAAATAAATTTCAGTTAACTTTCAGTTATTTTTTTATAGAAATTTAATATTGGAAAGTTTGATCTTATATCTATTTAAAAATATATCTACATATTGATTTAAAGAGCTTCATATGTAAGAATAAAATACTATTAGCCACTTCACCAACATTTGGATAGAATTAAATTAATTTCACCATGTTATGCACTAAAAAAATATATATATACTTATTTAGGGCCGAAATTTTTATTGTTACCACTCAAAAAAATCGGAATTAATTCATTACCACCTCCAGCGGGCTTTATTCAATACTACCACCCCCGCTAACCCAGTTCGCGCACCAAACTGACTGGTGCGCGGACTGGGTTAGCGCACCAAGGTGATGCGCGGACTGGGACACTGGGTTGCGAAAATAGACATCAAATACGGTGAAAAGGTTGGTGCGCTAACCCAGTCTGCGCACCACCTGGTGCGCCAACTCAGTCCGCGCACTGGCCAGTTTGATGCGCGTACTGAGTTAGCGGGGTGGTAGTATTGAATAAAAGCCCCCAGCAGTGGTAGTCATTTAATTTGATTTTTAGCGAGTGGCAACAATAAAAATTTTGGTATTTAGGGTTCCAATACTCAAATCACAATCTAGATGGGTATTCAATTTAGGTAAATTTATAGCATATATGATACAATTAGTGTGGCACAAGAGCGGAGAATGTACAAGTCAAGGGATGCTAAGCATCTCTAGAATTGAAATTTTTCATTTTTGTCCTTTAAATTGTAGTTTTTAAATAAAAATAAAAGAAATGTTATGGCCCCTTAAGTCATTATACCCGAGTGCGTTCTCCAACTAGTTTAACATAAAAACTTTCCATTTTGTCTAACTTCCATTTCTAACGCTCATATTCAAGATTTTAAAGTTCTGTTTATGACATTTTACAATGTTACTTGTAAGAATTTAAACCTCTATCTGTAAACATTTAAATTATAAATATGTGTAGTTTTAATTACTAACTATTTTTGTCTTCAAGCCAAGAATGAAAAGATTCATTTTACCCACTCTTTTTTTTATTTCTCTGATCATTCTCATCTAAAAATACGAACGTTTTCTACTTGATTTTCTTTTTCAAATAAGATCCATGAAGAAATACTTTTGAGTTATTTTGAAGTTATTTTTTTTAGTAAAGCCCACGAGCACTTTAAATTTTCAATTTCAAACCTCAGTCTACAACTATTTGAACCTCTAATGTCACCATTTAAACTACTATGTTCAAGCGTTTAAATTTCTATTGTCGATCAATATAGTATCACGCATTTAAACCACTGTATACAACCGTTTAAAGTTCTCATGGGCTTTACTTTCGAAAAAAAATGACTTGAAAAAAAAACTCAAAAGTATTTCTTCATAGATCTCATTTGAAAGATAAATTCGAGTAAAAAACGTTATGCATTTTTAGATTCGCAAAATTCATCACGGATCGTCAGAAAAATAGACGAAAATGATCCGAGGAAAAAAAAATGGGTGAGTGAATCTTTGTTTTTTTTAGCTTGAAGACAAAAATAGTTATGAGTTAAAACTATTCAGATTTAGAATTTAAATATTTTTATAAAAAGTTTTAAATAGAGTTTTAAATATTTGAATATGAGCACTGAAAATAAAAATGATAATTAAATACTCGAAGAACGCGCTCGGCGATTTATTTAAGAAGCAATTATCAAGCTCCTAAAATAATATTATCAATATCACCCGTTTCTTTATTGAATTGCGACGTAATGTACAATTAAAGAAAAATATAAATTTGTAATTAGTGTGAGTGAAAAAAGTTGTTGACTAGCTTAGTCAAAATTGGGTCAAATCAAGTGGTCAAACTTCGTGGATGAAGTGCCGTTGTGGGACTTTGTCTTTGGCTTTGTTTCCATGACTACGCGGTATGGAAACATTCATTAGTCTTTTTTGTCCAAAACTATTTGTTCATGACATTAATTAAAGTAAAAGTTGTTATATTGACATACTAACTACCTGGAAAAAAAAAGAAATTAATAGAAATTTGTGATTATTAGCACATAAAATAATTAGTCAATAAGTTAACGTGCTTTGCAGGGCATCGATTGCATGGTGCTTTGACTCTATATCATCATTTGTGAAATTTAAATTAACAACTCAACCTACATAATGTTTTTTTCCATTAGGTTATTAGGTATATGTATGGGTAAGGATTTTTTTACGTTAACTAAACATATAAGGGTACGTATTAACTAAACATATAAGGGTACGTATAAAAGGTTTTTTTTGTAACCGTTACTTATAAGGTAATTATATAAACTAAAATTATATGATAATGTTTGAGTAATAATTAGTGATGGTAAAATTTATTTGTGTGATATTTCATATGATAATGTTTGAGCAATATTAGTGATGTACTTTGTTATTCAATGTATGTTTCTTGCTATAAGAATAATGTTAAACATATTACTTTTATTTGCATGATTTGTTATTTAATTAAACAATTGAATTTGTCTGAAGAGATATTCGTGTTTTTAAATTCTCTTGCTTTATAAAAAAAAATACAATTTAGTTGGAATTGATTGCACATTTGTTTTTTTTTTTGGTAATATGATTGCATACGTGTGAAATGAATGAGTTCTGATGTTCTATTTGTAAAACATAATAAAATTATATTTATTCCTTATTCACCCGCTACCAGTTCGTTATCCGATAATTTTAACGGGTAAGGATAGGGTAAGGTAAGATCAATTCTTAACAGATAAGGATAGGATATAAGTAAGATAAATTCTTAGTGGGTATGGGTATGAAAATGCTTTTACCCTACCCGTATCGTACCCACTGACACACCTAGTCAAATCACTGCATATCAAAATTCAAGACTCAAGAGTGGAACTAGGGTGTTCTTAAGTTCATCAAGTCCCTTTGTGAACTCGATTCTAAAATTTATTGGATTGACTTTAAATGACAAATTCAAACCATTGAAACTCATCTACCTTACGAGTGATACATCTCCATGCAAATAATTTGAACTTTCGAATTAATTTAGTATAAAATCAAATGGCCAAAATTTGAAGGTTTCTAAATTTTTATTGCCTTCATTTTTGAATTTTTTTTCTGACTATTTCACTCGTAAAGTAGATGAGTTTTAAAAAATTTAATTCGTTGTTTGAAGCCAATCTAATAAATTTTAAAATTGAATTTACAAAGAAATTAATTTGGTGAACTTAAGAACACCCAGTTGTACTCCAAAATTCAAAAGTTATATTCAGAGACTTCAATTAAAAATTATCTCTTAAATTGTTTATATAATAATAAGAGTGAGGCTACGTTGCTATGCATAGCACGGATTGGGTCCGTACTACGGCCCAAAATTTGACTTTTCAAAATTCTAACGGTCGATCCGAACTATTTAACATGATTATAAAATGAATATGTACTTGCAAACCAAATTTTACATTTTTTCAAATTTTTTATTTTTTTTAGATAGGCTATTTTTGGATGGTCCACAATGTTCAGATCAAGTGGTTTTCAAAAAAATAGTAAAAAAATTCGAAAAAATGTAAAATTTGGTTTGCAATTACAAATTCATTTTATAATCATGTTGAACGGTTCGGATCGACCGTTAGAATTTTGAAAAGTCAAATTTTGAGCCGTAGCACAATAGCCTCATTCTAATAATAAACTGTTTTATTGGATTTCCAATATTCAGTTAAATTATTTAAAATAAATTAATTGTTAATGAGTTTTGAAATTTCATTCTTAAACTCTTAGTATATATTCAAATAAACAATTGACTTATCTCACTGCACATGCATCTCCATGCCACTTTGACGGTATATATTAACAAACTATGTATATTCAAAAATCAAAACTGCATTCTGTAACATGGGTTTGCAGTAATTTTTCCACATGAACTTAAGTGCGCCATGGACCGCGTCCAGCCAACGTCATGGAAACATATAAATTAAACAAGTCAAAGGTAGAAGTAATAAACAGGCATTAAATCTGCGGTTGGATGCGCACCTCAATTCACAGAGAATCACACGAGCCTCGTGCCGACGTGGCCCCCTCCATCATACAGAGAGAGAGAGAGAGAACTGCAGAGAGCCAGGCTAGCTCACGGTGGCGTGGCCTGAGGCGGGGCGCAGGGATCTGTTCGATCTTACATGACGCCATCACATCCACCGTCCATCCTCTCTGCCAATCGTACGGGCCACGTGCCCACTTCCTTTCCCCAGCGCAGATTCCCTCCCTCCATAATTAAATTATCTTCGCCTCTTCTTTTGTGAATTCTTTTTATAATTTTCTCAAAAAAAAAAATTCTTTTTATAAATCATAATTAATTTTTTTTCGAAACCAACGTGATTATTTATTTTTTACAAAAATCATAAGAACTGAAAATGTCATTTTGGTCCGTTATTATTTTTTATTCCTAACAGAAATGACATTTCAGTTCGGTCTCCTTTTTAGATTTTATGTGGTACTGGTTTCACAAGTTTTAATATGAACAACCACTGAAAATAAAAAAAGGGGACCGGACCGAAATGCCATTTCTGTTTTTATGATTTTTGTAAAAAAAATAAAAATAATCATGTTAGTTTCGTAAAAATATTTTTTTTAATTATGATTTATAAAAAAAATTCTTCTTTTGCTGTCTATTTGCCTCAATCTTTTGTTATTTTACTCTCAAGTAGGATTGATTTATCATGTCAGAGAAGCCCAACCGAGATTGGCCAACCTGAAATAAAAGAAGGTTAAGTTGGATAAATGCGTGCCTCATGTTACTATCCAGTTCTAGGCAAGCTTGTGACCTCCATCAATGACATAGTAATTGCATATAGTAAGAATCGAAAACAAATATAATATAATAATGACGCTTAAACACCAGACAGGGAATTACTATATACACAAAATAAATGTTATGCCAACATGTTGTCTACTAGACTACTACCTATTGAAGGATGGATAATCAATCAGGTACAATACGGGGTGGCATAACAGCTGGGGGCTTTGTCGTTGATGTTTGCTGTACTATATTTAATCCTACTTATTTGCATGAACTCGTAGCAGCAGTCCTTCCAGTACCAATGTGGAACCTTGAGTCCTTGACACCATGGGTAGGCTTTGTACTAGCAGTGCTCTTGGTGCAGCCGATTCAATTTTCCTCTCCATGTTCATTTAGACAACTCCATTATGAGCCAGCTCATCACCCGACCCTTCTCTCGTTACTCCTCGGTCTGTGCGCATTCTGCCCGTGCTTGTTTCCTCCGTTCGACATGGCTCGTCAAATCTAAACCGTCCATTTCTAAATAAATACTTGATCCACGATTCTTTACGGATCAACAAACGTAAAACCACGCTTGGATGCGATTTCAATTCCCGATTCCCTCAATCCCGTTCTACTAATAGTAAGACCTGAAAGGATGGCTCGCTTATTGTAGAAACTATCTCTGTCGTCTAGTGATATTATGAAGAAATTATTACGCGACTCAGAGAAAGCGACGCATCTAAACCCCCTGACATGCCCCCCTTAATACCTGTCATCCATTCCTCTCCATTTGTAGGACATCAGCCATATGGTCCATTATCCCTCGAGGATCTTAGACTGTTTACGCAGTACAATTGACATCTCCATTTGTCATCAAATGGAGGTCTTTAAGCAGAGGACGAAGTATACATTGGATAACTAATAACCGTGATAATATTACATCAAACGGTTTAAAAACAACGGTTTCAAGCAGTCAAAATTACGTCCAAACACAATAATTACTTTATGGAGGCACGAAACTTTTACGCTATTGACGTGTCACGTTTCAGTTGGGATTGTTTTTCACCCAGCCACAGCACATGGCTTACTTGTAAGGTGTTGTGAAGGTACTTGGTGGTTAAAGAATCCCAGTGAATGATGAGGTGGCCAGAGATATAATACCGGGTTCTGAGAGAGGAGGCCATGTGACATTTATTCGCCTTCCCGTTTCGTATTACGACTTTATATTAAAGCAGGTGGCAGTAGGTATTGCTTTATTTTGTTGTACAATTATACAGTCTCTTTTGCATCTGACACCCTGCAAGTTTCTTATTTGAGAGTAATGACATGAGCAAGGTAGAGGCATTAAACAAAAAAATAACTAAAAATTAAGAAGGTCGCTTTACTGTAAATTGTTCAATTCAAATGCGAGAAGCCGAGAATCAAGAATCAAAGTATCAAACAATATCCACGAAGGGGCTTCCTTTCATTCTTGTAATTTAATGAAGTACGGTGGCTACGCTACAAATTTACCCAAAATTTCATAACGCGCGCAATACCACAAGCAGCCTCACTACCCGGCAGGTGCAAATGAAAAAAGTGGGAAATAAAAAAATAAATAAACAAAAAGAGAGAGACATACCACTACACCAACTCTCTCCAACTCCAAGAGAGGAAAAAAGACGATCTAAATAAAGATTGAAAACCGAAATTTACAACAAATTACAAGAATTTCTCCTAAAAACAAAACCAAATGAAATAAACCAGCTCAATCCTCAGGCCGGCGGAGGCAAACTGTCGATACCGGTACTACCGGTATTGGTGTCAGCGCCACTATCTTGTACCGGTCCTGGTACCCCCTCTGTACCGCCTCCAATCATAGACAATATCTCCGTCAATGCACTCATGGCTTTGACTTGCATCTCAAGCGCCTTTATGTAATCAGATGCCTCTTCTAAAAGATTCGGAAAAGACAACTTCTTGCAACCCGGTACTAATCGTCCCAAAACACGCGCCTTCCTTTGCAAAACCACAGATTTCTTTTTCTCACGATCGGCGACTTGATTCCTATCCAGTTCCGTCCGGTTTGGACGGGAAGGCACGGGAACCCGAATCCGGTTCGACTTAAGTCTGATTGATCGACTTGAAAGGATGGCACGGCTCCAGCGGCTCCGCCCTCGAGCTGAGATGGCAAGAGCCCGGTCGGCAGCCTCTCGAACCGCCCGACTCCTCGGGGGGTCGGTTCGTGGCAAAGTTGACCCGGACCTGACACGCCGGAGGGCTTCCAAAAGCTTCGACGAGTAGAGGCGGTGCTCCTTGTCAGTTCGCCACGTGGATTGCGCGGGCTTGTCTGGTGTCTCGCTAGCGCTTCTCTTTCGTTTTCTCTGTTGATTTGTCGTAGATGATTCGGCCTCCATGGATGGGTATTACCTGATGGATTGAATATAAATTGATGAGAAATCTCTGATTGGATCAAAAGAAGAAACGGGTTTTTGTTGGGTGAATTTGAGTACTGGCTACCTGGAAAGTTTCGATAGGGGAGAGGAAAGAGAGGAGAGATGCGAAGGAGAGGGATGCTAGCAAATATAAAGGGGAGGTAATAAACTAGAAAGAAAAAATGTTTTATTATATGCACCGGTTTCATTTCCGAAACTTGTTGCCACAGTGGGAGGGCTCTATGAATTGGGAGAGAATTATGGGGGTCCCGGATTCCATGACACCAGTATACCATGACAGTATAGACCGGATTCAGGGAAATTAAATACAGGGAAACGACACGTCGCAGCCTTAATCCCGTGATTTAATTAATTGGCTGCGGTATATACGATGGATTTTATTCTGGATTTGTCAAATGACGGAATTACCCTCCCGTTTCAAACTGGCGACTGCCGTTACCCCGTTACCGTTACAGAGTATTTCCTCGGAAAGTCAATTCCTCGTCTCGGCGAGCGTAAAATATACAAGTTAAACTGTATGTGCGCGTGCCGGATCTTACGTTCTGTAGCTTCTAGAAAGCATGCACCAGGTGCACCACCATAGAAAACCTAAATTCCTATCTATTAGTAATTAGGTACCAGTTATAATAAATTTAGCGCTACCGTATACTAATGTAATAATTATTTTTTTGATAAAAGTAATTTCATTCGAGTGAGGCTATGGTGCTATGCATAGCACGGATGACTAGTGTACTATGGCTCAATATGTACTTTTTAAAATTCTAATGGTCGATCCGAACCGTTCAATGTGATAATCATATGAATATGTACTTGCAAACTAAATTTTATATTTTTTCGAATTTTTTTACTATTTTTTTAGATAGGTAGAATTTTGATGGTCCAGAATTTTCAGAAAACACTGAGTTTTCTACCTATCTAAAAAAATTCAAAAAAGTATAAAATTTAGTTTGCAAGTACATATTCATATGGATATCACATTGAACGGTTCGGATCGACCGTTAGAATTTTAAAAAGTATCATATTGAGCCGTAGTACACTAGCCATTGGTGCTATGCATAGCACCATAGCCTCACTCATTTCATTCTTCATTACTCTGTGGAAACAACGAGTCTCACAATCATCCCTACAGCAATTCATACATCTGAACTATGCTAAGAGCATCTACAATGGTAATTTATTTTAAATGACTAATATGATGTGTTAATTGCCAATATAATTACTAGGATGTACCACAGTTTTTCAATTAGCAAGTTTGCTTTAAAAGCAACTCTTTAGAGTATCTACAATGGTGATTTCTTTTAAATTGCTAATCTGATGTGTTAATTGCTAATATAATTGCTGGGATGTACCACAATTTTTAAATTAACAAGTTTGTTTTAAAAGTAACTCTAAGAGCATCTCCAACCCAGCAATACGTAAAAAATTAAAAACAGCTGTAAAATACTATTTAAAAATTAAGTTTCTTTTAGTTTCTTAACCCCTCCATCTCAGAAATTGGGTCAGAGCCAATAAGAAAGAGAACAAATGAGTCAGAGCTAATAGGAAAGAGAGAGAGTACCAACATGTCTAAAAGAAATCGTTGTTTTATAAGCAAATTTATTTTTTTAGAAATTAGCCTACAACCCAACAATTATATTAGCAATTGACACATTAGATTAACAATTTAAAAAAAATCACCATTGTAGATGCAACTCTAATTAAAATTTCTGAGATGGAGTGATTTAGAAATTATGAATTTTTTTAATTGTTAAACTCAGTGACGTTATCTAGATTAATTGCTAAATGTTTACTGGAATGGGAGATGCTCTAATGTAATAATAAATGGAAGTACTTGGAAATTGGAATGGTATCACAAATTAGATTTGTTTACAGATTGAAAAATGAACTTGGTGAAAAGTCAGCATTCTTCTAAATTTCAACTTTAGACAAAAGTTGAACGGAATCACGTGGCAAGAGAGAGGAAAGAAAATACTATAATTGCAAGCACATGCTAAATGTAATTTTTGTTTTTTGTTTTCTGTGGTAATTTGTACAAGTATAATAGTACGAGTGTGTCAATATCTCACTATATATAATTACGGTATTACTTCGGTAATTTAATCTTGGTAAAAAAAAATTCAGCACTTTCATATATTTTTTCTTTTGTAATTACATGTATAATTATTTAAAATATCAATATAACTATTTTTTTAATTTTCAGTTATATTTTTACCATTTTTTGAATTGTGCAGTGCATAATTTAATTACAGTCATCAGATGCATCTTTCTAAATAACAAAATTTAATTTTGTAGATCTCCACCTTTTTTTATTTTTGTATTGGTAGCAAGGTAGATTGAGCACAAATATGAGCAGTGTGTGCTTGGACAAAAGTAGCCCTGCAGAAGAGTATAAATAATTGTTGTTTTGCGGAGAGTTTTATGAAATGGTATCTTTTTTGAGCAACTTTGTTAGACGCGCGCACATGGGAGGATGGAGGCTGCGTGGTGGTCACCACCTCTCCCTGGAGCGAGTTGCGTGGATTGTCACGTGGAACTTAAAACCTGTCAGATGCATGGTTTCTGCTTCTTTCATCCTCGTATGGGCATGGTCTGCCTCCATCCTCTGTACACCGCATCACCACAGTCTGACTCACTAGGTTCTGGAATTCAGATCCAGTGCAATACCTGACCCTGTACGATGAGACCTGACTCGGCCGTTTGATTCTGGCACGAATCTCAAAGCATACCCGTTATATTTCAAACCGGCATCGAATTGATTTTTTGTGAGTATTCTATCCTCTATGCTGGAGCGGATTTTATGTGTGATTTTTTATATATATTTTATAATAAAATATTATAGTACTGTAAATTTGATCTCTATTATCTGTTATCCGGATGAATTTTGTACATATGTGATTTTCATAATTTGAAAGTCTCGTTACGTCCCTGCTTCAATGGTACCACACACATGATACTCTAGTTTATGTGACGAATCAGGATAACCTCCTTGTGATTAGAATTCAGGTTAGACAAAGATACATGATTATTATACTTACTCTATGGTTATATATGGTGCCGATAGCCTCTCGTACGTGGCAGAACAATAATTTACTATTGTAGAATATAAGTTTTAATATTCTGTTTGATATAGAAGTCTTTTTAATTAGTGATATGTTTTAGTGGCGGATACATTCCGCTGGTAGCATCAAATAACTATTTTAAAAGTATACATCTTGTGTTTTGAAAGATATAAACTAAAATTACACACATATGAGAAATGATCTGCTTATAACATTTTGTAACAATTCAGTTTTGTGATTTTCAAAGTTCAAACAGTCAATCAAAACCGTTTAACATGATTTTCTATATTAAAATGTGTTTGGAGATCAAATTTTGCATTTTTTTGAATTTTTTTACTATTTATTAAATATTTTACAAAACTATTATTTTTCAGTGGTCCATAATTATCTAAAATAACAGTTTTGTAAAATACTTAATAAATAGTATAAAAAATAAAAAAAAATATAAATTTTGATCTCCAAGCACATTTTAATATAGAGATGTTGAACGGTTTGAATCGACAGTTTGAACTTTTAAAATCATAAAACCGAATTATTGTAAGATGTTGTAACTTATAAATGTTGTACGTGGATCCCTCTCCATATAATACACACACACATACATACATACATATACACACACTCTTAATTTTTTTGTGAGAGAATAATTTGTGCTTTTATTATGCCAAACAATTATGATTAGAATTCAGTGGCGAATCAGGATCACCTCCTTATGATTATAATTCAGATCATACGAGGTATGTGATCCTGCCAGGTTAGATTTTAATTCAAATTTGCACGAGTTTTAAAGCAAACTTCTCTATATTTTAAAAAGGTTTCGAAAAAAATTGCTTGGCTAAGAGTATTTTACTTACTTTAATATTATACTTAAAAATATTGTTTGATATAGAAGTCTTCAGTGACATGTTTTAATGGCAGATTCATTTTTGCTGGTAATATAAACTAACTATTAAAAATATACATCTCGTGTTTCAAAAGATGTAAACTAGAATTACATATATATATACACACACACTCTTAATTTGTACTTTTTTTATTTAGAGAGAGAATAATTTGTGCTTTTATTATACCAGCCCTCTTCAATTGAACTGAGAAAGCTGAATTATTTCTATTGAGATCATTTCCGCCTTTCAAATTTTGACTCTCTTTCAGTTGGGCTGAAGAGGACTGTATATATATATATATATATGTTCGCTCAGGTCTTTTATTTTTTGTATTTCTATTAAAATAGACCCAAGGCCAAGTTGATGATAGTAATTAATATTTTCCATTCCTATTAAAGTATCATTTAAGCAAACCTCATTAACAGATTTACATCACATAAACATTTCAATAATATCCGAAATGCCCATTTCCATTGAATTCGATCCAGTCGTCCATTTAAGCAATACCTGACCGTGTCAAATGAGATATGAGTCGTCCGCTTTAATCTGATACGAATCTTAAAGCTTTCCCTCCTATATTTCTATATAAGTCATGTTTGGTTGTGGAGTAAAATTAGTGAGGATTAAATAGCTTACACCATCTTATTCTACATATTTTATATCTCATTTGATAGTTTAACTCATGGTTTAAATTAATCCGCCTAAAAGAGTAAAGTATTGGAAAATGAGCCTTTGCCTATGATAGTGAGCTCTACAAGTGGAGTAAATGTAGAGTAAGTTAATCCACCTAAAGAGGTGGAGTAACTTACTCCGGATTAACTCACCTCTTACTCCACCTTACTCCCCTTATTTTACTCCTCGTTTGACTACTTAAGAAGTTTACCCCACCTCTTACTCCACAACCAAACATGACCATAAACTTCAAAATAATTTTGACTCCACTAAAGAGTATTCTATCCTATGTATATACTCACAACTCTTAGCCATGATTGATAAATTGTTAATTTTATTTAATTCCAATATAACTCATCTTTGAACATGATAATCTAAAGTGAAACTCGGAACATAGTGGATAATTTTCTTTAGAGGAGTCCAGAAACTACACACTTTACAATTGTGGAAACTTAAAATTCCCTCAAAAATTAGAGTGTTCATGTGGCTGTTAGCTAAAAACAAAATCTTAACCATAACAAATCTTGCCAAATAAGGATGGAGTGGTAATTTAAATTGCCAATTTTCTGCTATGACTGAATCTGTAGATCACTTGTTTTTACAATGTCACAAGGCTAGGGACTAGGGAGGTATTGTTTTGGCTAGAGAATTGTCAACACTTTATTACTGACTGACTGACACTGTTTGGACAATATCCTGAATTTTGATTTTGCCTTACCACCAACCAAAAGAAAGTATTTTCTCATTGCATTCAGTTTTTTGTTTGGACAATATGGAATATGAGGAATGATATCTGCTTTAATCACTTACCACAAAACACTGTTAAAAACATTGTACTCAACATATCTAACTTGGTGTTGGTTTGGATAGGCAATGTTACTGAGGAGGAGGAGCAAACCAGGCAGGAACGGCTCCCCCAACAGATAGATCAGATACCATTGCAAGAATAGAACCCTAACACAGATGCAATGGCGGACCCAGAGTGTTCCAGGGGGGCAGTTGCCCTCCCCCGGATTTTGAGTTTTAGTGGAGATTTATCGGTTCCGACCGACTCTGCCTCCCCTGAAATTTTTTTTGCCCCTCTCTGGACGTTTAATTTGTAATTCGAGTTAAATTTTGGATTAAAATTGAAATACATCTGTTGAATTTTGATTGGTAATTAGAATTATAAGTCAGAGCATCATAAATTACAAGTCAAAACATTGAAAAGTATAAGTTAAAGCATTGTCTTTTATTGAGTACCTAATTGGTTAATGGATTTAAATCCGATTCGATATTTTTTTGCCCCCCGATGAAAATCCTGGATCCGACCCTACACAGATGGCCAAGTGATCAATTCACTGATGAAGAAGAAACTTAATGTCATTTTACTGTTAATGATATTATTATCTCTGATATTTTTGAGACATTTGTCTTGCATGGTTGCCACTGCTTATTTTGTAGTTTGGGATTCTTTGATTTAGATAATTTCTTGTGTTGTACTTTTCAATCCATATGTGTTGTCTGTGATATCAAACTATTTAACTTTTATAACTTTAAATGATTCTATATGAAACGGGCTTCAAGTCTTATTTCCAAAAAAATATAACTAATATTTTACGAGCCCTGGTAATTGATTTTGAAAATGCATAACAATAAATATTATTACCTAACTTTTTTTAAGATTATAGTATTTTCATAATTTAATTAAGTAATTAATTGACATAAAAAATAATCCACGGACTAAGTAGAGGAGCTTGATATCTGAGTAAAAAGTTAATAAATGGTGAATGAACAAACCCTTTTACATTTTTCTAGAAGCTACCATGATTTTTCTTTTGGCTGATATGAAGAGGTATCATGGGGTTCATTTTGCAGGGTCCCCATGAATTCGTCACTTGTTATATATATATTTCCTGGACTGCACGACCATGAACGAAGGAATAAGTTGAAGAAACAAAATTAAAAAAAAAAATGAGGATGTTATATTATCTGCATTCCCCATGGACCCCATCTCGTTGGAATCAAAATTCTCCACCGAACTGAAGAGAAATTATTATGAATTATTGGTTTTATGAATTATAGTTCGGTTCTCATTAAAAAGTGAAAAGATGGAAATTAATTTCTCCATATATACTCTCGCCACTAAAATAGCACTACCCGTGTCTCCTAACGGCAGCAGCAGTCGTTTGGAAGAACAGTTAATTAATTATGCTTGTTTCAAGTAATACAATATACGACAGATTCGCAACTATTATCGAATTTTCTGTAAACATGCATCATGCAATGATATGTCCTATCTATGATCTGTTGAAACAACTTTGAATAAGATTTATTCAAAGCTGAACCTACTAAACCATATGTGTCAATTTTGACACCTATCAAACAATTTAGATTTGACTCTGAATAAAATTTTGTCCAAAGGTTTTTGGACAAAACCCCCAACCACATTGAGATGAACCCAAACAATTTGGGTATTCGGATCCTCTCTAAGGTAACTTTGAATATGAACTGTCTGATCAGAATTATACCGAATATTGAAGGGGCTCTCTGTCACTCTGTGAATTCTAAACTGGACTAGATTGATATGAATTCTGATCGGACGGTCTCGATCCAAACTCAAAGTTTGAGTTACCTTAGTAAGGACCAAACAATTCAGACCATATATTTTCTGTGGGATTGACATGACAAAATTAAAGAAAAGACCTCCCCACACATAGAAAATAAATCTGCTGTGATTCTCGGGGGATCACAGGACCCTGTGATCCCATCTCAACTGTTAGTATTTCTTGAGATGCGTGCATGAAAATTTACTTTCTGAGAATGTTTTTGAGATCCGTGCTCAAAAAAATTTGAACCGTTGATCTCAAAATTTCAGGATCCTGCGATCCCGAGAGGGATCGCAGTAGATTCAGACTCCCACACATAACCTATTTGATGTACTTATGGCGCAGACAAGAGCAACAGATCATAAAATCAAATACTGTTTAGGTACGGGTGCACAAAAAAAATTCATGACTCATAACTCGTTCGGAATCAATTCGGATTCAACTCTTTAACAACTCGAGTTCATTGACAACCGAATCCAAATTGCTTCCAACTCGGTTCAGAATCAACTCGGTTGATTCATTGACTTGATAAACTTTGTAATATTTTGTTAGACTTTGCACTATTTAGTAATTTTAGTAAATTTTGTACTATTTAATTATGCATTTTCCACTGTTTTATTATGTAAAGTTTTAAATTCTGTATTATTTTAATAAATTATGTATTATTTATTTTGTTAGACTTTGTTTTGATAATTTTTAATTTGATAAACTATGTACTATCTACGAGTTACGAGCCGACTCGAGTTGTTCATGAGTTGAATCCAAATTGAGGTTTTTGACTCGAAACATGATTAGCAACTGGGACTCAACTCAGCTCATGAGTTCATGAGTTGAATCCAAGTTGCCCTCAACTTAGACTCATGAGCAGCTCTATGTTTAGACATGTGGGAAATCCTATTTGGCTGTGGCATCTACTGACCCTCCCACATCGCGTCACGGGTCACTGACTGCAAGACCTGTTATATTTCTCTCTGTTAGGTGCACAACGACCCGGTTTGCAGATTAAAGAAAATAAAGACGTGTTTTTTCTTGATAAATAAATCCAGGTAAGGAATATTAATTTGCTTTCTCTCACAAAACCATTCTAAATTAAAGAAAAAGAACTGTGCTTTTCCTTGATTAAAAAATCCATCTAAGGAATATTAATTTCTTTTTTTTTTCTCATTAAATCATATAAGAGAACCCTTTAGTAGATAAAAAAAAATGAGCCCCCTAAAGTCACTACCAACAACCCAAATTACACATTAAACATACTAAAAGAAGGTCCCTCTCTAAGACCAACAAACCTAATCTATTACTAGACACTGTTTAATGGGCCCCCCCAATCCCCCATGTTTTACTTCCAAATAGTTTCAACTCTTCTCCGTTTTGTACGCAACTGGACCCACCGTGATCATGCTGTCTGGGTCGTACAAGGAGTTTGATTCCTCCATATATAAATAATGGATTGGTATTGGTACAGGTACAGTTTTGTACCACTGTAGAAAAGCGAAGATGGTTTGTTTAAAAACAAAGAACATATGTTTAAAAAATGTACCGATCGTTTACCATCACAAGAAAAAAAACAAAACAAAAAAACAAAGAACATATGTTTAAAGAATGTCCTCCAAACTGGCACCAATTGGTAACGCTCTTCCAAGCAAATTCAGAATTTAGAAAGTATATAAGAATGAATGACAAGACAAAGGCAGTCAATATTAAATAAGAAATTTGATAGAAAAAGTTACTCATAGCTACATTTGTTTAAGTTCCAAATCATGACAGCACCTGTCCTAACTCCTAAGTAAAGGTTCACAGCCAAAATGACTTTGCGAGCATAGTAAAAAGGATTGGTCCAGTTAACAAACAAAAAGAGAGAAAGATTCAAATCAATCCTAAATCACACTAGCTATTCTCAAAACTTTCATAACTTAAAAGGGAATATACACGTGCTTTAGGTGTATCATAATTAGACTAAAATTAAGGCTTTTGCTAACCTTTAGTTGGGATAGAGAAGGTGAAAGGAATAAGGGAAAAGGAGGAATATTTATGTTCCTCGTAAAATTACCTGATTTTTTTATTAATAGGAAATATAAAAAGAAAATATCGATAATGGGTTACGTTTTCGAGAAATGTCGGAATAAGAAGAACGTTATGGTTTATAACGTCCAAGATGAACGTTATAAACCATAACGTCCAGGCAGAATGTTATAAACCATAACGTCCAGGCAGAATGTTATAAACCATAACGTCCAGTTAATCTGATCGCTAATGATCGAAAAAAAAAAACTGTAGCTGGACGTTATGAACCATAATGTCCAGCTATATTTTTTTTAATAATTTCAGTTCTAACTGCAACTGTTGCGAGATTGTTTTTTATGAAAAAAACACTGTTGGACGTTATAAACCATAACGTCCAATTACATTGTTTTTATTTCTACGATCATTAGTAATTAAATTAACTGGACATTATAAACCATTATAAACTATAACGTTCTTCCTATATTTCAAAATTTCATAAAATCTTTACCCCATTATCAATATTTTTTTTTGTTTTTCCTATTAATAAAAAAATCGGTGAAATTACAGGAGGTGAAAGAAGACGAATGGAGAAAAATCCTCTATTTATTTCTTTAAAATTTGTTTCCCTCCAATTTAGAGGGTAAAAATATTTTACTTCCTCATTTTTTTTCTCTGTTTCATATCTTCCCTTTCTTCCTAACTCAGACCGTTAAGAGTGCAGATTTCCTGTGGTGGCTGCTGCAGTAGCACATAACAGCAGCAAAAAAGAGGGCTTGTCATTTACTTTTGTCAGGGCCCCAGAATCAGCGAAACACTACATGTAACTGCACCACAAGTGCCACAATTTTTTTTGACCTTTTGGCGGTTAGCTTGGTGTCTACTCTTTAGGTTTTGTAGAAAGAAACCTTGAGACGGAAAGAATTATGGATTAATCATTACATGAGACGGCTTTACAAGGAGAAAATAACTCCAAAAATTAAGAGTCCAATAATGGCTAGCTAGGGTTTAGAGGGACTATTTGCATTTATAAGCAATCTTTTGGGAACCATAATGATTCAATTGAACCATGTACCAATCAATCAAGCAGCCTGGATTAACCAGCGTTGCACTAGTTTTCAATGTAGGATTAGGCGTGGAGGTTTGCCAGCTATCAATTATACTGTGTTTAGTACTGGCCAGTCGGCCAACAAGATAGAGGCTAAGAGGTTTCTTTTTACATAAAACTGGGAAAATGGCTACATGATTAATCAACAATATCATACAAAAATGTTATTTTTATGATATTAACATATTGCATATTTGTGCCATACAAATTTCACCTAAATTTCTGTAATTAATTTTGCAGCAAATATCAATGTAAAATTTTCACAGCCCTTGGCCATATTAAGTTTATGTTTCTAATTTTACCAGGCCTTCCTTTGCAATGAGATTATATCGATTTATCTGATATTGGGTCAATTTTTTTTAATATAGTAATATCTCCACTTTTGTCAGCTTATATCCTTTTATTTCAGGACAGTTTGAGTTTTTGTTTTGCAATAGTTAAGAATATAAATGGCGAGAACTCATCTGGAAAGAAATGTTGTAAAACTATTTTATATCGCCATTTCCTTTCATTCTTTCTTTTAATTTCTTCTCTCCCATTATAATTACAAATATCAAGTTCAAAAGAATATTGTTCTTTTTCATGGTACTTCTAATACTCTCATTTGGAGAAACTTAGCTGTGAAATACCTGGTGTGACTTTCGGTATGACCACATAATTGATTTTAATATTTGCCGGGTAGTTAGACTCTGATTCCTCTTGTTGAAACGACACATCAAAAGCTACGGGTTGGTACAGACAAACCTCATCCTCCTTACAATAGTACACCTAAGAATAACATAATTATATGAACTATTGCTATGATATAATCCAGGATTGACAACATGATGTCATGATTAACCTAGGAATCAATCAAGGATTAATTTATTCGTGCGGCTACAGTAATGCTTTAAGTCAGGATCTCTAATAGTCTAACTCTTGCATCTAGTATAGGGATATTTTGATAACTACATCATATATTTTGTAGATTATTTTATTATAGCAACTAAATAATATTTTTTGCCTAAATATTATCCGGTGCCAGTACAAACAACTAACTGGTCAGTATTGTGTTTAGAAGCAAACTCATAAATAGTTTCAAAAGAGTTATACCTTGCAGTTTATTCTACCAGTTGACGGAGAAGGAGAGGCTCTCTTGAAATAAATGGATGCTGAACCGTCCGGGTTTAGGTATCCACTGGAGGGTTCCAGTTCAACAGCACTTGCAGGTTCACTATCTACCTCAAACTTGCTACGTGCTTCCTGCTTATTGAGGATTATTCACACAATGATACTCTTTTTAAACATAAACTTTTGCGATATTTAGCTTCAATTTTATAATCTAGTTCACATAGGGTATATATAGCCTACTTCACGTTCATTTGGGTCACAATTAAAACTAGTATTGGTGTCTCTAAATGAACCGATGATATCTCATCACGCAAAAACAATGTATCAGATGAAAAAAAAAAAAAGACAGACATCACTAACCTTAGAGAAATGGTAACCATCAGGTACTGAAAATTGGAGTGACAGATAACCTTCCTTGGCCTTACCAGCATCAACCTTAATAATTTGCACATCAGCTGGTAAACGCCGCCTCAGTCGCTTCAATGACTTTGGTTTCGCCGAAGGAGGTTCCACACCTTTCAATTCCAGTGTAAGCAATTGGAGATTTTTATCATTCAGGTCAATGTACCTGATCACACTGTTGTTTGTATCCGCTATTAGGAGCCTACCTGTAAGATATTCAGCCATAATTAGATAAATCACCAGTTTTACATGTCCTGATTGTTATAACAATACAAAAAGAACCACTCCAAGTATAACTTTTTCTTTTGCTTTTGCAAATAAAAAGCGCCGAATCTTATCATGCATGCAAATAACAAGAATTAATTCTCAATTTGCATCTAAGACCTATATTTTGAACATTTACCAAAAGAAGAATCTAATTTCAATACTATAGTTAATGCTGATGATTGTAGCACTAAATCCAACTGAATAAACTAGGCTTCGAAGTGCCTCAAAACTACGGGCAAATTATAGAAAAATTGATTTATCTAAAATGAAATTCAAGGTGATTTAGTTACTTGACTTTGACTAAACCTGTTTTCAATTGTTCAGTGCAAATGATAAAAAAATAATGTTTAGTTATTTTCCTTTGACTTAACCTGTTTTCAATTGTCCAATGCAAATGATGAAAATAATGTTAGGAACATGCATGAAATAACTAGTGTTATTTGCACAGGAAGAATATTTTGGTGTTATTTGCATATTAAAAAAATAACAATCATAGGAGTGCAAGTACATACGGTTCTTTGCTTCAACAAGCCCGGCTGGTTCAGAAAGCTATGTCACAAAAACAAAAAAGATTTTAGACATTTGAATTGTTTGCCAAACAACGAGCACAAAGTTTATATTTGCACAACTAAGCTCACCTGAGCTGATAAGACGGCACCGTCCTTGAACCCTGCAATTCCAGTTCCAGCTAAAGTCCTGACTCTTTTTGTAACTGGGTCTAGCAATTTTATCTGCCAGATTGAAATTGCATTTCAATACAAATGTTAAAATAGCAAATAGACAATTTATTTAGACAACCTTGTGTAACCGCATGTCAGAAAGCAGCTACCTTGTGGTTGTATGAATCAGCTATATAAATCTGATTATCTGACCCACACAGGACACCTAATGGATGCTGGAGGAGTGCATCTGATCCTACTCCATCTTGATCTCCAAACTTCAAAAAAATAATTAAAATGAAATAAAATAATAGTTTAGATAACAGCAAAAGGACACATGTGCAACTGCAAACATGTTTTGACTTTCTGGAAATTGCACCAGCCAAGTTTCAAAGAGGAGTCTAGTAAAAAAATTGATTATTGTCCCCAACTTTTAACGTTAACTCATCCAACTTGCTTCATAGCAACTTCATATGAACCAAGAACACCATATAAATCTGTCTGTATGGACCATACAGACAGATATTATATCATTATGCAGTTAAATTGTTATGCAGTTAAATTGTTAACACATCCTCGGGCCTTTAGTATGCAGTTAAATTGTTAACATTTACCAGAACATAGCTTACCACCACATTATTATATTCACGGGTGTTAACGGCAAATATTTGTGAATATCTTAAAGAAGTTGGTGAAAAACACAAGGATTAGTGGGTGTTCTCTAAATATCACAAATTAATGAGTTTAACTTGCCAAAAAAGAAAGAAAAAATCAAGAATATATATAGGATGCTTAAAAAATATAAATAACAAAGTAACATCAATCAGTACCCTAAATAAGTTCTCTGGTAAATATGGATCACCACCAGCTATCAATCTGGACCCTCCAGTTTTCAGATTTACAGCTCGGATTGAACTGCTTTCACTATCAGCAATGTAAGCGTCCTGCATATCTATAAAAAGTATAGAACTTATCCTCTGTTACATTAACATTACAAGGTGAATGTTTAATAAGTAAGAATTACATATCTTACCAGGAGACAGTGAAATTCCCGAAGGTTGCGCAAATGATGTGCTTGTGGAACTGCATCGCGTACCTATGTTATGAACTTGATATATTCTTTCTTTTAAGGTTTGTACAGACTGACTTGTAACTATTAACCTGATACAACCCGGCCAATCTCCGACCCCCTTATAAATCAGAATTTCTGTGCCTGCTGGCAGGTGTAAATAGGTTCTAGCTGACCATCTGTGCTTATATTCTATTTTCTTAAAGCCGGAAACATACAAGGAAAAATTCATCATGTATCTAGAAGCAGTAATTTGGAAATGTCAGCCCATTGGGGGACATTTCCTATCTAACTAAAATAGGTCAATGGGCAGAGTTTGTGTCACCATTTCCTGATTACTGGAGGCTAAAATCAGGTAGATTCACGTGCCCTTTAATTCTAATCAGAATATAAAGTCAACCCAACCTGACCTCACTTATTACCACCCTATAATGGGTACAACGCAAATACTAGGAATAGAAATTACCTTGATCCATTTTGGTTTCTCTCGTAACCATTACCACTAAAAGCTCTGGTAACACCATCAGTTATTCTATGTTCCCATATTTGATGTTGTCCGGCCATGGCTATGTACACAGTTTCATTCAAGGGTTCATAGCAAAGGTCCCATGGTGAATTTAAAACCTAAATAAATGAGCTGTGAGCATAAATATTCAAGAAATTATAAAAATATAAATACTTTTATGCAAGTTATTTTGTTCATGCCTGAGAACTTCCCTGACCACCTCCTCTATAATCAGAACCTTTTGTTCCATTTCCAGCAAGGGTTCTAACAGTCTCATTAACAAAATCAATCTCCCTGCCGAAGATATTATATTAAAAAGATTTATCACCCATAATTAGCTAAAATATGAAGCAGTATAAGTTGCAAGTATCAAGATGCATATGATGGAAGAACTATACTATTATATTTGGGCCTATACGAGTACGCATAATGCTACCCCAACCACCCAACAAACACACAAGAAGCAGAAAAATAAATGAAAAATCATTTACCTTAAAGCATGATTTTCAGTGTCAGCAACATAAAGGACATTCTTCTTCGGATTGTATGCAAGACCCTACAAATAAAAACAATCTTTTTGAATATAAACTGCATCCGCGGGACAAATATAAGTAACAATTAGAAACAAAATGATGAAATAAGATCAGGTCTAGGATATGTACTTGAGGGCGGTTAAACAAAGCAATATCGAAGGAACCATCATTCAATCCTTCTTCCCAGTGCTACCCACTTGAGTGATAAAATTCCCATCCAGTGTTGTAAATACCTTAATTACAAAGAGAAGTTTGTATGCATAAGGTAGAGGTTATATATGTTTAAGGAAGAAGGAAAATGAGAAGAGGCAAATAGTGTGAGAGAAGTCTCACAATTCGATTGTGGTTACTGTCTGATATAAACAATCTATTGTTTTGGCACATCAATTGCAAGTTTCCCGGGGAACTTAAGAGTTGATTTTAACAAACGACTGTCATTATCTTTTTCTAAAGCCAAAGGAAGGGGTTTGTTTTCCAGTAATTTCTCTTTCGCCATAGAACCTAGTGCAGCGTCAACAACCTCATCCAGATCCTGAAAATGAGAAGGTTCAAAGTTAATTTACTGAAATGTTTACTTAATTTGTTACCAATAATTAAGACAAATAAAGTCAAAAAGGCTATTTCTTCAAATTTATTGTATACTCTTCGATTTTTGCAAAACAGCACTACAATTATATTTGAGTTTTACAGCCAATAGCTAACACTTTGCGTCAATAGCAAGAAATATGCAAACCAATAACTAGGGAGGAGTTAAACAAAATTACCAAACTACTGCTAATTATATAATTCTAATTTTTTAATAGCTTCTGGAGGGCTTGGGAGCAACATTAACAAAGTTGGCTTGATTGTAAATTTTAATTCAATTTGTGTTTAGAAAGAAATCACACATGAGTTCTCAGAAACAGTCACAGATCATTCAAAGGCACGTAACTTCCCCATTGATTTGTCTAATAGGCAGGTTATTATCCAAGAAGTCAGTTTTAAGTACAAGAGACATTTGTTTGTCATTTGCAAATATGCGAAAAACATCAGTGATTTTTAAACATCCCAGCAATAGATTTTAATGCATGTGCGCGCGCGTGTTTGTGGGGCGGAATTGGATATACCTTCCGATGGCCTTCACCATGATAACTGTGCCAGGATTTTCCCGGTGGGTCCCACAATAACAAATGATGGCCAGGAGTTAACTCCCAGTTCTCTCCACATGTACATGTTGTTATCATTAACAACCTTCAATATATAAAGAAAAATGTCAAAGCAGGAAGATTTAGAGACTGAGATTTTGTTAGATAAACAGTAACCAGAGATCCACTCCAACTTCGTATACTGGTGCTACTGTATGAAAGCAAATCCAGGACTAACTAATTATAGATAAGGTACAGCTTGTGAAATGCTTTTGAATGAGACATATTAATTTGACACTTACAGGATGAGACACGTTGTATCGCAAAACAGCATTACGGATTGCTTCAAGATCCTTCTCATTGTCAAATTTTGCAGAATGCACCCCAACAACAGTGAACTACATAAAATAAAGAAGTGCAACTGATAAGTTAACAATACAACAAAAGGTAGTCAAAACAAGATTTTATTATCACAGGAATAGAAGATCAGTTTGCATTACAAATCAGAACATAACTAGCTCCACCCTTAATTAATTAATGTTCCTTCTTTAATTGTGAAATTAAAAATTGTTCTGCCATTCAAGAAATTCAGAGTATAAATGTCAGTAATGTAAAGAATTTTACAAAGAACTTACAGGCTCGTTCTTATACTTGTTCTCTAGATATTCCAGATCAGGGAGAACATGCATGCAGTTTATGCAACAATAGGTCCAAAAATCTAGCACAACTATTCTCCCTTTTAAGTCCTGAAGTAGTTTTTAATTCAAAAGAAAAATCAAAGGTGTTGGCTGTTGGGTGTTACATAAATTATATTAGGGTCTGCTCCCGAGTTAGGAAGAGATGGAAAGGGAAGAAAATGAGGAGGTTAAATTTCTTGCCCTCCAAATTGGGAGGGATCAAATTTTTAAAAAAAGAAAAAATAGAGGGATTCTCCCCCATTCACCTCCCTTCACCTCCCTTCACCTCCTACAATTTCGAAAGCAAGGTAAATGTCCCTCTTTCTCCCCTCTCCCTTCCCTCCTCCCTATTCACCTCCTCTATCCCAACTCGGGAGCACACCCTACGAAAACCAAGTACACTAAATTAAAATCTACCCTGCTAAAACGAAGAGGAGCCGAGTTCAACCACTCAAGCTTTGCTGGAAACTCGGGCACATTTGGATCTGATGCCCTAAAATAATACAAAATCAAGGAAATAAGTTCGCAATAAAACTGATGTAATTTCACTGACACAAAAAGCAGACTATAAATATACATAAATAGTTGTACATGCCTAGCTTCTAAATCACCAAGGTAAGTCTTTATTTGTTGCTTTCTAGTGGATTGGGTATATCCTGGAAAAAGTGAGAAAACAGGTCAAGGAGCTAGGTTTCAAACTGTATAATAGCAATTAACATAAATTATATATTATAGCCAAGTATAATTTGTCCGACCTTCATTCCCACTTAATATTGAACGGTTCTGACCCATGAAAAAATTGAGTAGGCCTTTAGGAGAGGCAAATCGCATCGCCTGCATAGACAGCTCTGTTTATAGAAAAGGATTTGAAGGAACTCATTGTAAAAGCTACACTATTTCAACCAATGTGACTCCAATTATATCAAATTTTGTACCTTCCAATTTCTAAGGGAAATGAAGAAAGAAACTACAGCGATTCCCAGACTTCCATATCTTAATACTTCTCTGCGAGAGCCTAGAAGCCTAAAAAACCAAAACCAAAACCAAAACTATTTCCTTACTTGTATAACAACTACAGAAATGCAATTTTCAAGTTGAGCATATTAAAACTAGATATACAAAGAGTACACAGTGTTTGGATTCATCCTATTGATCTTTTACTTTTGTTTTGAAAAGCATCCTGGAAGGGGAATTTTTAATAGGTTGCACGCAAGTTCATAGTACTTGCCAGGGGCGGAGCCAGACTTTCAGACTATGGGGGTCAAACATGAATGGGGGTCAAGTATATAAAATTTTTCTACTACGAATGAGGGTCAATTTCACCCTGTCCATAATATTTTAGTTTAAACTATATTCAAAATAGAGACTAAATACAAAAAAAATTGAAAATGAATGGGGGTCAATTGACCCCAATTCATTGAATGTGAATTCGCCCCTGGTACTTGGACCGTGTTTGTCTAATTCAAAATTTTATAAATCTACTGTGACAGACTTCAGATACTTCAATTGACAATCTGTTGAAACTGACCTTACCCTCCAAGGAAGTCACTCTTCTGAGAGCTTTTGTCTTCAGAGTTTTTACCATTAGGTCCCTCTGAAGAAGCATTTTCGAAATACAGGTCTTCAGAGATTTTGCCTGTATTTTCTGAACTTGGCCGCCTCCCATCTGCATCAACTTTTCAGCGTTCACAACTATTCTTTTTAGATCAGGAGAAAATACAAAAAATAGCCCCTACATTTGAAAGATTGACTAAATACAGGCCCTGAACTTCATTTTTCTGAACTGCGACTATGGACTTTTGGCCCTGGATCTATAACAAAAAAAAAATCATGGCAAATGTTTCACAGCCACCATATCAAGAGGTAAGATGCACATTGTTGGCCAAACAACTAACATAAGATGCACATTGTTGGCCAAACAACTAACATAAAACCTACTGAATTTAGCACACTTTTGCTTCAATTCTAGTGCAACCACTTGGCACATCATTGTTGAAAGTTGAAACCATGGCCATGTGAAGACTATATATACTTTCAGAAGGAACAAACTGAAGAAATGGAAAAGGTCGAGGGAACTCATTGAACATTAAATTTTAGAGGCCATGTTGAAATTGCTAAGTTCAGGGCCATATTTGGAATTCTGCTCTTGCAGTTACTTGAAACAATCCAATTTAAATCAAGAACTACGAAATAAAAAAAATGCATCATTTTGGAAACAAAAGACCATACTATAATTCAGAATATTTTATTCATAATCAAGATTATTGTTCAACTTTCCTCAAAAAAAAAAAAGATTATTGCTCAACACATGAAGATGGAACTAAAACTGCATTTCATTTCATGAGTTACATACTTGGTGAACTAACAGAACCACCATACAAAATGTTGTTAATTGAAATATCTCCAATGTCCTTCTTAACGAGAGTAGGACTCGCTTGACCAAGAGCCTCTTCAGTTAAAGTAGTCGTCACAGCAATGCATCTGCACGTAACACACAAAAAAAAGTTTATTTAAGAGTATAAATTTTATAAAGGTGTGCACTTTTTTAAAAATCATATTAATTATAGTATGAATTTTGAATTAATCATTGATAGTAAATGAAGAAATAAATTTTGAAGCTGCCAGCACACCTCATTTTAGCAGCATTGGCAGCTTGTACTCCAGCAAGAGCATCTTCTATTACAAGGCACTGTATATATCATTAATAGTAGATACATTAGAAACATGGAAGGCTATACATAAATTCTAAAACTCAACATTTCTGGTGATTCCCTTTAAGTTCTGTTTTTTATTTATTTATTAAACCTATGTATTCTGAAGAACTAAAGCCTGAGTTTTCTGTGATAACACTTTTACATGTTTTTCTTTATATGGTGAGTCTCAACCTGGACTACAAACAGTACCAAAATGCAGTATTTGTCTTCTCATTGGCTTTGATGGAAATATTGCATCGATGTCAAGCACCAGCATTTTCAGTATTGATTTATAAAGAGGAGAAACCATATGTTTTGCTTCGTGTTGTTTTAAGTGCTGTTTTATGGATCTTTTGGTTGTTTTTCTATTTCTTTTTCCTTTTTTATTGGGGGATGGGGGTTCGCTTTTGAGGTGAGTGGGGATAGGGTTTATTTGGATATATTCCGCCCAATGCCCTAACTTCTACTAAAATCTTGTTTCTGTGATGGGAGAAGTGGTCCTACATGCCACTAATTTCCCCGAGAAATAAAAGAGGAGAAACAATGTATGGAGTCGTGATTATTCATTGTCAGTAATTTCATGTATGCAGAGATTTAGAAACTTTTATCTACACTTTCTAGCATTATAAGGAACAGGCTTGCACCTTCCAAGATCATTCTTTGAAATATGACATCAGAACTAAGAAAATTACCTCACTAGGGTCAACACCCAAGATTTTTGATGCTGCCAAAAATATATCAGGAGCCGGCTTCAAATTTTCAAAAGCATCGGCAGACACAATTGCATCAAACCTGAATATTAACAAACAAAAATGAGAGAAGAGATATGATTTCACGTACGGAAACAGAATCTCCTTCCGAGGAAGTCTCAACTGGTTAATCTAGTCATAGACAATACAATCAGATTAAAAGCTTACAAGGAAAGAGGTAACCCAGCGGCAGATAAGTTTGCATCAACCTTGATTCTATCAGCACTTGAAGCAACAGCCACCTTTAGTCCTTTTTGTTTGCACTGGTTTTAGGGAGAAAAGGAAGAGAAAAAGGAGAAAAAATGTGATCACCCACTTGTTAACTTTGGATGACAAGAATTTGAATAGTCAATGTAATGTTTTGCTTACCTCCTTTATTAGTTCAAGTGCACCAGGGAAACCTATTCCCGAGTCTGGCTTTGCATACTGAAACCAAATATAACTTGGGTAAGTTAACTTCTAACTACAGAGTATACTTATAGCATAACAGGAAGCTCATTGTAGTTTAAAAACCACATACCTTGTTGAGATAAATTTCAAAAAACCGTTTCTTCAGGTCCTCCGGGGTTAAGTCATTTAATCCCTTTACTTTAGCTACACCACCTAGGAAATTAGCCTCACCTAAACAAAGGACAACAATTTAATACCTAATTTGATTTGCATCAAATCATACACGTGGCAAGCATATTTCACTCCGCATCAAGCAAATTATGATAGATTTTGTTTCCAGTCTTAATTCAGTGAACTTAATTAAAATGCAAATACTACAGCATGATCCTGTCTTACATCAACTTCATTTACATGCACAAAAATTCAAGTACTAACGATAAACTTATTACCAGTGCCCATGAAAGGAACGAAATCTTCAGTGGTAACAGCCACACCAAGGTCCGCAAAGACATCCACCGCAGCCAATCGAGACAGCTCCTCACTGTTACAGAGAACTCCATCCATATCAAACAGCACAGCTGACACCTTTCCCCAGTTCTCTCCTTGTGTCACCACTTCACCTCCTACTGTCGCCATCTCTGCTTTCTGTTGTGCTTCCACGTAGCTCCGCCTCCGCTGGAAGAACACCGCTAGGTTTCCGGCGACGGGAGGGTATGTGCTGGGAGGTGGAGCGAATTTAGGGAAACTACAAGGGTGCTTCCGAGAATTGAGAGGGATAAGTCGAAAGGTTGGGGTGGTGAGATCACGCGCCATTTTAGGGGAGCTATCAAGCGGCTAACGGGAAGGACCAATTTTAGGGGAAGATTTATTTGATTACGAATTGGCGAAAATACCCTTCATCAGTGGAGGTCATCAGTTGTGCTGTGAAGACCAACGTGTGGTGCTCGACACGTGGGAGCACTACGTGGCTCGGAACGAACCAATTATAAAATGAATTCAGATCCAGTGCAGTAACCCAATTTTTGAGTTTTGATAACCGTCCAATGTGTTCTAACACGAATCTTAAAGAACCTGGACCCCACAAATAATACTGGCCCCCTGCGCTACCACCGAATAGGCACCGTACACGTCTAAACTCAAAAATTGGGTTACTTTAGGGGATCCGGACTCTTATAAAATGCCTTATCCTGTCCAAAAAAAATAAGGTGGATGAAGCATGTATTGATCACCGAATTTGTTTTTCCAAGGAATTGAAAAAAAATTGAAATCCATGGCATCAAATCTCGATTATCCATTAAACTCACAACGCTGTAGTCTACAGTATTTGATGAAAACGCTCTGAACCGCATCACATCCAATGTGTGCTATTCGATTCGACACATTTTTAACAGAGCGTGTCTCTACAAATTTGTAAAAAATAGTAATTTTTTTCGTATAAACTTCATAGTATCTAATATTTTTGTAAAAACTTAGATTTTTTTTCTTCTACCTACTTTTATTTATTATTTAAAAAATAAATTGACAAATATATTCTATCATTTAAAATTTTCTCTCTTGTGCAATTTAATTGGGTGACCTTCAACCTTTACTTAAAAATTGTTGGCCGACTTTTGTTCTTATAAGTTGTCAGTCAGTCTAGCCTGTATATTATCTAATTATCAATGAATTTACACAAACAATGTAGGAAAACAATGAACGTACTAATTAATGATAACAAGAAGAACATTTCTCTCTCTCTTGTTTTTTTTAAAGTTAACTTTCTAAAGACATATAAAACTAGTCTATAAACTATAATTCAAATGATAGGTCCTTAATCTAGTGCAAAAGTAATATTCTCATATAAACATTTGTAGGTTTAAAAGTTATTTAATTTTTTAAAATATTAAATAGTTGGATGGTTTAAAATTAATTTATGTCTTACTGAAAATTTAGTTCAGACTTTAAAGTCTTTAAATTACATGTTCAAACCCCACTTTTTTTTTTAGTTCGGAAGGGTAATTTTGGAAATATCAAAATATATTTTTTATATAATATTTTTCAGAATAATTTTAATCAAATATGTATATTCGACGTATAATTGTGACAATTTCATAAATTTAATGATTTTAGAGTGGCAAATGACTAATTTTCTGTTTTGGAGTGACAATTTTTTAATTTTCATATTTTGAAGTGGCATAAAACTAATTTTCCCTATAATAAACCGTATATCAACAAAGGATGCTTTCCTCTTCCTTGTCGTTTGTTTTGTTGTTAATGGCAACATACACGTGATACGATCACACACCGGTGCTCTGCATGCGCAAGCCAAGACAGAGAAACACGACCAAATGTAACAACCAGCTACAAAATAATCAAAACGACAGCGCCAGTTCATTTTTTTTGCACCAATTAGGTAACTAGGCTTTTCAGAGAGGTCAGAGAGGAAGAGAAACAAGAAATTAATCTGACTTAATATATAGTTCTAAACTAATTTAATTATTGGGTTAGAATTTTTGTTCGGAGGGTTTTGAACAAAATTATACTCTCTGCTTCGTGTCAAAATTTAAGAACTGTTTAAATTTATTAAGTTCTAAAATCGTTTCGCACGAATCAAGACACAAATCAGACAACTTAGACTTGTCTTCAAATGATATTTGTTCAAACAAAGCCTTTTCAACAAAATCCGGTTCCACCCAATTAATCAAAATATGCTTCTAAGTTCTTGTAATAACATGTTTAATACAAAAGCAAGGACAAATGTCCAAACTTTGAATTTGTCAGAGTCAGAGTCAATGTTGCAAATCTAGCAGTATTATATATTATGAATTTTGTCCGTAAAGAAAGAAACAATAACAAGCCCAAAACAAAATTCAGCGGTCCAGTCAAATCACAACTACCAACGAGGCTGATTAGCATCTCCAAAACTTGCACAGTACATATCAGTTATTTTAGTTGTGTTTAGCATCACCACCACAAATATCAGTTGCACGCGTAGACTATTCATATCCATTGATTCAATTAAAAGAGAAAATAAAAACAAAATGGCATTCAACAAATAGTTTTTTCACAAAACCGCGTTCAATTTCTTCCATGAAATCTCAAGAAAAATTAGAATCCATCTTGAAGCAATTTAACAAGTTCGTCAAAACTAACGCCTCCATCCAATTCGCCTCCAGCCATGTCAATCATGGCTCTAACCTCTTCATCTCCTACATCCAATCCCACCATTTGCAAATGCGCTCTCAAATCCTCAAATCCCACCTTCCCATCTCCGTCCCGATCCATCAATTGAAATACCTCCATTAGCGCGCTGTTTCCTCTCTTACGCTGAGTCAGAACCCTCTCGAACTCGTTGTAGTCGACAAACCCGTTGTGATCTGAGTCAGCAGTGGAGATCATGGAAGCTATCTCTTCGTCGGATATTGGGGAGGAGCCAAGATCGGAGTAAAATTTCTTGAGGTCGGTCAGGCTGATACGGCCATCTCGGTCGGAGTCTAGTACATCAAATGCTGACCGAAGGTCCGGCGATGTTACGGCGAGTGAGGTGGTGGGTTCACGCCGGGAAGGACACATGGTGGCACAGAGAGAAAAAGAGAGATGGAAGTGTCTAGATGGTGTTTAGATGGATCGCAGGTTTTTATTGGAGGCTTGGAGCTTTGTTCTCTTTCCTAGCAGTAAGGAGGAGAGATTTATAGAGAGGTGGAGGGAAAGAGCGCTCGATCTTCTGTGGCATATTACGATTTTCACTCTGTGGTGGATGAGGGCAGTTTATTTGCAAGGGCTTATTGACCTTATTTTTACTATATTAAGTTGGCCTTATCTTTAAAATTTAGAATCCATAATAGAACCAAAATTTAAGACTTAAAAGAGCAGTTTTATTTTCAAGGACTGATTGAACTTAATTTTACTATATTAAGTTTGTCTTATGTTTAAAATTTATAATCAACAATAAAACTAAAAATTTAAGACGAAAAATGACATGTGCATGTTGTTTAGAGATAAGGGAAGGTATCATACAATTAAACATATTTTAGAAAATAAAGGTTAAAATCAAATAGCTAGATTGAATATAATTTATGTAAGAGTCTTTATTGCTAAAATTGTATTCCTCTCGTCATGATTAATTTAGAATTCTTATACATCAGTGCGTCATAAATGTTGAATGATGTGATTATGTTGGACAAAATTTGTAATTTAATAAACTTATTTTTAATTAGATTTTCAGAAATTTAGCTTATATACCAGGATTGATTGATCGAACTAATTTTGTGTACGGGTTTTATACAATTTATGTGTTAATTAATTCTTAAAGTCCTTATTTTATTATGCAATTTTGTTACACAACTATATTATGTGATTTAAGTATTTGTAAGAACCTTTTAAATTAGCTGCATCAATCACTTCAACCTTTAATTACTTTGATAAGAAAAAAAAACAATAAATAAGCAAAATATTAAGGAGGATTTTGACGTCTCTTGCCATAGACTATTTTTTGTAATAATAATTTTAAATTCAGAATTCAAACAATTAATCTAAATTGTCGATCCTAATCTTCTTTAAAAGATAGCATATATGTGAGCTTTTTTGTAAATTTTTGAACTCATTTTATACTAAGTATGAACACATTGGGCAAGATAAACTTATTATTGCTTAAGTATGCGCTTTTTGACGATTTAATTTGTTGTATAGTATTATTGTTAAGTGTTAAATACGAAGATTGCATTCATGCATACTAATTTTTTTTTCAAATATAAATAAATAATCAATGACATTTATTAAATGGACAAGACTTGATTCGACAAACACACGGCCGGAGTTCTGAAAATTTTAATACTAATTTCATTGAAACAATACAATATTTTTTATTTTGTTGTACATTGTTCGATTGGAATGTTGTGCTATGTAGTATGTACCCGCTATGCAGATGCTTACACCATGTGCAGCATACATAATTTCTTCCTCTGTCAACGCGGCAAGGACGACGTCACTGCTTTGGCCAGTGAGATACTCTGAAACTGGGACCTACCGATTTTCAAAAAGGAGGTTCGACGTTAAATATTGGTGGCTTTGGGCGCAAGGAGGAGATTTCGAAATTCGGAAAAGGTCAAAAACATAAGACGTCTGGGATGACGTCATGGGTCAGCGGTAATTAGACTCGGTGCACCTAAGATTCGTTTCAGATATGATATTCTGAGATAACTTGGGAAGCAAATAATGTGTGGAACAAAAACATGATAAGTGGATGCTTGTATCTACCGATTTTTTTCTTGCGCAGGAAGAACTTTGAACGGTTGAGATCGGAATAACAGAATCCTGTGATTCCTTTGAAATAATAACAGATTTATTTTCCAGCTTGGAAATATATTTGGGGCCCAAATGTCATCTAAAACATCTAGAACCACACCAGCGATATGAACCCTGCACAACAAAATTCAAGTCACCTAAGGTAAATTTTGAGATTAGATCCGGACCGTCCGACTCCGACCTACTTTGGCACAAAATGTAAAAGTTTCACGCTTCCACTTCGGATCGACTTACGTCGGTTTCTGATCGGACGGTTCGTATCCAAATTCAAATTTTGAGTTACTTTAGGAGATTCGAATCTGATTGTAATATTGTTTTTTGTCCGCTTCATTTCTTACGAATGCTTGAGACATAAAGTACCGAATTGGACATCAGAATGCGTTCTTTTAAGCTACGTGGCATGAATTTATGTCGACACGTGAATAATTTGTATTTTTCTCAGGAGCGGAGAGAGGAATGCTACGTGGCCTCCGCAATAGCTTCAGAAGTTGGGGTTAAAAAGATGCGATGCTCTCCAGTAAGAGCATCTCCAATTCAGCAATCCGTAAAAAATTAAAAACAGCTGTAAAGCACTATTTAAAAATTAAGTTCATTTTAATTTCTTAACCCCCCATCTCAGAAATTGGATTAGAGCCAATAAGAAAGAGAATAAAAGAGTTAGAGCCAATAGGAAAGAGAGAGAGTACCACATGTCTAAAAGAAATCGTTTGCTTTATAAGCAAATTTATTTTTTTAGCAATTGACCTACAACCCAACAATTATATTAGCAATTGACACATCACATTAGCAATTTAAAAGAAATCACCATTGTAGATGCTCTAATTCTCTGTTTCTAGCCGTAAACATTTCTGTCGTTCTTTGTACACGAGTGGAGAATCAACGAGGTATATATGCTAGAAGAAAAACAAAAAGAAAATGTTTAGTATATCAGCCTAAATCTTCACAATACCGAATCCATATCCTCTGAGGTAACATAATATTGTTGTTTGAATCACGGCCATCCGATCGGAATCCGGACCAACCCGGTCCGAGGTAGAACGCACAGAGCCACTTTAATAGTCGTGTAGATTATGATTGACGCATTTTAAACATACGAGATTCAATATACCGAACATATCATTGTTTATTATTTCTAGATGGATTGATAATCTTATACATCGCCCGCAATTACTTTCTCTCAGGAATTTAAACTTAGGTGTATGTCCCGTCTCTAAGCTAATTAAAATTTATTAATTTTTCTACATGGTGAAAAATTTGCAAAAGTTCAAATCTCAAAGACTCACGTGAAATTGGAGAAAATGCTTTGTCAATTTTGGTCAATCTTATTTCATCACACAAACCACTACTTATATTTCACGATCGAAAATGCTTGTGTTTCTCAAATACTACTATTCTGAATTTACCTAAAATCTTGAATTTCTTTCAAGGCAAACCGCTACTTTTCATCAAATCTAGGTAATTTGAATAAAATAACATTTATTTCTCAAATACATGTAACCTCACCGACTACATGTGTTGGTGTGATGCAACTTTTTTATGCAAAAATAAAATTTTGAGAGGACTCGTGAGCCTATTAACTTCCATTCTTCCGTAGGAGTCCGTACTTTTTTTACGTCCCCTTCATCCACTATATTTTCTTTTTTTTTCTTCTTTTCTATATTTTTTTCCTTTTTTCTCTTCCTTTTTTTTTTATGTTGCATTCACTATGATTACACATATCTAAAAGTATTCAATCATATCCAAAGATACTGTGAGACTTCTATTTTAGATCCCTTTTGTGGATATTTTTCAAATATACCCTAATTTAACCAAAAAGCGTTTGTTTGCCCCAAAATTCCTTTAAAACCGAAGTAAATTCAAATTTTCACTTCTTTCAATCCTCAAGCATTCCCTCTTTGAAACCCTTCATAATTTGTGCAACTATTTCCAATTTACAAAATTTCCAAAGTAAATTCAAAATTTTCGCCACGTCCTTGAAAATAAAAAATTTCACCAATTTTTCACCGAAAATGCAATGCAAAAATCAAACATGACCTAAATGCAGATACAATTTTTCTTCTGTCCTCCCCCAAGCTTAAACAAAGCATTGTCCTCAATGCTACCATTCTCACAAGAAAGAAAAATAGAAGAAAACATGAACACTTACAAGATAGATGTGATAGATGTGATAGATGAGGCGGGGGCGCGCTGTTGTTCCTACACAACATGCTTCTCTTGGACTCTTTGGCTTTGAATTTCTTCTTCTTTCTCCTTTTTTTGAATTTTTCATCACATTAATGTATTTTGCCCTTGAGTACCAATCTAGGTTCATCTTGTCGGCTTCTCGTGCCTTGTCGGTTTCAGATGTAGCCACTGACTTTCCTTGCAAAGTTCTTTTATCCACCTGCAAAATCTCTACATGTACGCTGAATTTTTATTAGTAGAAGGGATATTTGGTTTTCATGATAAAAAATTTCTTTCGTCTTTCCCACGGAAAAGGAAAGTTCTCATTCTTTGACTTCAATATTGTAGGGATTTCTTGACAGTTAGATGGGTGAAAAACAAAATTTTTTATCCCTTTTAATCGTCTAAAACGGATCGTCTCTTTTATGCTAACTCTACTCAAGCATTTAATCAAACATTTTGCATACAAAACTACAAACAACAATCTATATTTATGCAAATACATCTAAATCAAGATTTAAGATTTAAATCTCACGTCAAATGTCAATTTAACGGTTAGAGAAAGTTAATTTTGTCTAGATCTCTTGGCAACCTTCACACCGTTGCCTCTAAGTGTTCACCTTGAACTAAACAAGGATTAGTTCTATTAAATTGAGTACCGGTCATTTTTCAGCCGGTACTGAATTAAATTGAGTACCGGCCAGAAAATGACCGGTACGAATATTTTTATAACTTTTCAGGGATATGAATATATTAATTAATTTCTATTAAACTTTGGATATTAATAGAAATGTCGGTTTTATACCTAGCGTTGAACATATAGGAGATATATAAACTTCACGAAGATCTATGATTTGTGCTTTCTTTGATTGAAAAAAAATATATTATTCAATATTGCTTTGCAACACATAATATTTTATTTTTTTATTCAGAGAGAAATTTATGTATATTCTTAGAAAAAAATTTAAATTACGTATATTTTTTTTTTTGTAAAATTCATAATATCATATTTATCTTTGAAAATTTCAAAACCTAACAAATTAACTCTATGTATTGTGTTGTTTCTTTTAAAACTCACTCTACATTTATAAATACAATTTTATCCTCTATTAAAAAAATAAAAGTTGGTACTGAAGCGGACAACAAGTATTGTGTTGAAGACCAGTACTGTGACTGGTACTGAGACAGACAACATGCTCTGTATAAATAATAGTGAGGGGTGTATATTATTAGTCGTGAGGGATGTAACTTCATTTTATGCACGCATTGACAACCATAAAATTACGTAGCTCACATAAATGAGAAGTTCACTCTTCTAATTAATCAGTTTGTGAGAGCAAAAGATTCATTTTTCTACTTTGCAACGCATACACAATATCTTTTGACATACGGCTTTGTGTGTCATAGGTTGAAAAATAAACTATATGTACTCCTCAGAAACCAACCAAGCAGAAAACTAAACATTTCTCTTATATATGCTCCATATTTTTTCATTTTTTTAACATAGGGTAAAATTGACAAAGGTAGAGAGTTAAAAAAAAGTAATGAATTAAACAAATTAATGAGTTTTTAAAAATTAAAAGAATTATATGATATTATGAACTTTATAAAAAAAAAGTATGTAATTTTGAAATTTCAAAGAGTATATATGAAATTATACCTTTGAATAAAAACAAGAAATAATTCGAATATCACATTTTTTTCTCTAACGAAAAAATTTCACTTGCGTCGTTGCCTGTATTATTTATTCTCTCTCGCGGTTCTTCTGCGGCGCGCTTTCCACGAAGCAGCGAAATGAAGGCCCGAAACTATTAAAAATGTTAGCCCAAAATAGCTTAAGCAGGCTTTAAATGGCCCAAAAGAAACCCTAATTTTTTCCTTCTGTTTTGAAGCAATCTCTATATATGCTTCATTCTTGCTCGGAGCTCAGAGAGGTTCTCAGCAGCCGAGCTCGTTGGAGAAATTCTACGCAATGGGAAGAAGCAGCAAGTTATCTATTTGTCTTTTATAATTCCTCTTAGAATTCTTTTGGATTCAAGATATATTTTTTTTTCCTTTTATCTCTTGTTTTATAATCCCTTTGATGATGAGTTGATCTCTATTCTTTTACCATCTAGGGTTTCAATTTTTCGAAAGGGTGATATTATTCAGGGGAATTTTGAGTCGCATCACCTCTGATTCACTGTGAGGTGAAGCGAATTATTTCTCCTAAATTAACTATTTTTATTATTTATTTATTTTGCAATTTTACCCATTTAAATGGTCAAAATCGCATCTAATTAGGGATCCAATGATGGCATGAAATCTTTGAGACCTGATAGTCTTCTATTGATGACAAATACAAGCATATTTTCTGAGGATCCGTTTCAAATCAAGTATATATATTTAGGGAGATTTTAATTTTTGATTTTTTTTGATAATTTTTCATAGTGTTTTGGAATGATGAAATGCACTGGGCTCTGAGCAAATATATTGCAATTTTTGATGCATATGCGTTTGCCTAGAAAGCATTGTCTGACTACTGGCCCTTAATTCTTATTCTGTTGTGTTTCGCTTATGGTGACGAAACTTAGATCAATTAGATTTTTTATTTTATGGGTTTATTTACAAATTTTCCAGTTTCAGGGAATCTGTACTTTGAATCAAACAGGGTTTGAAACGGGAATGCAAAGAACACAATGTTGTATTTTATTGAAATTAATAGATCATATAACATAATAACAGTAGTATTTAAAAGTTGACCAGGAATCTGACACCATTGCATGTAATGGTATTCATAAGCTAATTTTTTTAATGATCATTATAATTTTAATGCATGGTTAAGGAATTTATAATTGGACTTTGAATCTTGTAATTAGTGAATTAGTGAACAAGAATCAATAAAACTATTTCGTGTTAAAGCAAAAAAAGAAGGTACATTTCGTGCTTGATGAGAAAGAAAAATAGATATCTGCAAAAAATAAAAAATTTAATATTGATTTACAATATAATATAAAATGAACTTAAAATATAAATAAAATAAGTTTTTGATATTTTATGGCATGAAAAGTTCTATATTGAAATCCTCCTCAAAGAAGGGTATTGTTTAGAGATGACATCCAATGCACTCCGATTCATTTTTTTGAATTGGAAATCTAGATTTCGTATTGATTTGCATTGCCAGTGCGCCTCCCTGCTCTAAAGTGTTTCCCGGTTACAAAAGATCACGGACGGATGTAATTTATTTAAATCAATAACCAAGTGTTCTAAATAGCTAGTTATTGCTACTTATATAGTTTTTTCGGACCATAAAAACTAGCTCTATCAACTATTTTCTATGCTATAACTGTACTATAGCATTTTTTAGACTTTTTGCGTTGATGCGTTAGCTGCTATTTAGAACTTGCAAAACGCATTATGACGGTCAGATTAGGACAGTAATGGTTTTGGATGAACCATTGGTTTGAAATTCTTAATAATGATATATTTTTGTTTATAAATAGTTTTATATACTATATCGGATCCAAAATTTATGAGAATGTTTAATTTTTGTTGTCTAGATATATGAGAAAGTAAATGTAGACGCATTCCAAAATATGTAGGGAGAGAGAATGAAGTAAGAAGCATTAGTCATGACTTAGTTTTGCTCATTTTAGAGTGACAAATAATTTATGTATGAAACTCTTGTTTTCCAGTTGGAACAAGTTCAACCGGCTCCTAAGTTAATATTTAACACAGACGCTTAGCCGAATTTTTTAATTACCATTAAAAAAAAATAGACAGAGTTGACATGAATTTGGAAACGTACTTTATTTTTATAAAGTACGTACATATATTATATGCACACTAAGGGACGGCACTCGCATATTTTCCGCACAACTATTTATGGTAAAATGTAAGTCAAATTTGATACAATTTAAGGTGTACATATAATACATGCATATCATCTCTTGGGGAGTCTGCATCTTCTGCATCAACACAAAAGTTGTGTTAATGCATCTCGACTGTCTGATCAGGAACCAGGCCAATCCAACCCTTAGGTGAAATGCATGGGGCAGCTTTAATATTTGTGCCAACATGGATCGGACAGTCCGGATTCATTCTGTATTAACTCAAAATTTAAGTTAATGCAGAGGATACGAATCCCCCCTTTGAGCCGAAATTTTTTATTAATAGAAAAAAGAATAATTTAATATCGATATTGAAGAACGATTTGGCGAGAATTCGGAATATAACAAAGACGTTATGCTCCGTAACGTTCACGGGACGTTACGAACCAGAACGGCCCGATTAACCGCAGATTGTCCACTGATTAGCACACATGGGCCGTTTGGAACCATGACGGCTAGGGGGAGCGCAAAAAAAAAAAAAAAAAAATACGGGCCGTTAGGAACAATGACTGCCAGGGATTCTTTTCTTTTTCCTTTTTGCTTTTTTTTATTTTATTTCACCAACCGCACCCCACCAAAATTTATAATTCAAATTGCTTGTGTAATATGCAACAAACGTGGCATGGCAATTATTTTGTGGAAGATTTTTCAAATTTGAGTAAAAAATATTTGAGTAAAAAAAAAATAAAAAGGTAATTTCAACTACACTAGAATACCGTTGTACAGTTTACGAGGTCTTACAGAAAGATTATAATTAAACATTGAAGAGACTTTATATATATAGTCAAGTGTATAATATCATAAAAAAGTAGCACTCAACGACAAAACTTCTAAAAAATAGTAAAAAAATTGTACAACGGTATTATAATTTTTTTTTGCTGCTCACCGAATTTCGGTGATAAATCCCTTCAAGAATCATGATTTAGAAGTCTGACATTTTTTTTTTTGAAATTTGAGTTCTAGACTTCTAGTGTGAGATATAAATTTTTTTTGTTTCTTAGGGTGGGAAAAAAAATCAAGCAGTTTGGTTATTTTTTTTTTATCTTTCTTGTCAAAAAATTTGTTGACGGCTCGGATTTCAAATTCCATTTAATTTTTTTTTCCTGAAATTTAAATTGATTTTTTTTCATGTCTTAAATAAACCAAATTTGGAAAAATCTTCCACAAAATAATTCCTACAAAGTAATGAATAAATATTTTTTACTCAAATTTGAATTTTTTTACTGAAAATACTCAAATTTGAATTTTTTTGAATATTTTTTACTCAAATTTGAAAAATCTTCCACAAAATAATTGCCATGCCACGTTTGTTGCATATTACACAAGCAATTTGAATTATAAATTTTGGTGGGGTGCGGTTGGTGAAACAAAATAAAAAAAGAAAAAAGAAAAAAGAAAAAAAGAAAAAAAGAAAGGAATCCCTGGCGGTCATTGTTCCTAACAGCCCATATTTTTTTTTTTTTTTGGCGCTCCCCCTGGCCGTCATGGTTCCGAACGGCCCATGTGCGCTAATCAGTGGAAAATATGCGGATTAATCGGGCCGTTCTGGTCCATAACGGACCACGTCTTTGTTATATTCCGAAATTCAACCAAATCGTTCTTCGATATCGATATTAATTTATTCTTTTTTCTATTAATAAAAATTTCAGCCTTTGAGGGTGCGTAGATTATATTTGCGTACTTGGTACAAATATTTTTTGTTCCAAACCCATATCAATTTCGTCTATTTTTCTTTTTTTGAAATGGTAACTAAAAAAATTCGGCGCATTTAAATGTAGTTAAAGACATGTTCTTTCTAAATACCATCCAAAATTAATAATAATGATTTATGAGGCTATTGGCGAAATAATGTTAGTGGAAGAATAGGATTGGAAAATGATTGCAATAGCCTCAACGTTTAAAGTACACTAAAATCATTCGGCATTCCATGTACTTTCCCTCTCTACTCTTCAGTTATTCTTTCTTTGAAAAAACAAATATAGTATCTGTATTCAGATAGTGATTGAGCCTTCAGATCAGATCTGTATTCTTTCTTTGCCAAACAGATCTTGAGGATATTTAGTAAAAATAAAAAATATTTGAATCCCTAACCCTCAAAACTAAATTTCTAAACAACTGATGCCTTCAGATCAGAATTAGCAACTTGCCTATAAGAAGCCATTGATTTTCAAAATTCTGAATAAAAAAAACCTTTTACAAGGCTATAACATTAAAGAACTACAAAAATTATCACCAAGAGACCCATCAATTGTGGTACTTATCAGCGAACTGGTGAAGAGAAGAAAATTACAAGGGAGTACACAAGAAATCCAGCCATTAAAATCCCTCCATAAACAAAAGCTTGAGATGGCTGAGTTGGGTGACTGTATTTGATGCTACAGCACTTCATCTTCTCTCTCTCGGACTGTATAGTTCTCTCTACATAACTGTACACCAAAAATTCATAAAACACTGTTTTAAAACTAACAAACAAAGAGAAACATACTATTGTTGTATAGTGTTTTTTCTTATAATATTTTGTTCATGTGCTAATTTTTATTATATTGTTCAATGAATTACTTGCAATAAACTTGATGCATCTTTGGACCAAACTCCCATCTTTTGGCTATACACTGATTTAAGCCATCTTCCAAAGCATCATTTAAATCCTGCCGGTAATCTCTCTTTCTAATATCAATTGGAAAATAACCACATAAGCATAAAACTTACTGCTCAGTAAAAACTGCACTTTGAAGTATATCAGAGCTGTTTTGATGAGCATCGTCCAAACGGTGGTCGTATAACAATGAAGATAAATCCACAAGCTGCTCCTCTATTTTCTGATACATGTCATATAATGACATAATTCATTTAAGACAATACTTTCTAAAGATTTTTATGCAAATGACACTATCATTTTTTAAGATAAATGAGAACAAAAGCCAAAAATTGTTTTGAATATACATCCTTTAATCTGGCTCCTGCCTCTGAAGGCTCTATCTATATTTTCTCAAGTCCCAAGAGAACTGGCCATATGTAAATTTGGTTGAGCTAAAGGAAACAATTAAGAGGCAATTATGTCATTTTGCTAGATTTAACCTAGGTAGATGTTTTTGCAAAATACTTAAAAAAAAGCTCAAGATTGAAACATCGCAAGTGCTTGGTCTATTCTAACGGATTTAGAGGTTCAAATAGCAAAACCCGATCTTGTATAATGCAAAACTCCAACACAGCCAAATAACAAGCTGAAAAAAAAAGAAACAGAAAAACCAAGCAGTAATACTTACATCCAAGTACTGTTCAAGCCTTTCAACAAGCTCATGAGGGATTGGCTCCGGTAAATTTGTTTTCTTTTTGTAGAACTTTTCAATCCATAACTCAGCGACTGTTTTGTTTTTCCTCCCTTTAATAGGTTCACCTAATGGCGTCTTCAGGTGCTCTGTCGCAAAAGACTGTACCACCTGCAGTATTATAATAACTATTATCTTAATATACATTTCTTATAATAACCTTAAATGATAGACCTTGTAAGTTGCTCTTTTTACCTCTGATGTTTCTCTTATCTTGCGAAGAGCAGAATCAACTCGTGCATATATTGTACTTCTCTGCATAAAGTTGAAAATTTGGGAACTAAGAAGTCATTGGCAACAGTTAAAATTCCAGGTTAAATTATTTTAAAGCAGTCCAAACATATAGCTTAGGAGCCAGCAACTATACTCGCAACTTAGAAGTCACCTTAAAGGTATTACTTTTGAGGGGTATACGTGTAATAAAGTTATTAACAGTGTTGGCCAATGAGTTTTAATATTCAAATTTGAGTCTGTTAATCGGACGGTAGATGAACCGTTCATATTCAAATTTGAGTCTGATGGGCTTTATATGTTTTTAATAAAGGGTAAAATGGGTATTTTATAAATTTAGAATGAGTTTTAATATAAAAGAATAAAATGGGTAAATTTGTGAGTATTTGAAGTTTAGAGGGGGAAATATGTAATTTCAAACTTTAGAGGGGGAAATATGTAATTTTGAAGTTTTTGAGGGGTATATGTGAAATTCCCCCATAATAGTATTGGCCATACCAAGGCAACATCCTGAAGCATCTGGCTTATCTGAGACGAATTTGAGAAAGGGCCGAAAGGATGGCACCCAGCTGCCCAAAGCCAGTTTACAATTGGCCTCTCGTGAATATGTGACGCTCTTTCATATGGAGCACTTAGACCACCCACTGTGGAGGCCAAGCCAGCCAAAATATGCCGTTGTGACATCGAAGGAAAAGCATGTTGCTTCTTCGTCTCTGACACATAACTGACAAGTAGGAAAATTGAAGTGACTCTACATTTAGTCTGAATTGTTTCTTTTCTCTTCGAAAAATTTCCCTTTCCTGATTCTCATAGCACACTGTATCAGAACAGTCTACAATACAAATTGGCTTACCCCATACCTCCACAACCAGATGAAGGGCACTTTTTAGGTAATGAGGAAGAAAAATATGTTAGATAACAACCTCAAAAATCATACCTAAGAGGTATCTTTTCCTTATCATGCTGAAGTACAATGACCACATCTTTACTTGTCCAGACAAGGCTTTCGTCTTCCATTAGAAGATTTGGATCGACATCGGCTAACGATAACACAAAGCTGTTGACAGATGCAAATAAAAGATAACGATTTAGCACCAGTGATTAGTGGGATAGGTTCAGAGGTACAAAATTTTAGCTCACTGGCTAGAACTTGCTAGAGAATATGATACAAAGCAAGCACACTTCGCTTATTTGGCATTTCTATTTCAGATTTTTTTTGTAATTATTTATTTAAACTTCTTTCTCTTTGCAATACAAAGCCAATTATTCCCATTCTCTTTTTTTTTTTTGGGTATAAGTATAACTGCAGAACAGGACTTGACTCGACCCACACTTGTGCTTACACAAGGACAGCACTGCAACTCAGGTAAGACAAGTGCATTGAGGAAACTACAAGTTTACCCATGTCCAGAGGTAGGTTAACTTATCCAAAGTTATGCTTGTTTTGAAGACACAGGTAAACCTTAACATTCCATAACCTAACGCCTCTCTTGGGGTCTTTTAGTATTACATATTCTTGCATTCTAACTATTACTTCTGCACCCTTTAACAAAAAGACTTTCCACATATAACAAACATGCATAAAATTTAGCAAGAACCACATACACACCAAAAAGTCGTATAGTAATCACCAAAAAAAAAAAAAAAATGCATGAGAGAAGTTTACACAGGAATGACACGCGTCCCATATGTCCTGAACAGAGTATTCCCCTGCTGTTTCTTCTTCTCAAGCCTTCTCTTTTTCTTCTCAGACTTAGGGAGGTACGATTCCCATATTGGTTTTGACTTTACAACAGAGTCTTCTGCTATATCAGAATCACGCATCCAGCCCTGTTAATGAATACAAGAAATAAACAACACAACCTCAAGTCTGAACAAAGAAAAATATATATAGTTCATACATGCCTCTGCAAATGCGAAATGCAAAGCTCAACAGCCCATATGCCCTTCTTTACATGGAAAACACAACACACATCGGTTCTCACTTCTCACCAAACTTCTCTTAAAAATACCAAAAATCTACAACCCCCCTCCGTTCCTTTTCATCTCTAGAGAAGAAATAACAGAGGCAAAGAGGTATTGGGAAGATTATGTAGTAATGAAGAAGTGTCCATATTGTGTACATGTTTTTCTGGAGTAAGACATGAGCGTCTCACCTTCCAAAGCTAGATGAAAGTTTTAGCATTTTGTAAGGGGTATAAGCAAATTAGTTTGGCCTCAGCAACATGAATTCATCTTTGCATTATTTTACCATAACTAAACATCAAAAGCAATAGTTTTAAGGGTTATTTACCAAATTTACAAAATTGAGGGCTAAATCTAATAAGTTCAAAGAAATAGTATACAAAAATAAAACAAACTTACCTGATGAAGGAAGAATTTACTGGAAAGTGAAGGATCTGACATTTCAAGTAAACCAGCTGCAAGGACATCAGCAGAGCGCTCCATTTCCTAAATGAAAATTATGAAATTTTACAAAACAAGAAGAGTAATAAAGTGATTAACAGTGTTGACATGCAATTGAAAGGACATGGGTTTGAATCCCACTCTTGAATATTGCTGTCTCTGACTTTTAATTTGCAGCTTGCCGGGGTTTAGGGTTTCTGGGTGGCTGGGCGGGTAGAACAATGACGGAGTCGGAAAAAATTTAAATGGGGGTCAAGCACCACATTAAATATAAACATCAATATAATGATCATATCAAAAGCATAGATTGTAACTATGGGGGTCAATAATTGCATGATTCTCACATTTTTATGGTGTTCAATTTGAATTTTCTTAAAAAGAATAATTTATACCATAAAAAGTACTATCATATGTATATGACATTGAATAGAATGACGGACATTGACCCCCATTCTCAGTGCTTAAATCTGCCTATGGGTAGGAATATGGATTCATGTGTGTGTGTGAGTGTGGTTGGAGGGGGTGGTAACTGGTAAGTGTTGCTAGAATTCTATATATTTGGATAGCTTTGCTCCCAATTTTAGGAAGCGGCGGTATTCAAAAGAAAAAAATGCCTCAGGAGAAGGGTTGCATGAAAATAGAAGGAACAAAAAATATTTGTAAAGATAAATGCACACAGATGACCTCTTTTAATATAGCACCGTCCAAATAAGTTCTTGTATGAACATGAAAACGACCATCAGTCTTTGTCTCTTGAAGAGAGTGACCCCGCATGGCCTTGGAAACAGCAATAGCCAACTTTTCATGCTGATGCAATGAATGCGAGCCTCCGATTATTATCACCTCTTGTCCAGTGTGTGCCATTTTCTTCACCTGATGGACATGATAAAGTACAAGAGTTTTCAAAGGCATCTAAAAAGTATTGTATGAAGCCATAAAAGGCAAAATAAATGTGACAAAACAGCCAAGACATGATTAGTGTAACATAAGTTGGACCATCCATTAACTTATAAAACATGTGATGTTTAAGCAACAAATGACCAAACTCAGCTTTAGTTAGATTAATATTAAATCATGCACCCCACAAGTTTAGGCTTTGTACCTCTCGTTCAATTGCTTGGATATCTATGCTGTAATTATGGCCCGGTTGGAGAATGTTATATCTGTTATGGTTTTGAAGCACAATAATAGGTACGAGCAGCCTTGTGGTCAAGTCAACTGATTCAAACCTGGAAATAACAAAGTATTGCTTTGCAGATTAAACATTGCTTTGTAATTCTTAATGCTTTTTGTAATTATCATTTTCTCCTAAATTTCAGTTGTAGTGTGTACCTGATATCTGGAGCTATGACATGCTCAATTGTAATAGAAATTAATGCACTGAGTTGCCCCATAAAAAAATCGTGACTTGAACCGGAACTTGGAGAAGCAGTGCCTCTTGGGAATAACAAATGTGAAAGCCGAGGCAAGCTTCTGTAACTAACACTACCTTCCTCTGTTTCTATTTTACCATATGTGCAAGGCCCTGCTGAAAGATCTATTACTACAAATCTGCAATAAAAAAAATGATTTAGAAGGAGAAAATATAGTTAGATGCAAAAAGAATTTAAAGTTTTAAACTATTCCTCATCTCATATAGACAATCCAAAGATAATGAGAAAGACATAACCTAAAAACTACACATGGATCTTGCCATGACTAAGCACACACCAAATTAAGATAGTGGAGCTATGGCATAGGTATGTTTGGATGCATGATTATAGCACTAAGAATAAAGAGGTGGTTAAGACTGCTGGCAATTAGAATAAAATAACGCAAAGAAGAAAACAACTCATATATATATAAGATTTGAGTTAAAATTCAGCATTTATAATCAGTACGAACATGTGCTCTCAGATCAGCATACAAGAAGCAACTGGAAGGATACTGTAGCACACAATCGTGCACTAAGGTTACAAATATCCAGACTCTCAAGCCAATGGGACACCAGGAAAAAATAATACAGATGATATACATTCAGAATTCTGGAAAACAGAATTAGAGAGGAGTATCATATAGCTTTCTTTTTTCTAATAGAGTAATAGCTATTCTTATGGGACCTAATAAATGAAACACATTATAACATGATTTGCTGGGCAAGTCTAGACTACAGCAGACAATTAATTATTGACACATTAATTATATCATTACTAGTAATTTATAATATATAGCATTCAGTTAATTAACTTAGTTCGTCATATGCTTGCATACTATTTAATGAAATATTAAGAGAAGAATCAGATGCCTGTCAGCCTCTAAAGTTGTGCTGCAGCATCTTCCTGGGTTTGTGGTATACATTGAGGGCTGATTTGGCAACTTTGCGCAAAATTTTAGTGTAGTTACAAAGAATGCTCACAATTTCTCAAGTTTGCAATGAATGCTGAAACGTTTGGAGGTGACTGAATGGATTAAATCTTAAATATTCATAATTTAGTCCCCCAGACAAACAAGCTCTTTTTGCTAGAGGCCAAATTTCAGTAAAATTGAAATCAAACAAACTTATATCTAGGGTTGCACGGACTAGAGATTGAGTTGCCACAAAAGTAGGGAAAATTTTGGTTACTTTTATCTTGGCCTGATGATTAATTGCAGTGATTTTGCACATGACAAACAATGCTCGGTGCTAGTCACACATGTAACAAATGTTGGTTGTCCTATGCGAAAGAACATTTATGAAAACAAATTTAGCAAAAAGCCCAAAATAAATACAGGGCATCCGTGCACATATCTAATCAAAGAGATAATGAGTACAATAAAAATAATGAAAAAGAAAAGAATGCTATTTAGAGTTTGGCCTTTACCTTCCAGAACTCAACCAAACTTGAGTGGCACCACCTCCGTTGTACCTGTACCGGTATATGTAATCTCCTTCTTGTCTCTTTAGCTCCTCTTCAGTTAATGCATTAATCCTCCCATACATTAGCCCATTAATATCAATTTCTTTATTTCTTGGATCCATTCTGACCTGCATAGATGCTTTAATTATTCTTCTTCTTCTATAACACATAGGAAACACGATATGTATATAATATAAATAAAAGAGGAAAGTCTGATCATGCCGCCAATGATTCATTGGTTAAATTATTCGCCCGTTATTTGTCTTTTGGTATTTGTTCAATGGTGCTTCAGTCAGTTAGTCCCCTTACATTGTTGACATGTCAGATGCTGATGTGGCATTGGTGAGAAACAAAATATAGACAAGTCTACAACTCTGACCAAGACTACGACTGTACTCTTAGGTGCTAGCTGACAGATAAGTTTAATTGAATAAGTACTAAAAATCAGGGGGTATAATTGGGCATGAGTCCAATATTTGAGGGGCCAAAATAAAACTGTCATCACAGAAGGGGAAAATGCACAAGATACATTAAGGAATTGTTAAATACATGCATTTAACAAAGCTTACTTTGTCAAAATTGACAACAAAGATTGCAGCAGGAACGGGCCGATCCATTTCAGTGGCAGAATAACCACCACTCTCCACATCAAAAATGAAGGAATAAAGCCTTTGAAATATGGGCTCTACAGTTGTAGCTTCCACCTCATATAGAGGCAGTTCCTTCCCATATTCGCTCTGAAAGGGAAAGGACAAAGCATGTGAGTAACTCAAAAAAACAAGTTAAGATAATAAGACGTCAAATTGGCAGAAGCAAGAGTACGGACAAAGTTTGAGAATCACAAGATGGCCCTTGAATTTCTCTCTCTTATTTCAAAGGAAAGAATGTATAAGCAGCATAAGCTGAAATCTGTCTCCTCTTAAATTATCTTATCCAGCCAAAAATCAATATATTAAAGCAAATAAAACTTACCTCTCTAGCTGTTCCAGCAGGTACCATTGCATCCCTCAGTGACTTTTCCAGAGAAATCATCTCAGGTTGACCAACCTACCAAATTACCAAAATAAAATACTTAAGTTTCAATACCATCATCTTAAAATAATTCCTTTCTAAAAAATTAAGCTTACAGGTATGGCATTGTAAATGATGTGATGCTCTATATCAATCGGCTCGCCAGTCTCTAGACATGAAGGCCGGTGAGTAGGGAAACTTAACTTCAAAAAATCTTCGAGCTTTCTGGCATCAATCGAGTACCTATACCCTCCATCAGCATTAAAACCAACAAGAACAACATTGACCTCAAGAGGGACCTGAAATGGTACCTGAAATATACAAAATATGAGACATAGATGATAACAAGTACACAATATTTGAAGTACAAAAGGGTAACTTAATTCAGAAAAGATGAGCATGGGAAAACCCATTACTTGTGGAACCGGACAATAAGCAATCTCCCCCTTCTCGAATATAATAATCTTTTATGGGTCTCTTTTTACAGGTTTGTAAATATTTTGATCAACTGCCAATCAGTACCAACTAGACACTCATTCACTCATTTTTGACTTTTCCTTTGATTCATTTGAATTGCCATAAAAAATCAACAAAACCAAAATTATCTAAAGAGGGCAACTCCTGCATTGCTAAGTCCTACTGCCGATTTAGACCTTGACTATAATAAGAAAAAACCAAGCTTGCTACGGGGCTTGGATTCTCATCACCAATAAATCACATGACGAGATGAAAAGTTCAGCTTGGTACTTTCTCTATTTTCTTACTAATTTCAATCTCATTTCCTCAAATTCCCCCCAAAATCAGCCTAATTAATATCCAGCGATAAAACTAGAATGATATATGGAAAAACATATACTAAGGGAGCTACACAGCTGAGCACTGGTGTGGCTATAATTCAGGGTTTAATCTCACCAATGATCACAGCATAATTCATAAAAGTACTTTCTCTAATCAACCGGTTCCCATCTAAAACCCTTCAATTTCCTCAAACCAGCCTTATTGAATTCCAAACTTGAAAAGTAAAAGACAAATCACACAAGAGTACGTAATCAGCTATAGAGAACTGAAAAGCACAAACCTCGGCGCGTGAGTGGAGCATGCGGCGCACATCGGCGCGAACACTTTCCTGTACATCGTGAAAAGCGCCGTGGTGCCACTGCGGGTGGCCGGGATCTCGCCGGAAAGCCTGCCTAGCCGGTAGGGCCCCCGGTAAGAGGAGAAACGAGGAGAAGAGAAAGAGTAGAAGAGGCGATCGGATCAGGGATTTCATCCAATTTGATTGTGGCGGGATCGACTGGAGAAAGGTGGGCAAGAAGGGAGCAAGAGCTGTCTGATCTCAGTCGCATGACTCGGCGGTGACGGGAACTTTTTTTTTTTTTCCGAATTCATATCACCTAAGGTAACTCAAATTAGAGATTAGATCCGCACCGTCCGATCTGCTTTGGCACGAGAGAGGCTCCGTGCATTCCATTTCGTAAATGACCGGATTGATCCGGATTCTCATCGGACGATACGTATCTAAATTCAAAATTTTAGTTACCTCACAGATTTCGAACTCTATATGTCCATCTTCAGATTCACAAGTTTACGAGTGCATTTTATACACAACTTTACTAGTTAAAATGCGCAAGTTTGCGAGTTAAACTGAGTGTATGTGCTCGAAGTTCATAATGTTATGCATTCAACTTGAGAAAAAAGTATTTCTTAATTATTCGAATATATGAATTTAGTCAAACTACAAAATAAATGCGTTAGAAATTAGATGCAGTCTTGTCAAATGTTTGAAAAATGTAATAATCATATTACTCAAGACAAAAAGATTTAGTGACCATCGTCTGATTAAGAACGATAGATTTCTGGCACCGCATTGAATTACACGTAAATATGGCACGATTCTAACCGAGCAATTAGAATTTGGTGCCTATTATAGACATGGGGGGTCCGTTTTGAGATTCATAATGGATTAATGAACGGTCTAGATTTAGAAATTCTACCATCCAGTACTGAATTGGATCTGAATTCGATTCATAACCCCTCCTTTATTTGAATTTAGATCCGGTGCAATACCTCACTGAGTAGAATGGAATTTGAGTCATCAGTTTTAGGAAATAAATCTGCTGCGATCCTCTGGGATCGCAGGTCCTGCGATTCCAATCCAACCGTTTATATGTTTCGAGATTCGTGCACAAAAACTGACTTTTTCAAGAATTTCTGGGTTTCATCATTTGAATAGTTGGAATTAGAATCGCAGGGTCTTGCGATCCCTCAGAATCGCAGCAGATTCTCACCCTTAGTTTTAATCTGACACAAATTTCAAAATAGATTCTCTATATCTAAATAGGCACCGAATTATCACTGCTCGGTTTTTCAAAAATAAATAAATAGACACCGAATTTCAATCGCTCGGCTGCGAATTTACCATAAACTGGATGGGCTTCAGGAACAACCGTGAAGTGAAGCGATTGAAAAAAATTAGGACCAATTCATAGAGCCTGTTAAATTTAGGAACAATCGTGATCAGCACTGATTGTAGTTTAATCAAAGGTGCACAATTAATTTTGTCTAATAAAGCAAACACATAGCCTCTGTCACAACTCTCACACAAACTGACAAACTTGTAGAGAAAATGTGATAGATATATACCTACAAAACTCTAAATTTTTGCTCATAATATTATTGATATGTACAACTTGTTAGGAAGTCACATGGTTAAATTGAAACCAATAGAAATGTAATTTTTTTGTTCCCTTTTTTATCCCTCTGTTTACAGATGTTAATCAAACTCGAAACGACTACTAATTAAGTATAATTTCAGTTTCATAATTAAAAATAATCCAAATCCGTTTCTGATATTAGAGTAAAGAACACACTTCAGAAAGGGACCTAGAGAATTTACAGTTTAGTTTACATAATAAGTAGTTAACAAAATTTAGCATGCAATTACATGGATAAATGAAGAATTAATCAAGCTTGGACTAGCTGTCGAACATTCATCGGGTAAATATATTTTGTATCCCCATCCAGCAATTTTTTTGCAATGATGCTATTTGAAGCTTCACTTGGATGGTACGCGTCCCAGAAAATATACTTGGATCTGTCTCCACAGACCTTCGACGGGCCGGGCCCGCATGGTGTGATGCCACCGTGCTCGCCGATGAGGAAACAACATGCTCTATCAGGGAACTCAAATCCTTAAAAAAAAAAACATGATAAATCAACAAAGAACTGATTGCTATATCAGAAATGTTTGAAAAATTGGATTTTTATGCATTGAGAAATAGTCATCACAAAGAGGTTCCTTTGATGCATGGAACAAAAGCAATACAACATTCAGAAATGTTATCAAAGGGAAATGTGCTTGTAAAGTACTGTCAAAGCTGAGAAAAATGAGGAAAATAAATTAAGAACCCTAACAAAAGTAAAATTTGATGAAAGAAAATTTTAGTAATACCATAACTCTTGTAGTTGCTAACAATATCGTCCACAATGCGATAGGCATCTGCATATACGAACAGAGAGCCCTCGAGATTCTTGCTTAGATCGGCAACTAGATCTTTCAGCTTCGTATTGAAGCCTTGTGCTAACTGATTTGCCAAAGCTACACAACCACTGCCTCCTAAATTTTGGGTGTCCCTGAGGTAAGGGATGCAACCGATAGGTCCCACGTTCACCACAACAATCTTACGCGCGCCCAATGAATAAAGTCTCTGATAATACGGCATATAAGAAGCAATCGTCATAAATTCAAACGAGATAAATGTGGTACCATAATGAATCATCTCACTTGTCACTGGTAAACATAACATTAATCAGCATGTACCATTGATATCTTGTATTAATTTCCTTTTTCTTAAGAAAAGCTTTAATTCCTTTATGGATGAAACGTCTTCGTTAGTACAAAATTATGCATCTATTGCACCTAATAATGCGATTTAAATGTAACATGGTGGTATGCACAAAGATAACTAGAAAAATAAAGAAAATTACAGTAAGCTGAAGCCGGTATTTGGAAATAAGCATCTGTATGAAAGCATCAGGTGGAACGACCGCTCTCTCAGCGACAGAAAATATAGGGACAAGATAATTGTTGATAAAATCATTTGATCCCATCGTGATCGAGAAAAGAGATTTCTTCATAAAATTGCTTGCATTTTCGGTACCAATACTTGAGATTATATACTTCCTAGTCTTTTCAAAGTTGTCTATCTGTGCATCTAAATTAAATCTCCCTCCCTGTAAAAACCAACAATTTGAATTTATGCATTTGATCTAATCGAAGCATCTGCATGTACAAATTTTCTAGAGGAATCTGTTATACAAAAAAACAAATCCTTTTTCATATCTTCAAAACCATTATAGTAGATGCTGGCACATCTATGAAAATAGATTCAATTGAAGTGGACCAGGGAAACAGAAGGCACTAATTTTAAAAAATAAAAAGAAAACACAAAGAAGCTATTTATTTGTTGATTTTACATTATGGTCATATGATGTTACTCTGTCTCGTTTTAGAAAGTGACCAAACGGATTGTGCTTACAAAAAGTGCGCCGGTGTCATTGAGAATGCCACCGGCTCCTGACGCATAGTTGACTCCTTTGAGCACCACTGGCCCGGTCGTACTCGGTGCCATATAAGGTGGTGTGAAATCTCCTATGCCCAGCTCTTTGCCTAAAGCATCAAAAACACAATTCATCGAGTCAGAGAAGTCGATCAACACTACAAGTAGCGTGACACGTGAAACTAACCAAACAAACGAGGGATACATTCGAACCTAGGATATCAATAATTGTCCGTCCATTTGTGAATCGTCCAGTCGGGACTTGATTAGGGAAATCAATCCCGTTTGGAGGATAATTAGCCTTTGACAATGTGGGGATGTAATCGTTGTTTCCTACATCGACTAAAGAATCCCCAAACACAAAATTAGCCGGCGTATCGTATCCAACACACATAACTGACATGTAAGAAAGGCTTGCAAAAACAAATACAACCATCATTGGTCTAAAATGAGTAATATAGATAAAAGAGGCCATAATAGCAAACAGTGTGTTAAAATGAAAAGAAGTTCCTAAGGGGGGAAAAGATACAGGAACCGAGGTTCTCAAAAGAGGTAAATCATATACACAATGAGACAAAAAAAACATGAAAGAAATGGAGAAACTAATAAAGATTTCTTCCAATTTACATGTCCATGCAAGAAAGAGAATGGTGAAGAGAAAGGTTTGACAAAACTCTGATGGTGACAGGAGCTATAAATGGGGAGAGATATGAAACTGAACCAGCATTGCGAGAGGATAGTGGCCTCAGGCCTTGTAGTAAATGGAGGAGAAGCTATGAAAGGTTTCCGTAGGTTTTCCTTGAATAGACAGCATCCAATTGTCGACTTCATACCCCCCCCCCCCCTCTCGTTCATCTGATTTAGATCCACCGTTTAAAACTAACCGACTCTCTAAGAAATTTGCATTGTTCAAATCTGCACCGTTAACTAGCTTGAGTATTTAGGGAAGTTTGGATTTTATTATGAACGAAAAGGAGCATGCCAAATTTAAGGTGCCAATAAGAATGTAAATGGAATGGATATTATTAAAATCATATTTCTTAATTTTAATTCGATAGAAGAAACCGAATCAACATCTTTAGAATTTAGGGTATATTTTTTGTGAGAGACCAGGTGGGATAGGACATTACATCAACGAAACCGAATCAATAATTCAGTTTCTTCTATGAACCACAATTTCAAAACAATATATTTTTTTTTCTAATATTAAATTTAATTAATTTCTATACATAATAGTTTCTGTGATACGAGAGCCCAACAACTTCAAGAAAAATAAAAGTTTCTTACTAAGGGTAAAACCGATTTTTTTTATTCATTACATTATAACATTAATAAATTAAATCGATCCCATGTGGAAGTTTTATTCTGCTTTCATTTCTTCTTGTATACACTATATATGAAGCTTTGAGTAAATTTGAATTACTTAAAAAAGAGTTACAACAATATTATATAATGTACAATATAATCTTTTTTTTTAATTAAACGGTCCAATATATCTCAACATATTTTAAATATTTTTTTTGCAAAAATTGCATCTGCTCGCGCCACTGCGCTAAGTCCGTAGTTCGCATAGTATAATATTAATATTTACTCTTTTGTATCTTTTGTGTATCTTACAAGTGCTATCTAAAATGAGGAGGGTTCAAATGCCTTCATTTTTTGTGCCTCCACCATGTCTTCATTTTTAAAAACTTTAATAACTCCAAATTTAAAACTTAAAAGTCAAAATAAAACTGTTGAATATGATTTACATCATTTTATCTATGTGCTCATAAAAAATTATCACATTTTGATATGTTTTTATATGAATCAATAAGTTGAAAAATCAACGTCTAGAAATTATCCACATTAGTATGTTTTTTACAAGCTCTTGATGACAACCAAAACAAAATTGAAATGTCATAATTTTTTACACATGCATAGATAAAATGATGTAGGTCATATCCAACGGTTTTATTTTGACTTTTAAGTTTTAAATTTTGAGTTATTAAAGTTTTTAAAAATGGAGGCATGGTGGAGGCATGAAAAATGGAGGCATTTGAACCCTCCTCATCTAAAATTTATGGTTTGCTTTATTTAAATGCATTTACACATCAGAGTTTCGTTTTCCATATGTTAAGAAAATAAGTGGACAATCAAATAAATCCAGCATGTATAATTTAGATTTTTTTTTAATATAACTTGATGATTGAAAAATAGTAAATTATTTTATAACATGATGGTTGTTGTCTCAAGATTACATCCTCAAATAAACCCATATTGATAACGCAAAATCATATTGATGGATGTTAATTTATTTTATAACGCAACGTGAAGTGTTTATAGTCCTTCGATGTTTCAATATTCCGGCAACCGGATGGATAGGTAAATGAATATAAATTTGATCAAAATTTTTTCTACAATAAAATAAATATAATGCTCTTTAATTTGAACGGTTCCGATCGACCAACAGGTGACATATTTACGTTCACCTTCACCGACTCACAAAACTGGAATTTATGACTCGTATCCTACATACATGAACATTAAACATAAACTCTTGTTTTTTGAGTCAATACAGACGAACAAAAATATATCGCCCGTTGATCAATCGGAACGGTTGAATAAAAGTAAAACTGTAAAACAAAGGAAAGGAATGAACAGAGAAAAGAGAAGAGAAAATAAAGCTTACTTCAGGAAAGAACAAAAAGAGAAAGGAACGGACAGCATTTACCGTATTCATTCATATAACCTTTTTAATTCTTGTTATAACCATAACTAAGGTTTTACTGTATTCATAGCTAGAGCCATCAACCGGTATGGGGTGGTATGCCTAGTTATTTATTGCACAAGTACGTTTGCAGTACTATATATGAGATCAATCGGTTGAGTGGTAAGATTTAGTAAGATTTGAATTTGAATATTCAAAATTTAAATGCCTGTATTGAACAAAAAAAAATATTTATAGAAATTCTAAGGAAAATTGATTCATTGCGGTGAGATTTTAATCCATAGAAAGAATCAAATTATTGATTCGGTTTCTTTTACATGGCAAAAGTGAAAAGGTGAATGCATATTTATAGGAACCGAATAATTGATTTGGTTCCTTTAAAACTGTCTAAAGAAATCGAATTAATGATTTGATTCATTCTACAAGATCTAAGCTTACATTAACCCGTTAATTTTGGATCCAATTGGGGATTCGAATTAATGATTCGATTCGAACTAGATGTTAAGATAATCTTATACTTATATTTTATTTTTATTTTTTAGATGTGGAGAAGATTATGAATTTAAAAAAAAATATACAGTGTCCAATAAGAACGACTTTGCCATATTAAAAAATAGTAAAGATTTTAAAAATGTCATTTTTTTTTTTGATAAAAAGCAACGAAGTGCCCGTTTCATTTAAGAAACCGAGAGTTTTAATTACATCATATTAGCAGTTGCGCACAACTACTAACCACAAAGTATCAAACTAAGCGTCAAAACAAAACAAAACACATAAGTCCGACGTTTGACAATCCACCAAAACACAAAAAAAGAGAAGTATAATAGGGCTAAGCCACCAAAACAAGGGCTAAGGTTATACGGTCCTATCCCTAAATTCAGTTTTATTTTCAATAAAATTTTGATGTGTAAATTGAATCGAAAGATTCGATCGTTATCTCAAACATTGAGATTTGGTGTCATATAGACTTACATATGGTACAAAATCCAAGAGTTTATAATTTATCACATCTCTATTGTTTATCATAATTTGTTCTATCATACATGCATAATTTTATTTGAGGAATCACGACTCACGAGCTCACTCTTGATTAGCAATTAAAAATGAATAATAATTCGGTTATTACCGATTAAAGAAAAAAGAAGAAGTAGATTAGAGAGGGAAAAATGGCACGGCGGAGCCGGCTCCGTCACGGTTACGGCACGGAACGACACGGCACACGTGTCAGTTACGTGCCATGACTCGCATGTTCCGTCCTGTGCTCATCTTTTGAAATTTTGGCACGGCACGGCACGGTACGTGAAAGATTTAGTCACGGCACGGCACGACACGTAGTCACGCGAGTCACGTGTATTAGGACCATTAGATATTGATTTAATAGTGGATCTTGAATAAACTAACCTAAATTATGATTAAATGGTCACGCGAGTCACGTGAGTCACGTATGATCACGGCACATTTAGGCACGGCATGACTCACGTGGCGTGACCATTCGAGTGCCATGACCACTCCTTGACATTTTGGTCACGCCATGATACGGCACATGAAAAATTAACTTGATCACAGCACGGCACGGCACGAAACCAAAATCACGACACGGCACATTTTTTCCACTCTATGTAGATACTATACAAAATCAATGAAGTATCAGGTCTTCTCTACCTCAAACTAAAACCAAACAATTGTTTGGGCCAATATGAGAACCTAAAAACCCAAACTAACATCCATTTCGTTCGTCCCGCTCAAACAGCGCGCTCCGTGTTTCCCTCCCCTTTTCCCCCAAACCAACCAATCACAACAAATCTCTATATTAATCCTCCTCTTTTCTCTCCTCTCCTCTCTCCCCCAAAAAATCGAAGAAAAATTCGTCACAATACCAATAAATTAAAAATGGCTCGGTCGTATAGCTATGTAGGTGGTGGTTTGGTGGTGTTGTTGTCTCTTTGTTTGATTTTGGTAGTGGATTCTACGACTCCTAAGAAGCCTTTAATTGATGCTAAATATCTGAATTCTAAGATCCAAGCGATACATACCTACAAAGTGGGGCCCGAGGAGGAGTACAAGTCGGTGCAGGCCGCCATCGATGCTGTGCCAGAAGGGAATTCAGATTGGGTTATTGTTCATGTCAAAGCTGGTACCTATAGGTATATTATCTGGGGTTGGATTTTTATTGATATCAAGCTTATTTGACGATTACAGTTCATTATTTATCAAATAAAAAATAATTAAAATTGGAGATATGTTCTCTGTGATTTTGCATCAAAATTGGGATAACATGCTTTCTATAGAATATAATGTTAAACAATTTTTCAATTTTGATGAATTTTGATGTCGGTTGTCATGGTTGTCAAAAGATTTATCCCTTCTCATCCATCTATTGCTCATTTATAATAATTATTTTTTGAATTGTTAGGAGAAAGTGTTAGACGAGGTGTTTGATGTCATTTGTGTTAAGGAACACATTGTAATATATACTTTTAGTTAGAGAATCTAAAAATGATATGTCATGTTCTTATTTTGACTTTAATTTATTCTCCTCTACGAAAATACCATTAAGTTTCTTTGTTTTTTTGCCCTTGAGAACCATGCTTGTATTTAATAATAATTGAAGCACTTCTCTTCCATCTCACATTAATTTACAGTTTAAACCTCCAATTGATCAAGCACTTGGTGTGTACCCAACAATCAGTATTGTACCATTTCTGTTTATATTTTTATTAAATTTGAGCCGTATGAATATATTCTGATGTTAATAAGGCGAGGCAATGAGCAGGGAGCAGGTTGGTGTGCCAAAGAACAAGCCGTACATATATTTAAGAGGAAATGGGAAGGGAAAAACGACCATTGTTTATGATCAGTGCACCAGTGACAACTCCGAATCGGCTACCTTCACTGTGGAAGCCAACAATTTTGTTGCCTTTGGCATCACATTCAAGGTCCACTGATTTTATTATTTAAAAAAATAAACTCCAGAAAGAAGCTATAAATATATAGTAGCATAAAAACACAATGACATCTGATGCCGAATCTGCCTTTCAAATATTTAAACCCGATTACTTAAGGAAAATGGCATATGAACTACACATTTTTCCAAATTCACAAGCAAATTGAATAATTAGTATCTTAGGCTGGCATATTTGTTTTATTCTTTTACGGGTACGTGTAAAACTTATCTTATTGTTACTCTAGCAAGTGCCTTTCTATATATAGAAGCCTGACAGCTTTTTTTAGTGATGAGAATTAACCATTTTTCTAACTTCAATGGACTAAATTATGCATTCTAAATTTTTTAATACTTCAGAATGATGCCGAAAGGGGGACTTCCGAACTTACCTCGCAACCAATCGGTCGCTGCAAAGGTCTCGGGAGACAAGGTAGCTTTTTACCACTGCGGCTTCTTAAGCCCTCACAACACTCTCTTTGATCACAAGGGTCGTCACTTTTACGAGAGCTGTTACATCCAAGGGAATATTGACTTTATCTTCGGCCGTGGTCAATCTCTCTTCCAGGTAAGTCTAATCAAAAGCACCACTTTGCTAGCTTGATTCATACACAAAAATGTTATTTCTTTTTCTTTTTTTTGCTTAATTTGTTCTCTGTTTGGAGTTGGAATGCAGATAATATTGCCCGAGTTATTGAAAATGAAAAAAGAGCAGGAAAGGACAGATTTGGTTAATTCTTTAGGTGAAGGAAATAGTTGAACACATGTATAATCCAGGATTCATGCACCAGACCTTATATCGATACTTATCACCTAAACAAAACTATATTTGTTGTTTATTTCAACTGTGGAGTATTATCTGGTTCGCAGTATGATGGTCAATGCATCAATGATCTGTACTAGTACCAACTATGATAAGTGTGCTAGCATTAACAGAGATACTCATTGTTGAACTAATTAGCATTGATAAATGCAGAGTTGCGAGATTTTTGTGCTACCGGACGGACGCAACAAAATCCTGGGGTCCATCACGGCCCAGAACAGGAAATCTGCTGAATGTAATAGTGGCTTTATATTCTTGAAAGGAAAGGTGTATGGAGTCGGAGAGGTCTATCTCGGCCGGGCCAATGAAGCCCACTCACGTGTCATTTTTTCAAAAACCTATTTCTCCAAGACCATCAATCCTGTCGGCTGGACTAACTGGAGCTACACTGGTGACACCAAGTAATTTCCTCTATTTTAAACCTTTCTACGTTTCGTATTTCTTCATAACCATTATATTCTGTAAAGGATTTACATATCAATGGGTTTATATTAGTACAATGATGTCAATTTGTGTCAAAAGATTAGCTGAAGCATCTGCTTGTTCCAAAAAAAAAAAAATAGATCTATACTATAAATACATTATACATACAAACATATGGAAAAAGGAAGATATTAAATGCTAAATTAAACGGAAACGAAGTTGTTTTCTTCTTCCTCAATTAACCAGAGGACCTTTTTTTTATAACCCAAAAGGGCATTTCAATTATTTTGGAAATATAAAGAAAATTTGGGTGCTTTTGTAGATATACAATATGATGTGCAGTTTACTAATTTGCAATGTAGCATGGAATAAAAACTAATTGCTAATTTTTGACTTATGAAGGGACATAATGATCGGGGAGCATGATTGCCATGGGCCAGGCGCAGACTCGAAAAAACCGTGCAGAGTGGACCCGGCAACTCAGTAATGAAGAGGTCGAGCCATTCCTCAGCATAGACTTCATCAATGGCTCCGAATGGCTTCCTGCTTATTACTAAACACTAGCCAAATGTTATAATTCACTGTTTCTAATGATTGATTGATTTATTTTTTATATCCAAACAGATAACATCGTAGTAATATTGGAAATAGTGGTAGAGAGTTTACACTTGGTTGATATATCTCTCAATTTATTAGATTCCGGATGAATAATTGGTATGAAACATACTGACATTACATGATGCATTACTTAAAAAGGGGAAAGGAAGCAAAAGAATATAGTCCTTTGCCAGTGGAGCTTGAAGGATCGAAGCTTAACAATTTAAATCTTGCCGAGGAGATTTTATACCGGATAGAAGAGTAAGAATGGAGGTTTACATGGAATAAAAATTTTATTTGTAATATGAATTGAAATGTTAAAAACCAATGTTTGTATTTTTGTTCATGCAACTTGGCTGAATTACAATGAGATTCTATAATAATTTTTGAAAGTTGGTGCAATAATTACAAGTCGTTTTACTCATTTTCACAAACGTATAATCCATGCAATAAAAAAAATATTGGCAAACAAAAGATAATAGAAATTATTATCCGGACCTCCTTTCCTCTTTCTGACAAAGATCTAGGAATTTTCCATGTGCACCCTTACCTTCTAAAAAATTACTATGCTCACTAAAACAAGGTCAAGTATGCTTCTTGTATCAACAGAAAACTCAGTGCTAATGCCTATAATCCTATATTGATCTTAGGAAATCAAGATGACTTTTTAACTTGGGTGTATTATGACGCAAAGTACTGTGATTTGATCCTAGTAGATGCTTTATGTGTATTGTTTGCGTTGATTATTCACTTACTGTGAAACCATTCACCAAGTTTCTTAAAGAGTTGGACTTTAACATCTATCATGTTAACTTTAAACAATGAATTCTAACTGTTAAAACTAATGTACTTCACGAATGATGCGTTTGCGTACAAAATTTATAAATTTCAAATTAATTTAATATAGAGTAAAAAAAGAAGAATTGCATTCATGCTTCATCATATAATAATCTATTAAATGTTTGAGAGATTTGAATATGAGATGGATCCATGCTCTAATAATAATACGGGATACACAATAGAAGCGTACTCTTATGCACCTCAGTGATCACTCGCTGGTTATTTATGGACTAGATATTGCTAATTACTGCAACAACCATGCACGAGTAGTCTTATTTGTCGTTTTTTTTTTTTTGAGTAAAAATAAGGGTCAAGCCCTCATTTGATTAACAGAAAGGAGTTACAAGGAGTTACAAGAAGTTTGTAACAAAAGAAAAAGGTCAAGTTAGCTCAAAACATTTGAGCCTAAGAGACTAAAATTGAGGAAATAAGGATATTAAAATTGAACAGAGACCAAGTAAAGAAAAGAAAAAAACAAAAGGTACTAAGAAATGCAAAAGACATCCGTAGCATTTTGCCGGCCTGCTTGCTGTTTGTTTCCTCTGATTGATTTCCTGTACCTGTAGTTCACACCTCGTTCCCCCATTGGTACCAACTCCTTGCTCTAATTTGTCCGTACCAGCAGCATGCTGTCCGTACCAGTACCTCATGGAATGTATTTTTATTGCTGTACCTGGCCCGAAATCCTACCGGTACCATATCGTACCAGTACCGATTTACTGTAACAGTGTGTTTATGCCTTGCTAGGTGAATTCCTTCAACTCTGTGTATCGCAACTGATCCTGTACCTGCTGTGCCAGTTCCCGAGCCCCCTTGTTGAGATCTCTGAATATTCGTGTGCCCCTTTCCCGCCAGAGCACAAATTGTGCAATCAGCCAAATTTCTCGGAACTTTTTAGTGTGATTTGCATCTGTGATGATGTCCGTGTGATTCACCATTATCCGATTGGCTTCGGCAGTTTTGTTTGTTAAAAGTGCGACCTCCCAGTAAAATTCTTTTGCAAAAGGGCAATGATTAAACATGTGGTTTACCGTTTCCGATTGACTCTTGCACAGAACACACCTATTGGCCATACTCCAACCTCTCTTGATGAGGTTATCTAGTGTGAGAATTTTATTCAACCTCATCAACCATCCGAAGACCTTCATTCTTGGCGGCACTTTGAGCTTCCAAATTCCTCTAAGCTGTGAGCCAACCGAGGGGCCACTGACCATAGTTTGATATGCACTTCGTACCGTGAAAGTACCTGTAGAGTCTGAGATCCATTGTAGTTCATCCACTGCCTCTGCAGTGAGCGTATAGCCTGCCAAAAATTGTATCGCTTCTTGTAGTTCTTCTTGTGCTTGTGGTGAAAGATCATTTCTTAAATAAGGGTGCAATGACAGCGGTTGTTTTGCCTGTAGTAGTGTGATCTTGTCGTCCACCACATAAGTGTAAAGAATTGGGAATTTATACTTGAGGATGCCCGCACCCCAATTATGATCCCAAAATCTTATGTTTGCGCCGTTTCCCAGTATAAACCTAACCGATGCCTTGAAAAGCTGCTGCAAATCAACATCTCTCAATGAGGCGCCTATTGCAGAAGTTGCTGTGGAGATAGTTAGTTGGTAAATTGTTTTCCATGATCTGCTTTCTGGCTTTGCCCAATACCAGTGCCACTTGAGTAATAACGCCCGGTTGAAGATGTTGAGATCCATTACCCCTAATGCGCCATCTGCCTTTGGTTTGCATACAAGTTCCCACTTTGCAAGGTTGATCTTTCGATTTTCCTGGGCAACCCCATGCCATAGGAACCTTCTTCGAACCTTGTCTATGTCGTTTAACACCCATTTTGGCATTTTAAAAACTGACATGAAGTACGCCGGTAAAGATGATAATACCGCATTTAACAGAACAATTCTTCCCGCAATTGTAAGATGCTTGGCCCGCCCATCCCGCTAGCCGTTTATTCATCTTTTCTATCAATGACATGTATGCACTTTTTGGTAATTCTTGTCCGATAATGGCAAACCTAGGTATGTAAAAGGGAAAGTGCCCTCTTTACATCCTAAAGCCTCCGTCATTGGCTGTCGTTGATCCGGGGGTACCTGTGAGAATAACAATTCTAATTTGTGTAGGTTTACGGATAAGCCCGAGATCCTTTCAAAGGCCAATACGACCACCTTGACCGCCTGCAGCTACTGCAATTCTGGTTTGATAAAAAATATTGCATCGTCAGCATAGAAGAGACACGGTTTCATGTCACTATAAGGTAGTCTGATAGCCCCGCTTGCAACCAATTTTTCCATCCACCTTCCAAGAAAATCCATCCCAATGATAAATAGGAGTGGAGATAACGGATCTCCCTGCCTTACTCCTCGTTTGAGAATTATTTTTTGCCCAACAAACCATTTATTAGTACCTGCGAGGTGCCCCGCAATACTCCTTGTTGCACTGCCATGACAAACTGTGTTGGAAATCCAAGTTGTGACAAGATTTTTAGTAGAAAGTCCCAACTTAAAGTATCGAAGGCCTTTTTGATATCCGCCTTAAATACCGGAATTGGTATTTTTGCCTTGCGAGAATGATGTAGTAGCTGCTGCGCATACACAAATCCCTCTGTGATCTGTCGCCCACTAACGAAACCCGTATGTTGTCATCTATTAAATCATGCATTTTTTCTTTGAGTCGGTTTGCCATGATTTTTGAGTAAATTTTTTGGATCCCGTGTAGGAGGCTTATGGGTCTGTAGTCATTTGGTATGAGGGGTGCCTCCTTCTTTGCTATGAGAACTATGTAGGATGTGCTAAGAGGGCCAAGTGGAGCTTGCTGTTGTAGTACTGAATTGAGGGTGTAAAACAGATCAGGTAGAAAGTCTTGCAGAAATGCTTGTAAAACTCACCCGGGTAGCTGTCCGGGCCCGGGGCTTTTCCCATGCGGCCATTTCTTGATTGCCACCGTTATCTCTTCGATTGTTATTGGTCTCCCCATATCCTGTAGCTGATGCCTATTCGGGTACATACTGTCACCAGTTTATATTCGGCAGCGGGGCCGAGGCTCTGCCCATTAATCCAACAAAAAAATCAAAGAAGGCGGTCGCCTTATTTCTTTGATCGCTGTGTTGTTGGCCATTGAATTCGATGGATGCGATTGTCCCCTTTCTTCTTGCAAATGAAGCCATTGCATGGAAGATTTTGTGTTTCTGTCGCCCTGTACTTCCCATTTTACCTTTGCTCTCTGCCTCCACCTATCCTCCTCCAATCTAGATAATTCAGTAATTCTTCTTTTGAGCGTGCTGGTGATGAATTTTCCAACGGGCGTGAGCGGGCGCGCCTCAGACACCTTGTCCCTCCAAGTTATGAAATCGGTGCATGCTTTGAGTTGCTGCTTGATCGTACCATATTCCTTCCGTGTCCACTCCCTAATCTTTGTTTGTAATCTATTAAGTTTGGCATGTAACCGTGTCGGGTCGTTGCTGCCCCATTCAAGGCCCATTCTTCTTTCACCATTTGCCCAAACAAGGGCGATTTAAGCCAAAAATTTTCAAACCGGAAAAAGCCTTGTTTTTTGAAACGCAGTTTTTGCCGAATACATCACTAGACAGTGATCGGATGATGTATTTGGCAATGCCTCTTGCTGTCCATTTACAAACCGAGCGCTCCATTCATCAGAGACAAGAAATCTGTCCAGTCTTGCCAAATGCGGATTTGCCCGCTCATTTGACCATGTAAAACCGCCAGCCATGCAGTGGCAAATTAATCAAACCGAGTTGTTGTACCAACCTTGAGAAATTCACCGTTTGTCTCCAATCATTTGTGTTGTCCGTGCGATCCTCCGCTAGAATGGTTAGGTTGAAATCCCCACAAAGTAACCATGGCTTGTCATCCAGTGGTTTACTTGTGTTAGTTCTTCGAAAAACTCCCTTCTTGCCTTGCCTTGTGCATGGACCATATACCCTAGTAATAACAAAAATTGTATTGTCTTGATGATTCCTGAGCCTTATCGTCACACAATGATTACCTTGTACCGACTCGAGCTCCTGAAACTTTGCGGTCGGCCATGCACAGCAACAATCCTCCCCTTGTTCCCCTTGCATTTATCGTTCTGTACCCATCAAGTCCTCTTCCACAAACTTCATTTTTAATCGAGACATCGATATTTGCCATCTTAGTTTCTTGAATATAGATAAAATCCGGGTTGTGCAACCTGAACGTTTGTCGTATCGCCAATCTTTTTTCTCTTTCATTTATACCTCTGACATTCCATGTGATGAATTTAAAGATTTTGCAATTCATTGGAACAATTGACATCTAAACTTCCATTACTGGTAAAGCCAGTACACATCCTGATCCCATTACAACCTGAAATGCGCCTCCTTTTCTGCTAACCATACTATCCAGTCCCCTCTCCATAGTACTATTATCCGTAATTGGAATTAGTACTCCTCCGACTCTATCTAGACTTGTGCGCCTAAACCGCCACCCCTTCCACTGGCACAGCCGCCGATTGCAGTGCCCCCCATTTTGGCGATGTTGTCAATCAGTGAATCTCCCAGATCAATGCCAGCAGTGACCATTATTGCCTCGGCCTGATGTGTTGTTAACGGGTTCGCTCCCTGTAAGTACGTGAGCTGAACCTGAACGGCCGATCTTGCCTTTTTCTTGTTTGGTAAAAGTCCTTCTTTGCTGTTGCCGACCTTGATGTGCTGAGCTCTCTTCAAAACTGAGACGTATTTGCCCCCATGCTTCTCCATTAATCTAGAGCTTCTTCTGTTATGTTGGCCGAACTGGGGAGGGTCTAGAAAGCCCGGAGGCGGCCCCTGTAGTTTCAATGGAATTAATCTCCGTGTCTGAAAGAGGCTGAGTCGGTCCCATATGGTGCTTCAGAAGATTTTCTGGGCTTTTAGTATCGGGAGCGGTTCCCGTAGGGCGTTGAGTTAATTTCTGTGCCTTGATAATCCAGAGGGCGGCCCAAGAAACCTGCAGGTGGTTTGAATCTGGCCTTTAAAGGCCGAAGGCTGTTGTATGCATGGTCTTGGGGGGTTTCTGGGCCGTTAGTTGACTCGAATAATTCAGTGATTATTGGTCCAGGCCGAACTTTGTGGCTGGTATGGTTGTACTCCATTTTGAATCTTTGTCCGTTATGACTCACATTGAGCTGTAATTGCAAGTCCTGTTCCGCACCAGGGTTTTGAACAAAAGCGCAATCCTCTGAGCCAAAGGCTGTGAACATGTACATCCTGTGCATTAAATTAATGCCTGGTGTTGTTTTGGACTGTTCCTGCAGGGCTAGACGTTTGAATAAAGGCAAAGCAGGAGTTTTTTGCCTCGCATAGAAGGTTCTGAAATGCCTTTTGGTCGGCAGTTTCC
>JAJGRW010000729.1:211577-257723 GCA_025461045.1 Carex parvula
TTAATTAATTTACATTCAGGGTTAAGCACGTGCGTACCTTGTCTGCCTTTTCTCTTTTGCCCCTCCCGCTTGCACGTGTTGTCCCAGAGGTGCGCCTCGTACCTCCCGGTCCACCTGTGCCTGCAATAGAAACGACCACGTGTCAGTTATCACGTGACATCCGACTTTATAATTTTGTTCACTTTTTTGAACTTGCAGAAATTTAGTCCAGCCTACTAATGAAACGCATGATTTGTAATTTGTAATGCTACCACATAATAAAAGGGTCTTATTAATTTATTATCCATAGCATATTTAAGAATGGAAATTAAACCGGCCTCCACCGGCTAGTTCTAATAAAAACATGTGCAATGCATACAAGTAGTAGGGTGCTCCAAGGAAGGTCAATCGATTCGAAAATTTTTTTTTGGAGTACAGCAATTCTGATTCACTGCTGTCTAAACCTCTCCAGACAAATCAACCAACGCAAAACTCATATGGTTTATGATGACAAATTACAAACCCGATGCCAAAAAAATACAACAAACTCAAGCTCATCCATTGTAAATACAACAAGACGAAAAAAATAACAAAAACTCTTCCGATGCCAAAAAAAAAAACGGTATCACTCGCATGAACCAAGAACCGAAACGAAATCAAATGAAGACAAAAACTAAATAGAAAAAAAACAGACCTCGTAACCCCTCGATAAATCGAGGTCCTGACAGAGGACCCCGCAACGCTCATCCCCGCCCGTTTTTCACCCACCGCTAGCTGCTTCACGGGAGGTGACGGAGCAATCGCCACAGTAATTTCATTTCTGGAGTCAGGCGATCCCCTGGTGATCTTACTGCTATCGCCACCTGGAGTGACAGATAGAGAATCTTCAGCATCAGCCGTGAGGAACAAGGGGTGCATCTGAGCGGGGAGATCTCGGCCATCCGTCAGAGATTGGATGTAGGGATAAGGATCTAACGGCTCCGGGATGAACTGATACTGGTAAGGATGTGCCAAGAGGGACTCGATAGGAGGTAGACAGTAAGACATCAGGTTGTTCGTCGGAGACATCAAAGTTCGTTTGTTTGTATTAGAAGATCGATGGTTTTGAATCGGTGAGTTATATATAAAGAGAGGCGAGAGACAGAGAAAGAGAGAAGGGATAAGTGAGACTGAGAAGTGAGGTGGTCAAAGGGGAAATAAAAGAGATGGAAAGAAAAAAGGCGAAATAGGAAAACAGCTTTGCGGGTACTCGGGCGGCGAAAAGAAATGGAGAGAGAAAGAAACCCACGGAGAACCAGGAGAGAGTGTGAGTGCAAAGTGAGATGGAGAAAGGCGTTTGATATTTATACAGAAGAGGCCAAAGATGGCTGCCCCTGGGATTGACGTGACGTGTACTCACCACAGTAATATAACTACAAGGCCATTTTGGGCCTAATTGGGTTGAAAGTTGTCTTATTTGATTGGGCTGGAGATGAAGGTTCGTATGCAAAAAATTGCCAGTGATAATAGCTAAGTAATTTGAGATTTCAAAAAGCATAGAACAGGTGCATTATTTGTTATTAAGATAGTAGATACTGCACCATCACTATCATTGTTGCCATTATTTTCTATGAAATATGAGATAAGTGAAATATGCATAAAAGTTACTCCTATTTTGTAGTTACCTCTAATTTTAAAGCTTGAGATTTGCATTTAAATTTTACGAAACTGTGTCACTGATGTGGTTGCTTTATCATCTGCCAAATCACACCAATTAATTCTAATTTATTTAAAGGTTAATTATTAAATTTAGGTTAATTGTAGTTTAATTTGGGTTAGTTGTAGTTCAATTAAGGTGAACAATACAAATCTATGTGAAAAATCATCCTTTTTAGGTTAATTATGGAAGTTATGTTGAATGTTATTGTGTGCATCGGGCCCTTTAATAAAAAAAATGTTAGTAATAATTAACAAGAATAATGATAAGAATAATAATAAACAATAAATAGTACGAAGAAAAATATAGCGGGGATTTGTCCTTTTTCAAAAAAAAAAATACGAAGAAAAATTAATGACAAATAGAATAAAAAATATTATAACAAAGATAAGAATAAATTGGCTCGTTTTTTCTTCACGTCGCCCAGGAAGCAAAAAAAAATCATTATTCTCAATTATTTAATATCCTTTGCTCATTATTTATTCATTAATATTTTGATAAATGTTTAGTAATTTATTAATAAAAAAATTGTAATTCGAATATACAGAATAATATATATTTTTTATAATTATTAGGTGATTTATTGTAAAAGTTCTTGATACAAATATATGTAATAATATATAAATACAAACATATGTTTGTTGGATTGGTGTGGTAGAGTGGTAGGCTAAAAAATCACTTCATCTGTGTATCGTTGATGGGATTCTTTTTACGCGATTGAAATTTTCTTCTTTCTGATTATTTACAAAAAAAATTAATACATTTCTATAAAAAAATGGTATTTTAGATGACAATACGTGTCAATTCGGATCCCAAGTACCTGAGGTGCAATTAGTAAATATGAATCGTTCTTTTATCCTAGTACAAATCTCAAAACGGCCCATGTTGTTTTCATAGGCACCGGATTGAGTTTGACGAAGCTAGAATTAATTTGGATCATCCGTTTATATATACTGCACATCGAGTATCTGGGATTAGGGGTGGCAACGAGCTGGCTCGGTTCGAGCTAGGCTCTAGCTCAACTTGTTAATTCTGGACCGAGCTACAGCCGAGCGAGCCGGACCTAGGGCATCCGAGTTAAAATTTCAGCTTGAAATCATGACAAGCCAACCCGAGCTGGCTCGCTATATTTGGCTGGATCTTATTTTAAGAAGAAAATAAATTCTACAAACTTTTTGGGTCGAGCTGGACCGAGCTAGACAATATAAAATACATACAAAATTATGCAAATTCACAAATTGATGTCTAGCCGAGCTAGCTCACGAGCCGGCGAGCAAGCTAGGCCCTAGCTTGAACTCGTTAATTCTAAACCGAGCAAGCTCGTTAACAGCTCAATCCAGTAACGAACGGGCTATTAGTGAGTGAGCCAGGTGCGAGTCACAATCAAGCTACGAGCTTTTTTGTCCACCCCTACTTGGGGTATAAAGACTCAAATGGGACAGGAGCTGGAACCAGAAGTTCCTATTTGAGAATTCATATCACCTAAGGTAAGAGAATACTTCTATTTAGATCCGAACCGTCCGATGAAAATCACATATATTAAAGGAACTGACATGTACAGAGAATTCACCGAATATTATAATATTCAAAAAAAAATTTAAATTTCCAAGTCTACACTCCGTTTACAAAATATTCTGAATATGTCCAAACTGAAAAATTATTTCATGGATCCATGGACCTAGATCCGCAAATAATTTCTTGGATTGAGAATTTTATTCTGGGAAATTATTTTCCGGAAATAGAAATTTTTGGTTTTCATATTTTAAATAAATAGAAATCGTTATGATTATTTATTTTTTATATAAAAATATTAGAAATATTTTTATACTTATTTGAAATAGATGGAAAACTATATAATTGAATTTATTAGAAACACTGCGACAAATAATCTGAATCAACATTTTTCAGGCCGAATTTGTTAAGAAAAATTAAAATATTTATTTGTGTGTTAGTAGAAAAAAATATTTTGGATCTGAGTTATTGATCTCAATTCGAAAGTCACTTATGGGTAAATAAAGAAATTATCGTGGAAGTACATCAAATTCTAAGACACTTCATCTATTTTTGAAAAACAAAATTTGATTTGACATTTCAGATGTCCAGTCAAATTGGATTTTTTTTTTCAAAAATAGAAGGACCACGATATTTTATTTATTACTCAGAAGTGACTTTTAAACTTGAATCAATAACTCATATCCAAAACATTTTTATTTTTATCCCGTAACACAAAAAAAAAATTTAATTTTTCTAACAACCGCAAAAAAATACGGCCTAAAAAATATTGATTCGGATTGTTTATCGTAGTCCTTCTAATAAATTCAATTATATAGTATTTTGGATTTGGTAAGAGTATTTTGATAGTTCTAATTTTCTTGGTGAATTAGAATTTACATACTCTAGTTCTGTGGTATTTTGGTGGTACGGATGGTAAGATTTGTTCTGCGGTTCGTACCAGAAACATGTTGCAGGATTTTTTAAGTAGACCGTAAGATCTGTTCTGGGGGTTGTAGCAGAGTCATTTGATTATCAGATTTGAAAAAAAACAAGGCATACCTAGATAAACTGGAGAGCAAGCAGAAAACAGGAGCAACATTGCCACAATTGGAGAAAGAAAAAAAAAATTACATTCAGAATTAACTAAATAATAAAAAATAAGAGGTTACATGGTGAAAAAATATGCATAAATGTAAGAAAAAATTAAAACAAGTCTAAACGTTTATGTTTATATTCATACATAAATTTGTAAGCCTATTTAGCCTGATTTAAAGAAAGAAAATTATAATTGTAAAACCTTTTGTTTAAAGTCATGTCATTACAAGTCACATTAATACATCTACATTATTTGTATCTGATAGCTGATATTAAATCAGCCAGAGATGTGTAGAGAACAATCAATCAGATCAGTAAGCATTAATGGGTCCTCCCTCTCTAAAAAAACCCCTCCCCCCATTCCCAAACCAACATGTCTCTCAAATGGACCGCATGGTCAAACTACCTGACAGGTAATCACGCGCCCTTGAGGATGTGAAGTAAAGAGTAATTTATTGGTCAAGTTTGACATCGACAATCCCTCTGCGTGGAGCTCAATCCCCAGCACTGAACAGTGCACCTAAAAAGCAAGCAGAAAGTAAGCAAGGAATACAAAAATATTCAAAGCTTGGTAATATTTTTTTCTTGTAGCGCTTCCCACCTGTTGAATATACAAAGCTTGGTAATATTTTTTTATATCAAAATTTCAAGGTAGCTAGGTTGTTTTTTTTTTCTGAAGCGGGGTCCACAAGCTCAGTTTTATTATCTTTTGCAAATGTCAGAGAAAAAGATGAGAACGTTCTCTTCTGGTTTTGTCATTTTTACCTGTGATCTTCTCACTCTTTCAAAATTCATATTTCCCTGTCTTGCAATCAAACCAACGATTGTGTCTTCCACTAACATTGAGATCTCTAAAAAAGGAAAGAGTATTGATATGAGCAGTCTCGGCTAAAAGAATGAGGTTGGAGAAACTAGCAGCAACCTAACGACCATGGAAATAATTGTAACCGGCTAAGAGACTGAAAACAATGAGATGATCAGCGGCACTAAGATACCTCAAATAAAAGAGAATAGTGAGATCACCTGCACCAAACTTGCTGACATTAAAGGCAGCCAAGTGAATATGTCATCTTCTGATGCGTCTCTATTGGTACCCCGTGTTTGTTCCCAGCCCTAATATGAGCCTCAACTGATGGTACCCCGTTGTTGTTCTCAGTCCCTCGGCCGCCCCTAGTCTCTTGGTCGCCTAGAATCGAACAGCAACGCCCAACTGGTGGTGGTACCCCGTTGTTATTCCCAGCCCCAATCTGAGCCTCAACTGATGGTACCCCGTTGTTTTTCTCAGTCCCTCGGCCGCCCCTAGTCCCTCAGCCGCCCATAATCGGACAGCAAAGCCCAACTGGTGGTACAGAGCTACTACAAGCAGCTGAGACGCATCAGAAGATAGCACACTCGTTTGCTGCCGCTAGTCTGTCAGCAAGTGTGCTGCTGGTGATCTAACTGTTCTCTTCTATTTGAGGGATCTTAGTGTCGCTGGTCATCTCAAAAAATTCATATGTTTCTTCTATAGAATCAAAAAAATTCATATGCTCCTTTTATGGAATCGAAAAAATTCATATGTTCCTTTTATGGAATCGAAAAAATTCATATGTTCCTTCTATAGTATCGAAAAATTCATATGTTCCTTCTATGGAATCGAAAAAATTCATATGTTCCTTCTATGGAATCGAAAAATCTATATATTCCTTCTATAGAATCGAAAAAATCCATATGTTCTTTCTATGGAATCGAAAAATTCATATGTTTGCCTTCTTCAATATTGTAGAAAAATTTATATGTTTCTTCTAAGGATTAGTCCAAGAATAGCGATTTTATAAGGCATACAAGTATGAGTGAATTCTAAAAGATGGTCAAAACTATTCTTTATCTGTACTAAGTTAAAGTGCATGTAGTGTATTAATTAGTTCTGTATAGCAAGTAAAAAATGTATTTACTTTTTCAAACGCAAAGAAGACCTATATCAATTCTGCGAAAAACAAATGACACTTAAAAGCAAAAAGTAACTGAGCAAAACATAAGTGTCTATCAATTGAGACATCAATTCGGCTCAAGGCAGAGATTGTTATGTTATAATCCAAATTGCTATTTGGAACCAACGTGCCTTATATCTTGCTTATATATATTATGTAATTTAGACTCTTGATGAGAGAGAAAATTAGAAAATTCAGTTTACTCCAGATCTGTCTCTCCTCTCTTCTTCCTCTTCGCACCAAATCCTTAGCAACCTAAGGTGCATTCCATCTCAAGCCATATTGGTCTGGATTATAATCGAACAGTTTCAAATACTCTATTATCTCAAAGGATACATACTTCTTATTGCAAGAGTCCGCATCGTCTGCGCTAACTTATCGTTTGAGTGTAAATCTGAACCATCTGATCATAATACGGACCAATTCGGTCCTAGTGTGCAATATATAATTTGGATCCTCTGTAGTAACTCACGAACAATAAAGGGTTCCGTGTATTCCATTTTGGACACGATTCAGACTGTCCGGATCCAAACTCAAAATGTGAGTTACTTCAGAGGTCCGGATTATGTAGTGTACAATATCCTTTAAAATTCGTGCGAGTATGTAATGAGCGGATCAGATCTAAACTCGGAGGGTGCGTTAATTCAGAGCAGATGAATTCTATAATCCCATTGCAATCCAGCTTCGGTTCCTGTGTACAACCAAAGCATTAATGATCCGGTCATGTCTAATGTATACATAGTAGTCCGAGTTCTATTTACACTGGTACCAGCTTAACACACAGTGAAGTAATCATATTGCTAGTAGATCCTATGCTCAATACGAGATCTACACTTTGCGTAACAGGGCTTGATTTTTCTGACTCTTAGTTGTACGGCAGCCTCCCATCTGGGAAATGAAAATATGTAGAGCACTAAAAATCAACGGTTGTGATTGATAAATTGGGCTTGACATGACATGCACAGGTCTGGTCCAAATAAATCCGGATTTTCAAAATTTTCTGAGTTCATTTGAGATATTTAAGGAGTGATGGTATAAAATGTACTGATATTCTTTTTATGTCAGAATGACCTATTGGAATAACAGCATATTTATTTTTCTCATGACGTGCATATCTTTTAATACTGAAAATTTTATTATACCATAATCACAACAAAAAAAAATCAAAACATCCCAGTTTGATGAGAATTTGAAATTTACCCAGGTCGTTAAAGGCCACCAATTGGTCCTGCGGCCCTAGTCTAGGGGCCTCCAAATAAATTAGCGGCTCCATTTTTTTTTTTTGTAAGTGGCACAGAGATTGTCTGGAAACCAATTCGCTGGCACAAAGAACAAGGTAATGTGATTTTTGTTATGGACGGCCGCTGATACCATTTTAATAAAATATCTGTAAAGAAAAAATGAGGTCACTAATCCATTTGGAGGCTACTAAACTGGGGCTGCAGGGTTATTTGGCGGCCTGGGTAATTTTCGAATTCTCCCATTTTTGAGGTGTTTTTTTTATTTTTTATTATGGTATAAATAAAAATTCGGCTTTTAACGTAGAGTTAAATTTCGAAGCAAGTGAATATAATCTAGAAAATAATAATAGATATTAATTATCTTGCATTTTAATTGATTGAGATAATATTAAAAAATTAAAAAATAGTTCGATTGATTGTACTACGATGCTTAATTATTATCAACTCGCTCAAACTAATTATATTTTTCACTAAATGAAATTAGCACTAACATGGCAACAATATAGTAATGAATTTTATTCTTATATGCTGGAAATTTCCACGTAACCTCTTTTTCAGGTTTCTATGGTTTTATTTTTGCCTTTTTATGTTGTCCATCCCTCTAATTCCTTTATAACTGTTTATCGAGCTCCGTGCACGGTTCATCTTACAATAATTCTTGCAATGTATGGCGAGACAGAGACTACAGCATCAAGCATGGTATGACCGTTGGATGAAATTTCATTCAATTAGAAATCTCCATGCTCTGCTTTGTCAACAGAAGATGATGTATTTTTTTGGAGGATAAGTAGAGGTCTAGAAGAAGATGATGCTTTTGAGCACTTGAGTGTACTCTAGTTCGATGGGTTTGATGAGTTTAATCACCGTCAATTTGCTTTAAGATTCGTGCAATATGTTTAAAATTCGTGCTTGTTTGTTTCAATTTCCGTGTGCACAATCTTAAATTAGAACGGACGGTCATCATGCTCATTGAACCTAAAAGTGGGTCCGATGGGCATTGGACCTACTCCGTTCTCGCTCTGGAGATAACAAGTGTCGTGAACATTAGGAAGAAAAAGATTTCTGATCGGATATCAGATTAAATTTGATCCGATATCAATCGAACCGCCATCACTATTAGCAAGTGGCAAAGTAACAAGAGCATCACGCAAGCAAACTAACCGGTTTGTTTCATCTGGTAAAGAATCCAATATCCAGAAGCAACGAATTTATAAATGAGAAAAAAAAAACATATTTGTTAAAAGAAACCTCCCAAGTTGCTACTTCTAGAGATTATTCAACTGAATGTCAACTCCTGTGTCAGTATTTTAAACTTAATTCTACAGATATTTCTGAAAAATTTGTTGAAATCTTAACTTCTAACTTAAAAATACATCAGGTTTTAATTTGTATTTCTCTACGAATCCGTTTGTCTTAACAATTATAATTAAAATTCGTTTAATTACAATTATTGTCTGCCCATAAAAATAGCCTTAGATGATTACATTTTTACATAGTTGCTTAATGCAAGGAAATACATGTAAAGAAAAATAATACGCAACAATTGAAGAATATAATATATATATATACAATTATGCATGGATGTTTTTTTTTTTTCAGTGTCGTGCCAACATATGAATGCAAGGGTTCTATACTGTTATATCTTGAATATTGAATTGCAACCAGAAATTTTCTTTTCATCAATCAAGTGAACAGCTTTATTTTGTTCTAGAATTTGACTTTCTTTTTCTTATTTTTTATTTGATTGATTAAAATTTAGAAGGTTAATGAGAAATTCGGTGGCTGTATAGGTTTGTAACAAAAAACTTGTATGAGAATTATATAGGTAAGATATAGAGTTGGACACTTATGTTTTTTGTTCTAAAAATATTTACAACAAAATTTCTTTCCATCTGTTACACTCCAAATCGGGAGGGAAACTGATTCTATTGATTATAATGGTACAAGATTAAACCTTTCACCTCCTATATCCTTCACCTCTGGCATAATTTTGTCAACCAAACACGATTTGACGAAAAGTTTTCTTTTCTTTCCGTTCCCTCCCTTCCTCTACTCTCCATCCAAACAAGGTGTTAAAGGTTACTGTGTTTGCCTACAAAGGTTAATCCATCAAAGTAGAAACATCCTTGTCCGTCAATTCTTAACTAAATTTTTTTCGAATTTTCTGAATAGTTTGGGATTTTTTTTTTGTGGATTTTTTTTTGTTCCCTTGCGGAACTGAGATATTTGATTCAGATAATTCCGAATTATTTCCGAATCAGAAATTTTTAACCCCGTTGAACTAAATCTGAATAATTCATTTGTCAATATAATGATTAATGAAAACATGTATTAACCCGTTGCATGGCCGACTACGTTGTTTTCGTCACTGATCTGACGCACATTTCAATTTGACACGGGAAACGAAAAGTAGATGAGGTGTAAGTAATGGGATAGCCCAAAATTTTCCCCAAGATTTAGAAAATATAATTGGGATATGTGAAAAAAAAAATTGTGTTCGGTAGTGGACAGCTATTCCTACCGAAATCTTTATTAATATCCTCAATTTAAAAAAATCACAAAAATACTCTCAAGTTTTTTTTTTAAATACTTTAACCGTCAGAATTTCTGATAATTCACTTCGGAACAGAACTGTCAAGAATCCTAACGATCCACTAAAATTAAAATTGAGGAATCCGCCATAATTTTTTGTTTTTATCTTTGTTTTACTCCTCATATCTGGAAAAATATAAATGGAGCTTGAGTAGAACTAAACCCTAAACCATAAATCCGTCAGGAATTTTTTTTTAATTGAGGAGTAAAATCCTGACTAAATATCGATCTCATAATATAAAACCCTATTAAATAACAAAACAGAACATAAATACTATATTAATTCAATTAAAAAAATGAGCATCCTTCTTTCGAACGAGCGTATATGAATGCTCTGATAATTGTACATGGTTTTACTATATGATTCGTGTGTGATACAATAAATATAAACTTTTCCACGTCATCGATCGATGTCTTCCTGTTATAATGCATCTCTATATAGTTTTTCAAATTCATTTTTCTCGTTTCTAAAACACATGTAGGTTGTACATGTTTTTCTCTAAGATATCTCTCATAAACAGGTGAATCTAGGACGAGAGATAAGGCAAGAGAGATGATATTATCGCTAAGAAGGCAATTTATGACAAAGAAACTTCAAACAAGCATATTTCAGCACTCGAGTGTCCGATTATCGTTCATCGGGCAAGTGACACAGTTAGAATTGCAAAAACAAATGAAGGAGCCTCAAAACTTGAGTTGAAGTTTCCGTTTAAGTTTTTTTCTTTCTAATTTTTTGTTTTTTGTCTTTACCGTACTTTTTTTAGACATTGTTCATATAAATGTACGAAGTCTCTGATCTAGAGATTTTGTTATATTTTCATTTTATATTTTATACAAATGTTTTCATTTTAAAATTTAGTTTAGCGTTTTTAGTACTCAGATCTAGAGTGCTATAATAAAAAGAACAATTGTTTTATCAAAATTTTAGTTTAGTGTTTTCACTTCCTACAGGACTGTCAGGATTCCTGACGGTTCAATACTGAAGTGAACCGCCTGGAATCCTTGCAGTGGGGGCATTTAAAAAAAAGACCTGAGGGTATTTCTGTAATTTTTTTAAATTGAGAATATGAATAAAAATTTCGGCTATGCCGATCTGCAAAGCGAATTAGTAAATATGCGTTTATATATCTTGTATCATGTGTGTATCTTTTTCTCGAGTTGCTTCTTGATAAAGAAGATTCTGTTGAGATACCGAAGACTTTAAGGCGATGATATCAGCAAATATCTGAAGATGCATTCAAATATTCATATTCTATAAGCTTTAATGTACTAACATGTGTTAGTTAAATTTAAGAAGAGTTGATTTCGAACATGTATTAAAATAATAATTCTTAATACATCAAGTGCTAATTATATGTATTGGAAAAACAAGTGTATGATGTACAAGACACCAATATCCGGGGACTGGAGAATCCAGTTCACTAGGGAAAAGAGAGAAAAAAAAGCACACGATTGCACGAGTCCATTGTATCGTCGTGTAGTGACCCACGGACCCAGCCCCTGATGCCCCGCGCTTATCTAACTCTGTTTGTTTTCGTGCGTTTGTCGCTTTCTCTCTTCTTTCTTCTTCCCACACCACACGGACGGCGTTCGGCTAACCGTTAGCGCACAACCGCAATTAATCCACTACGTGACGCGTCGCTTTGCTGTTTTGCAGTGACCTGTTCAACTTCCATGACTCATCGCCTATTCTACCATAAGGAAATGAACTGAGATGAGATAAGATACCACATGATTGACACTTTGCTGTTTGCAGTTAGTAATTTATTTATTTTTGCTTTTGAAAGGTTGATAAAAAGAGTTTGAAAATATTTGAGAGGAGAGAAGTATGAAGTTAGTGTTGTGCTCCATCAGTATATAATTAAGATCTTATTGGTTGTCTATCATACATTTTAAAAAATTGAAGTTCATTATATCAACATCTTGATATATAACTAAATATTTTTTAATTATATTGAACCGGAATTATAACCAATCTAAATTATAGAAACATTATTAGCAATTTAATTTTCTAATTTGAAAGTCACGACATGAATCAAGTTGGAGAGCACTTGATAATTTTGACAGTCATTTAACAAATAATGTTTAAATTTGAAATATAATATTAAAATCAAGATCAAAATATTAATCCACATATCATGTCTATAATAAATGATAAGATTTGATATGTGTTGCAAGACTTACATCATATATTAAGTGATTTGAAATTTCAACGATACAAAATTACGGTCACTGGTGAATCAGTCACTATAGTTTTATTATAATTTTTAATTTTCAATTTTCAATTTTAGTTAAAAAAATTCAAAAATCATTTTAAAATAATCCATCTCTCATCAATAAATTTAGTTCACACTTTGTTCATATATTAAGTAATAATAATAAAGAGAAAAAGATTTAAAGGGGGAGGATACGGGAGGAAACGATATTTATTGAGTGAGCCTATGGTGCTATGCATAGCACGGATGGCTAGTGTGCTACGGCTCAATATGGTACTTTTTAAAATCCTAACGGTCGATCCAACCATTCAATATGATAACCATATGAATATATACTTGCAAATTAAATTTTATATTTTTTCGAATTTTTTTACTATTTTTTTAGGTAGGTAGAAAAATCAGTGTTTTCTGAAAATTCTGGACCATCAAAATTCTACCTATCTAAAAAAATAGTAAAAAAATTCGAAAAAATATAAAATTTAGTTTGCAAGTACATATTCATATGGTTATCATATTGAACGGTTGGATCGACCGTTAAGATTTTAAAAAGCACCATATTGAGCCGTAGCACACTAGCCATCCGTGCTATGCATAGCACCATAGGCTCACTCATATTTATTTACACATTTCAAACTCATAACATATTACTCAATAAATAAAATAACATTATAATAAAAACATAACACTAATATAGCAAGAGGAGGGTCAAATGCCTCTATTTTTTGTGCCTCCATCATGCCTCCATTTTTAAAAACTTTAATAACTCAAATTTTAAAACTTAAACGTCAAAATAAAATCGTTAGATGTGATCTGTGTTATTTTCTCTATGTGTTTATAAAAAATTATCACATTTTAATTTTGCTTTTATGTGAATCAATAAGTTGAAAATCAACGTCTAGAAATTATCCACATTAGTATACATTTTTACAAGCTCAAGATGACAACCAAAAGAAAGTTGAAATGCCATAATTTTTTACACGTGCATAAATAAAAAGATGTAATTGATATCCAACAGTTTTATTTTGAATTTGAAGTTTTAAATTTTGAGTTATTAAAATTTTAAAAAATGAAAGTATGATGGAATCACAAAAAATAGAGCCATTTGACCCTCTTTCTCTTCATGTAGCAATATTACTTTAACTTGTAGCAAAGAAGAGTCCGTCTCTACATCCAAAAAAACCAATGCATGCATTCGTAGTTAGGTAAGTCAATGTTGGGCCCAGCCCAGCAGAACTTCCCAACCAATTCTCAATTTGGATTGATGGATTGAGAGTGGGGCCCAGCTGATGGGCCAGAAGAGAGAAAATTCAAAATTGCCTCCGTGGCGGCTTGACCGTTTATACAGAGAAGAAATAAAACACAGTCACTGACATAACATAATTCTCAGTGGTAGGCTGGTAGCCTCCTCCCTCCCCCAGGTCCTACTTCCCCAGTTAAGACTAAAAATAAAATCATTTTCCTCATCATTCATTAGTTCGTTTGTTCATTCAATCGACCAAATCAATCTTTTATCTAAAATTAAGAAACGAAATTGTTAGCTTAGTTTTAATCTGAAGTCCTAGAAGAGGCGGAGATGGAGAGAGTGAGTCCGCTTCAGGTTGTTTATGATTTGAACGAGCATCCCTCTCCCTCTCGCTCTGCGTCACAATCGCACAAGAGGGCTTTGGATTTTTTGGGTCGAAATCAGAATCCGAATCATGATCAGATGGGCAGGGAATCTGGATCCCAACCCTCCGCACTTTATCCTCCTCCTCCATCCGGGAAGAGGTCAAGCATACCATGTGCAGAGAAAGATTCTAGCAAGGGCGGAGGTGGAGACGGAGAACGTGCCAGGTGGATGTGCCAGGTGGAGGGGTGCTCAGAGGACGGCAGCGGGGAAATCCAGCTGAAGGAGTACCACCGCCGGCACCGGGTGTGCCCCGCCCATGCCCGAGCCCCCTCCGTCATCCTGCGTGGATCCGGCACTAGTGGCTCCAACACCCTCCACCGCTTCTGCCAGCAGTGCAGCAAATTCCATGCTCTGCACGAATTCGACCAGGACAAGCGCAGCTGCAGGAGGCGCCTCCACCGCCACAACAACCGCCGCAGAATCAACAACCGCCACAATGCCGCCGCTGCAACGGGCCCCTTCTCCTTGACTGGCTTTGACCCTGATCAGGCCAGGGGTATTATTGCAGCTCTGCTGCATATCATCTCCACCTTTGACTGTGAGCTTCTGTTCCTTCCTTCTCTTACTCGGTCTTTGTTAGCATAGCTTGCCCCACCTATCAGCTATGGGCCCAGATTACTGTTCTACCCGGTAAGGAATAATTTGAGATTGCCCTGGTTTTCTCCCACATGGCATCCAACAGCACCCTAATCACTCTTCCAGTAAAGAGAATAGTCTCTTCTGCTACATAATTGAGGCTGAAGAGTTGGTCCAGTGGTGTTCATTTATGCAATTTAGTGTTAATTAATTCAGGCTTAATTGGTAAGTTCAGTATAATTGATGCTTGATTCTACATCACAGGACTTGCTTAAAATTTGGTCAAAGTTGGATTGCATATCATATAACAGAAAGAACATACTTCATCACAATGTTTTGTGCGCTTCGATATTGGTAGCTTGCGGTCGCTATCTCATTAGTCTTTACTTTGATTTTAGTTTTAGTTTTACTGGCTTGATGATAATATGTCCAGTCAAGGTTTCTGAACACATAACAAAAATGACATACACTTGATTCTAGGCATTAAGCTGCATTTACATTATATATATTTTAATTAGTGAAGCCCGCCCATTTATTTTGTTTTAATGGATTGTGTAGTGGCTAGACCCGACCCTGCAAGGGACCAAGAGTTCCTTCAGCGCTTCCTCGCAAGCCTTGCCACCTCATCTCTATCTGTGGATATCTCTGAGCTCTTGCAAAGATCGGCACCTCCTGCAAGTAACCCTGGTTCCTCCTCCATACCGCCTTTGGATTTGAATGCAGCTGCTCTTCCTTCCTCTGTCAATACGACAGATGGCCGGATTAGGGACTTCGACTTGAATGATCCCATTTATCAAGATGAAAATGAAAATGAGCCTGAACCTGAGTATGAACACGAAACTGACGTGGGAGATTTCGGAGACACCTTCCACAATTTGTCACAACCTAGTAGCAACGACTCAGACTCTTCTAGTGTTAATGCTCAGGTACGTAATACGAGTCATGAGCTAGAAATGTTTTATCTTCTCATCGTGTTGTTGCTCTTCTTCTATCTCCATGTGTGCCTGCTTTTGTTTTTCTTTATTGTGTGAAGTATTTATTATGTTTGTGTATCAGAAGTATTTGTTCATTTTCAGGGCCAAACTGGTAAAGTGGTGTTCAAGCTCTTTGGAAAGAATCCTGCGGACTCCCCTCCCAATTTACACCCCGAGGTTGTTATAAAATTACTAGGCTGCTTAGTGCTAGCCTTTTATGTACTGTTGCTTTAATTTTTTTAATGATAATTTGGTGAAATATTTTTGGTTTTGCTTTGCTATTGCTACAACCATTAATTATTATTTCCTCAACTGAATTATACAACTCAATGCAGATTTTGACATGGCTGTCACATTGCCCAATTGAAATGGAAAGCTACATGAAGCCGGGATGCATCGTCCTAACCCTTTATCTTTGTTTAGCTGATTCAGCATGGCATGAGGTGCTTTATTCCAAAGTTATTTACTGTTTATCATTTTTGAATTTTGGGATTGGGTGGGGGGGGGGGCTGATTATCGCTCTAAATAGAGCTATTTTAAGACTGCAACTTTGGATTGTATTTTGGCTAGTAAGTACCGATTGGCAGTCTGGTAATAAGCCTGACCGATATATAAGAAAATATTCTCTACTCCAACATGAGTTACAGCATGAACAGCAAAAATGTGTAAATTTGGTGCTTGAAATGTATCTATAATACCTCTATTGCATCATGGTAGCAAAGCTGTGACTTGTTTCCTCCATATTTATCCTCAGTTTACACTAAAAAAATTGTACAAAAGGACCACTAGTGATACTTAATTTTGCAATAAGAAGAAACAAAAAAAAGGAATAAGTTTCCATTTTCTCTGTAAAGCTTGCACATAATCTGGCATATTGGATTGAGAGGCTGATTCTCATCCCCGATCACGACTTTTGGCGCACTGGATGGGTGTATGTGACATTGCAAGATCAAATGGTGTTTATATACAATGGTCAGTTTAATTAAGATCCGTTCCATCCAAAGCATCAATTTGCTGCATCTTTAGTTCATGAAATTTTGAAAACTATCATCTTATGATTAGTCAACTATCTTGTTAGATTCTTGTATTAATTATTATTCAATCTGTACATTTGTCTGTTCAGAGCTCCATGAATGAAATGAGACCTTAATACATGAAGTTTAGTAGCCAATAAATTAAATTGAATGGAAAACTAACTAAAATTAGTATTATTATTGCTGACAGTGATGCACACCAGCTGGTACGGTAGACCTTGAGAATCTGATACTAATTAATATTATTATTGTATTTTCAGGTAGATTAGTTTTAGAAGGCCCTCTAATCTCAGAACATCCATGTCAATTTGAAATTTTGAACATCTCACCAATAGCAGTCTCTTCAACTTCTAATGTAACCTTCTATTTGAAAGGTCATGGCCTATCTCAATCAAGTGCAAGGTATTATATGCTTCTCTTAGCTTTGTCGTCCTCACTCTCTCTCTTTCTCTCTCTCACATTCGTGCGTGCACCCACACTGTCTGGGAAGGGGGAGTGATGGCTAGAATTTGGCCTGAGTAAGGTAGCATTCAGCTATTAGAAGAATTGCAATACTACAGATAATTGTTTAGCCAAATAGTGTACATGTATGACACAAAAGGGCAAATGCTAAGGCTGTTCTTGGTTTTTTTTTATTTCAAAAATAATGAAGAATTGTGATGCATCTTAGGTTCTTTGTTGCATATGATGGGGAGTACTTGGTGCAAGGTGTGTTACAAGATTTTACAGAGAAGACTGGTAACGCTGTACCAGGCATACCCGAGGCCCAGTGCGTCAGCTTCTCGTGCACGATACCTGCCTCCAATGGAAGAGGATTCATAGAGGTAATGGTCATTTTCCTAATAATAAGTCTATGCATGCTCGTGCATGTATTTTTCTATTTGCTTCTAGAATTGTTTTTAGAATATCTTTGATCTTCTTTCCTCTTTCAGCACGAACCTGGTACAGTGCAGATCGTTCTTAGTGAAAGACTGAATTGGTTACGAGAGGTTATCAAACCTTCTTGAAACAAATACTGTAATACTATTTTAATTATAGCCATTCTGGGACAATTCAGGTTGGTCTAATTCAGGAGTTCATTGCTCTTTTGGTCCTCTTCAAAGAATAAGACAAAAAAGTATCGTGAAAGCTAATCACTTCAGTTCTGTGCTGAGTTGTACAATGCATCCTATTAAGTTTTTGTTGAACTCCGAAGTATAGTTTATGGCTTAATGGTTGTTGAATTTTAAATCTATTCCTATTGTATGATTAACAAATATGATGATCAAGTTAGTACTCTTAATTTTCAAATTGTTTTTTTATTTTCTTTTCCAGATTGAGGAGTATGACCATAGAGGCTTGTTCTTTCCATTCATAGTCGCAGATGAAGCGATGTGCGTTGAGATTCGTGAACTTGAATCTGAGATAGATCTCATTTCTGGCCAGCAAAATGTAGCAATGGAGTTCTTGCAAGAGATGGGCTGGCTCCTTAGACGAGCCCACCACCGATCTGATGTGGCTACCTATCCTACAGCCTTCTCCGTGTTGCGGTATAGACATCTCATGTCCTTCGCCATGGGCCGTGAGTGGTGCTCTGTATTGAAGAAGCTTCTGGACATCTTATTCAATGGAGACATCCATTTGGAAGGCTGTTCCGCAGAGGAGTTTGTATTGCGGGAGAGCCTCTTATTTGCCGCCGTCAGAATGAAATCTAAGCCTTTGGTTGCGTTTCTGTTGAGGTACAAGGTACGCAGTAGAGATTGCCAAGAGAGATATCTGTTCACGCCTGACATGGTGGGTCCCTGTACAGATAATGTGCTGTTCATTACGCCTCTCCATCTGGTGGCCACGATTGATGGTGCAGAGAGTGTTTTGGATGCTCTGACTGACGATCCTGGCAAGGTACATCTGTCATGGTCATTTTTTTTTTTTTAAATTATTTAATACTGTGCATATCCTCTTGAACTGAATAGTAGTTGAGCAAATTGTTGCTATTAAAAAACAAGAAACCAGGAATTCCCAAGTATGCACCAAAAAGCAATATAATATCTTGGCTTTGTTTGATATTATTCTGAATGTTCTTTTTTATTATTTTGAAGTGTTTTTAATGTTGTACTGATACCAGATCGGGATGAAATCATGGATGACATCGCGAGGTGGCGATGCACGAAATCAAACCCCGGCAGAGTGGGCGCGGGAAAGGGCTCACACATCATACACACAACTGGTCCAGAACAAAATCGACTTGATTTCCAAGAAAGCTCAAGTAGATGCTGGCGCTCCAGACATAAGCATCTACTTGAGAGGACACCTTGACATAGAAAAGGGCTACCCACATTGCAAGTGCCACATGCAACAGAAACAGGTGGCCCACAGGTCCTCCATGAGTGGGTTCTTGGTGCATAGACCGGCGATCTTGACTCTGGTGTGCATAGCTGCAGTTTGTGTGTGTGTCGGTTTAATACTGAAGACACTTCCGGTTGTGAGGTACACTAAAGGTCCTTTCTTGTGGGACTCGTTGGAGCGGGGTACCATGTGACGCTCAGGCTAGTACCAACACATCATCAATCCGCATCTTAACATAATCCTATGGTTTAAATTTAAACTTGAGAATTATAGCAATTTTCCTTTTTTATATTAAGAGGTTTTTTTATCTGTTTACTTCAGTGGTATAGTTGGTTTAAATATATATAAATGAGGACGGTTCAAATGTCTCCATTTTTTGTACCTCCATCATGCCTCCATTTTTAAAATACTAATAACTCAAAAATTTAAAACATAAACGTCAAAATAAAAGAGTTAGATATAATCTATATGATTTTCGCTATGTGCTCATAAAAAAATTATCACATTTTATTTTTATTTTTCTGTGAATCAACAAGTTAAAATATTAACGTCTAGAAATTATCCACATCAGTACATTTTTACAAGTTCTTGATGACAAACACAACAAAGTTGAAATATCGTAATTTTTACATTTGCATAGATAAAATGATGGAGATCATATCTATCGGTTTTATTTTGACTTTAAGTTTTAAATTTTGAGTTATTAAAATTTTAAAAAGTAGAGACATGGTGGGGACACAAAAAATAAAGGCATTTGAACGCTCCTCTATATAGATATGAAAATCAAAGATTGTGATTCAATCCTCCTTGTACAAAGATACTCAAGTTGTCCTGTAATTGAAATTTACTTTGCTAACTGTATATTTATCTTAATCAAATTAGGGCTTACCCTTATCTTTCCACAAAAGAAAAAAAAACTGTATATTTATCTACACTCCTTGCACCTCAAATTTTTGTTTATATTTTTTTTTGTATAAAAAAAGTATTTACATCTTACATTATTAGAAATAAAAGTTTGAAAGTTGTATTTTTATCTGTTCGACAAAGAATTCAGCTGGAACATTCATATGATTATTTATAAAGGAAAAGAATATTGAACATTTTGCATATTATTGTGAATTAGGATATTGACAATTTGATTGTTAATTATAATCACTTTCCTTTGCTATGTTCATGATTACCTTTTTTTTTTTTTTTGGAAATAGCTTATTTCATGTTTAAATTTTTTTGGAAATAACTTGTGATTTCATGATTAATTTTTTTTTCTTTGTTCACTTATATGATTTTGTAAGCTAATTTCAGGTATGGTTGAGTGATAAAGGAGAGAAGTTTTACATTTTGCCCTTTCCTTGAATTTTTTTGAAACAAATTAATTTTTCCTCAAAAACTTTAAACAAAATTTTCTTATAGACCCTCTTTTTTTCTTTCCTTCTATTCACTTTATGCTACTCCATGTTCCTTGTAAAATTGCAATTTCTTCCCTTTGTAATTATTGGTGGGAAAAAAGAGAGAAGAAAAATCAATCTCATGCACCCATTATTTCTATTAGGTTCATCCTTTGTGTTCTATTTTATTTGTTTATAAAAAAGATAGAGCAAACGTGTTGAGCAGATCGGATTGCTTCTGTTATTCATAAAATTAGACTGAAATTTAATTAAAATAATTAATTATTTTTAAAACACTGCACTCATGCTATTAATTTTGATTACTTTTAATGTTCAAAAATTGAAAAAAGAAATTCTCATACACTCTAGAAATTATTTTCTGAGATGGATGAGCTAGGTTAAATTAATATTTTTGTCAACATGATTTTGAAACCAATTTCATTAAATGAAATCTTTCTATTTATAAAATTATCATACATTTACATTTCTGAAATTGCAATAAAATTGTCACGCAGAAATAATAGAATTTGAAATTGGAAAGAAATTGAATTACTATGTTTTAACATATTACATTTATACGAAACCGTCAACAAATAACGAAAACTTAAGTACTGATTCTCCAAGTAACTAATGCAAATCAACAAATTATATTTTTTGTTTGCAAGTATATTTTTATATAATATTATGTGAAGTGGTTTAGTTGACTGTTTGAACTTCGAAAACAAATAAGCTTATCATACATACTGCTTTACAATATGCATATTACCATATATGAGGAGGGATCAAGTTACAACAAATTTGAGTTACAACAAAGTTGCCACAACTATTTTTTTCATTTTCAAAGTCCAAATCGTCGATCCAAACTGTTCAACATGATCTCCACAATAAAATGTACTTGCAGATCAAATTTTATATTTTTTTGAATTTGTTTACTATTTATTAAGTATTTTACAAAAAATAGTCATATTCAGACCATTGAATTTTGTACCCATCTTAATAAATAGTAAAAAATTCAAAAAAAATGTAAAATTTGATTTGCAAGTACATTTTATTTAGATAATTATGTTGAACGGTTTGGATCGACGATTTGGACTTTGAAAATGAAAAAAATGATTGTGGCAACTTTGTTGTAACTTGATCCCTCCTCACCATATATATTACATTATCCATGCGCATGAACAGGTGATTTAAGTACATGCATGTCCGTATGATAATGATAACGATATGAATAAAAATAATTACCATTTAATTTCTATACTATTTGCACAGTTTTTAGTAGTTTATCGGATATTAGATGATTTATATATGCATCATTAATTACAGTAAAATAATTACTTTTGATTTATATCCGTATTATGAGTAGGGTTAAAATACACTATTAGTTTTGTGCCCCAACCATACCTCACATCTCTATCTTTGCTTTCAAAGTTCAAACAGTCGATCCGAACCACTTAATATGATAATCATATTAAAATGTACTTAGAGGTCAAATTTTATATTTTTTGAAATTTTTTTACTATTTGTTTTGATGTCTGCCTACCTATTAATTATTGCAATGGACCCACTATCAAGGTGGCTTATATTATTTTCATAACAATTATATTATATTTTCATTCTAATTTCATTAATGAGGATGTTCTTGGTAAAAATACCATTCATTATGTTTTGTAATTGTGGTTTCTGTTATCTTGGAAGTTTTTACTTTAGTTTACAAATTTTCATGCCTATACCAAATTGGCTTATGTTGTTAGTATGAAACTAAAATGAACAGAAAATCCATATCATTTGATGTCTATGCACTATATTGTGGTCCCTGATATTAAAATTTAAAAAACCAAACGATATGGAGGAAATTTTTTATTGATAGTAATTAATAGAAAAGAAGAGAGACAAATGGTAAGATTACAGTAATATTTATATTGGTAGTAAGATCGGTAGAATTTGTATCGATCTTAACTTTTTTTTTAATCTGATGTATATATAGAGAAAATTCTTATATTTGATTTCTTGTAAAATATGAAAAGTTTTTCAAAAAATAGATGGAATGTTTTGATATATCTAAATTTTAAGATACTTTATCTATTTTTGTAAAAAAAATATTTTACTAGAAAAAATTAAAAAAAAAAAAACAAACTAGTTTAGATTGATAGAAATTCTACCGATTTTACTACCAATATAAATATTAATGTAATCTTACCATTTATCTCTCTTCTTTTCTATTAATTACTATCAATAGAAAATTGCCCGATATGGATGTTGAAAAGAATTACTACCAATAAAAAATTTCCCGATATGGATGTTTTCAAGTAAGATCAAGATGTTGATAGTGATGACACTAGGCATTTACATCATCACATGTCAGCTTAAAAATCTAAAGGGCAAGCTGTAAAAAGAGAAATTATGGATAATAAAATGGGAATAAAATTACATGAGATCAACCCTGCACGTCTCATGCTTTGACAGACTGGAGCTTGTCAATTGGTCAAACTGTAATTATCTCCTGAAAGCAAAGTAATGAGATATAATTTAAATCAGAATTTATTTATGACTTCTTTAGGCAGCAACTAGCAAGCAAGACTAAATTGCAACCCGACTCCGAACGAGCCTCACCCGTTTTTCACCCGAAATTTTTATTAATAGAAAATAAAATAAAAAAATATTGACATTGAAGAACGTTTTTGTTGGAATTCGAGATGTAGCAAAAACGTGATGGTCCATAACGTCCAGTACACTGTAGTTGGATGTTATAAACCATAACGTCCAGTTAATCTGATCGCTAATGATCTCTAATTAACAAAAAAATCGCAAACTAAAGCAAGCAAAAAAAATAAAAAAAACACTGTAGCTGGACGTTATGGACCATAACGTCCAGCTACAGTGTTTTTGTTAATTAGATATCATTAGCGATTAGATTAACTGGACGTTATCGACCATAACGTCCAGCTACAGTGCAATGGACCATCACGTTTTTGCTACATCTCGAATTACAGCAAAAACGTTCTTCAATGTCGATATTTTTTTTATTTATTTTCTATTAATAAAAATTTCGGATTTTTCACACCTAATATTATTCACCAAACCTTCTGTTGCCACCTGAATCGACATTTTATATTAATATCCAAAGTTTAATACAAATTATTAAAAAAAAAATTCACTCTGAGTGAATTTTTTTTTCCCACGTGAACAGTAATTTTTCAACAGCAGCCGAACAAGCCCTTAAAGAGAAAGGCAATTAAGTCAATCTCTTTTTTTTATTGATATTAATCTGTACTGTAAAGTGCTTAAATTTGAAATTGAGGATGTTTATAAGAAATCTGATTTGGAATGGAAAATTATCAAAATTTCAAACTTTCATGGGGAAATAACTAATTTCACAATTTTGTATGGGGTATAGATAATTTGTCTTAGAAAAAATAATTATTTTATAATGTAAATAATATATCAAAACATTGAATAATTAATTATTCTTAAATTGTACAATTAAAATAAAAAAACTATCACATTGTTCATATAATCCATTTAAATATAAGTAAATTCTTCTTGAGAATATTTAAATTGCCAGTTTGCAACTCAACAATTCCACAGCTAAGGTAATCTAATTTAATATCAAATAACTTTGTATCTTGTGGAGTTACTTTGCATCCAACTATGTAGACCACACAAAATGTTTGAAAGAATAAGGATATGTTTATTTGAAGAAAAGGGTATATGAGTCATGTTTCTTCTAAATGAAATATTAATGATACTTTAAAATGAACATTGCAAAGAGTTTTGGTTGGACAATTAGATATACATTACATAATTTGAAGGTTTTGATGAGTATCGCAATAATTAACCAGAAAATTGAATATTTTGCAAGTTTTACTGAGTTAATTCTGGACCGAGCTAGTGACGAGCAGCGAGATGGCTCGTTAACAACTCGGGCTACTAACGAACAAACTGTTAGTAATCGAGTCAGCTTGTTTAATTACCGGCCCTAGCCGAGTATAGCAATGATATACCCCCAAAAAATATGCCAAGAATAGGGGTGTTCAACCGGTCGGTTTGGATCAAACCGAACTTTTTTTGCCGATCCGCAGTTTGAACCAAATTTTGAAAACCCAACTGAACCGACCGAATTAAAATTCCAACCGATTTAAAACCGAACCAAATTAAACCGATTAAAACTTCGGTTTGTTCGGTTGAACTGAATACAAACATTTCAAGTTACAAATAAACATTTCAAAACCGGTTGGTCTGGTTCAAACCGATTTGGATAACATTGATAACCACACAAGCCGATTTTTGATAAACTGATCCATTATAAACCGATCCATTTTGATTAAACCAGTTGGTTCGGTTCAAACCGATTTGGAGATTCCAAAACCGAACCGAACCATTTAAACCGAACAACCATCCAATTAAACCAAAATTTGCCAGTTCGGTTTAAAACCGAATAAACCATCCATTTGAACACCCCTACCAAGAACTACACCCCTTGTTGAACTTGATAACGAACCAATATATATAAGAACTAAAGGCCTCCTAACAATCGTCTGTATAAAAGAAATCACATATGGAAACCAATAGGACAATGTAAAAGGGTTTAGAAAAAAAAAATCAATGAGGTTGCATTATACTTCACAAACACTGAGTTATTAAGCGAAATAATAGTTCAAAAACTGGCGTATTTTTTGGTTCTCTTCAAAAGCCATTGAAAAGGGCAAAAAAAAAAATACCTAGCTATAACTATTCTTCCCCTTGTTGAACATGATAACTAGCCAAATTTATACGGAAATATGAACAACTTCATTAGTCTGAATAAAAGAAAAGAATAAAATTAATTATCTAGAGCTCCAAGGCCCTCGAGCGAAATTGAAATCCTACAAGTCGACAGCAAACATTTAAGTTCTAATCTTTCCAAACCACAAGTCAGACCTACCAATCAAAGCAAAGAGAAAAACGAAAAAAAAGCGATCTAAGATCACATTAATTACAAGGTGCATCCGCAAAAGAGAAAGAAGAAACCCATCATGGCTACCAAGGCAACAGATTCGAACGCCACGACGATACTCCACATAACGCTGTCTAGAATCGAGAAGTCGAGTTCCGGAAACTGAGATACCGCTCTTCGAATCGCCGACAAGTCCATTCCCGGCAACAGGCGAAAAGGGGATGAACTCGGCACGATGCTTCTCAGGCTTGGGAGGCTAATCAGCTCTGGCCATCGGAAAAAGGAAGAGAAACGCCTACCCATATTTCCGAACATCTCTCTCTCTCCGCTGATCTCAGGTATCTCTCTCTTTCTCTATATATCAATGGAGCGTTAGGAGAAGAGTAAAAGCATTGACAGAGCTGAGGTCTGGGTTATTAATTGTACGCATGTGAGGAAAGGGAAAGAGAGAGAGAGACTGATATAGAATTTTCTTGCAAAATTAAATTGACTGTGGGTGGGACCCTAATCCAGAGGATCCCATATCTCTGTTTATTGAATAAGGTTGCTTTGCAATTCTGTCTCTAATGCAAACCAACAAAAAACAAGAAAAAGGAAATTGTCTCTAATTAATACACTTTGAAATCTATGGACCCCCAGGCCCATTGGCAACATAATGAGACTTGCATGTGTAACACGTGAGCTGAAGCCTTGTTGAGTGTTCCTCGGTTCGGTTCGGTTGAACCGAACTAGAGAAACCAAAGTTATAATTCGGTCTCAAAAATAAAACCGAATCGAACTAATTTAGAATTGCAACCGAACCGAAAATCAAAATTTTATTTCGGTTTGTTCGGTTCAAACCGAAACATATTAATTTTTTTATTTAAAGCAATTGATTTATAATAAACCGAAGTATATTAAGAAATAAAACGAGGTATTAAGAAATAAACCGGGATATTAAGAAATAAACCAAAGTATTTAAAGCAATTGATTAAGAAATAAACCGGTGCGGTCCGGACCAAATTCATAATATATAAAATTTCGGTCAGTTCGGTTATTTCGGTTTTCAAAATTTTCAAACTGAACCGAACCGAACTGAACCGAAATTATAATTTGATTTAAAAAGCAAACCGAACCGAACCGTTTAGTCCAAACTAATTCGGTTCGGTTCAAAACCGACTAAACCGGACCCAATGAAACACCCCTACTTGTTGTATTTAAGCTGTGTATATATAATATAAATTTTTTTTAGATCGTGTATTCATGCTTCCCACTCGTGTGTCGTGTGCAGATTGAGAGGAAAATGAGAACATTTAAAGCGGGAAACAAATTAAGTAATTGACGCTGACAAAATTCTGTGTATTTTTGTGAGTAGTTCTGGTCTGGACTAATTTGAATTTGACTTAAAAAGCATGATTTTTTCTAGAGTAAAGAAAGTTCCAGCTAAAAATGAATTATATACCGTTGAAAGTAATTAAAGACTGAAGAGATAATTTAAAAAATGAATGTCAAATTTGAACGCATGAACTTTTAATCATTAATTAGCCTTTTCAAATAACTAATTTAATTTTAAAAATAATCTATCTTAAATTTGCTGAAAAGAATTACCTGTCCGAGACAAGATGACTATCAAATATAATGGCAAAGGACAATCACACAGCTGGTAGCAGAGATAATCTCGAAATTTGGAAGATGGTTTCAGTCAAACCAGGATTAGGAAATAGCTGCTAATTTCCTTTCTGGTTTTTTTTTTTTTTTTATTTTACAGCAATTTTTTCCTTTCTCACTTCTCCTCTTCCCCTTTCTTTTTTTTCCTCATTACTGTTTTAGACTTTTATTTCCTTTTTTGTAAAATTGACACCACTGGTGTCTTTTATCAATGAAATCTAGGAGCTTGACCTATAAATTTTACTCAAAAAATAATGGCAGGAGTTCATTTTGTGGAAAAAAAAATGAATTAAAATACAAAATTGCGTCTGCCGGGAGTCGAACCCGGGTCTATTGCTTGGAAGGCAATTATCCTAACCGTTGGACTACAGACGCTTCGATGTTAAATTTTCCTTACAATAATTATAATCGTTCTCTGAGATACTTCTCCGTCACAAGAATGAAATTATGAATCTCTCAGCTAGGAAGGTAATGAAAATTAATATCAAAGACTTGCCATTGCGTATAAGACGAATTCGGATCCAGCGAAGTAACTCAATTTTTGGATTTTAAATTGGGACAGTCCGATTCGGATCCGAAACCATCCATTCTGAAATAGAGCGCACACATTCCGACAACAGATTCGAATACCGAGACAATCTCGAGCGACTTAATCAAATCGGACGGTCCCGATCGAAACCCCAAAAGTTGAGTTACTTTAGGAGACCGGACCCTTATACAGAGGATCAAATTCTACATATGTTGCAACGGAATGTGTGTAAGTGGATAGAGTCTACGAACTATCATCTAAAAAATATTAGAGACTTAAATCGGCTTAAAGTTCTCATATTAGCATAATCAATATGAATTAAGCATTCAAGAGTTAGACCTCCCTTCTTCAAACGGCCTCGTGACAATTCTCGCAAACTTATTTTGTGTGTAGAAATCAAATTTTAAATTAAAATATTATAAATTGTTTATTTTTGTATCAAAACTAGGGTTCCCAAACATCTTTTAATGATTTCCACTGTTGGTAATGCAGTTGGTTTTTTCCTAACCAATACAAAACTTGCTTAACTAATTGACATTGTAAAAATAAATGATTTACAGTTTCAGATTGATCGCAAAACATACATTTTGTACTACCTTGCCATCCTCTCTTACTAAGATTAATTTGGTAAGTATTCTATTTTTAAAGGTTAACCACATGAAAATTTGAATTTTAGGAGGAATAGGTAGTGACCACCACAATAATGGTTGGTCCACTAAAACTCCTCTATATTGACGATGTGATATACGGATTGCACATTGAATTTTCTTGTAGAGTCCCACCTCCAAGAGAGCCTATCAAAATCATGAGTAAAGAGAATTTACTAAGTGTGGTTAGTATTTGGTTCCATTCTTGGAGGCATACTCCTGTCAGAATATCACTAAATATTACACTATTTTCTTGAGAGTTAATAACATCAATAAAAATAATATCTTTAGTCATGCATAATTCATAAAGTTGAGGGAATTTAGATGAGAGATAACAGTTTTCAAACTACACATCTTGCCAGAACCTCACTCCAGATGTCTTACCTGGGGAATATTTAACACTACTGATCCTAAAGCATCTAGTTTGAGAATTTCAGACCAAAATAGAGATACATGTTGAGAATTATTACTATAATACAAATAGAAAATTAAGGTTTTCCAAAAGCTATGATATGTGGGGTTTTTGAATTTCCACCACCATTTTATTAAAAGGGCTAAATTCATATCTCTTAAATCAAATATCCCTAACCCCCCATATGTTTTGGCTGAGCAAACTACAGACCATTTATTAAAGAATATTTTTCCTAGACCTATTTGATCATTGCCATAGAAACCTGCATCTAATTTTATCTATATCCTTGAGCACAGGACAAGTTATCTTATACAAAGATAATGCATATAGAGGGACTGCTGAGAGGACTGAATTATGCAAAGTATGTCTTCCCCTAATTGATAACAGTTGCCCTTTCCAATTCGGTTTTATCTAAGTTGATCTTGATCCCAGAAACTGCCTCAAAGGCTTGCATAGCCCACCAGGCAGCTATTACTACTTCATTATTAGCTTCTAAGAATAATATCATGTCATCTGCATAATGACAGTTGGTAATTGTGGAATTATGAAAGCAATTAGGACCTAATCCTCTTAGCACATTGGCTTGTTTCCCTTTGTTGAATATCCTACTAAGTATATCAGCTGCTAAAATGAATAAAAAAAAGGTGAAAGAGGGTCTCCCTATCTAACCCCTCTTTTACAATATAAATAAGGTGTTAATTCCCCATTAACATTTATACATGATTGTGAACTAATGAGCCATCTATGAATCCAATAAATTCATTTTATACCAAATCCTCTACTAGACAGAACTTTTATAAGGTATGCCCAATTAATTTTATCATAGGCTTTTTCAAAATCTACCTTTATAACTACTCCATTTTGTTTTTGAGTTTTGCTAAAATGAACAAGTTCTTGGCTAAGCACCACATTATCCAAGATATATCTATTTGGCAAAAATGTTGTCTGACTTTCATCTATAATTCTAGGCATAACATGTGCTAATCTATGAGTGAGGATTTTGGATATCAATTTAAAAATACAGTTTACTAGACTAATGAGCCTATATTTGTTAATGGTAATAGCATTGGATTCTTTAGGAATGAGACAAATGATAGATTTGTTAAGCCTATTAAGGTTTAAATTGTTGTAAAAGTTGCAGCATAAATGGAGGAGATCAAACTTAATTAAATTCCAAAAAAATGATAAAATTTGAATGAGAAACTATCTGAGCCAGGGGCTTTATTTGGTTCACATTCAAAAAATGCATGTTTAATTTCCTCCAAAGTGAAAGGACTTTCTAGTATCATATTTTCCTCTGGAGTGACTTATTAGTTTCAGTTGTAAACTGAGTAAGAGAATTATCAATAAGCAAAGAGTTAATTTTGTTTTTTTTCTTCCTGTGATTAGCTATAATATGAAAATACTTAGAATTATGATCCCTTTCTTCTAGCCACTTCTGTTTAGATCGTTGCTTCCAGTATATTTCCTCTTCTAAATATATATCTTCTAACCTAGATTTAATATTAGTTCATTCTTCCACTTCAGGAGGAAATAAATCTCTACTTTCCCTAAAAACATCTAAATCTTTAAGTCTATTAAGAATATATTGTTTTTCCTTTTTCTTTTGTCCATAAAAATTCTTAGCCCACCCTCTTATTTTTCTTCTAATAAACCCTAATTTTTGCACCTAGCTTGTTATAGTCTGAAAGTTTTAAATTATTATTTAACTAACAATTTATAAATTATGCCTAATTTAAAAAAAGGTAATTATATCTTCGCCCATCTATCCATCCCCCATTTCATCCCCCAACTAACTAACTACAAATTCTAACTACCTAATGGCCCTACAAATTAATTACCCAATTTTCTCCATTTATTTCTTTCCTCTTTCTCCCTCCCTCTCCCACCTCTCCCACCTCTCCCTCTCCACCTCCGCCTCCGCCTCCGCCCGCCTCTCCCACCTCTCCCTCTCGGCCTCCCTCTCCCACCTCCCACCTCCGCCTCCTCTCTCTCCCACCTCCGCCTCCGCCGGAGTAGATCCATCACTGTCGACCGCCGGGTCAGATCCGCCTCCGCCGGGTCAGATCCGAGTTATTTGCAAAGAACAAAGCTTCATTAATGGTGAATTAGAACAGTGCGTACTAAGTACATATGGATGAATACTTAATGTTTTAGAGATGAATACTTCAACATTTATGGATGAATACTTAATATCTTAGGCATAAATACTTTAACTTATATGTATGAATACTTGATATCTTATGGATTGAATACTTTTTATTTGTGTGGTATGCACATATGTTTGTAATACTCTTGGTATATTAACTATTTACACTTACACGATGAGGATGAATACTTGCTTAATGCGGGATGAATACTTGCATGACGAGGTGTGAATACTTGTGCAACGGACAACTCGAAAGTATGTCATCATGGATCTCATTTGAAAGAGAAAATTGTGTAGAAGACATTCGTAGTTTTAGATTTGCAAAATTCCTCACAGATCGTCAGAAATATTGGTTAGATTGAACGGAGAAAAAAAAAAACCCATCTCTAAAAACGTGTAATACTCTTGGTACATTAACTATTTACACTTACACGATGAGGATGAATACTTGCTTAATGCGGGATGAATACTTGCATGATGAGGTGTGAATACTTGTGCAACGGACAACTCGAAAGTATGTCATCATGGATCTCATTTGAAAGAGAAAATTGTGTAGAAGACATTCGTGGTTTTAGATTTGCAAAATTCCTCACAGATCGTCAGAAATATTGGTTAGATTGAACAGAGAAAAAAAAAACCATCTCTAAAAACGTGTAAAAGATGAGTGATTGATGTGTCCAAATATGCTTCTTTGCAAAGATGAATACATTTATATAGATGGATGAATGCTAGTTGTATTACAGATGAATACTTTTTTTTACAAATTTCTAAAATGAGCTGAAGGTAGTTAGAAGTCCCCCACTTAATTAATGTGTTGACGGTTATGCGGTCCCCCACTTAATTAATGCTCTGACAGTTGTGCGGTCCCCCACACATGTTGTTTGTCCCCTACTTTCTTGTTGTAATATATCCAAATATGTTTCTATTGCAAATATGAATACCTTCATATAGATGGATGAATACTAGTTGTGCTACATATGAATACTTCTGCAAATTCCTAAAATACACTGACAGTTATAAATTCTAACTAACTAACTACCTTAATTAATGCAACTGATGTGGGATGAAACGGGGGATTGTTCACGGGGGAGAGCTAGGCGGACCCTTTAAAAAAATAGTTAATTTAAGAATGAATTAAAAATTATAAAGACATTTATTAAACTAATATAAAATTTTCAATTTATTAAATTAAATTTCAAAAGTAAATCGTGATGTTAGATTCAAAATAAATAAAGAGTAACGATGGGATTTTAAATGTTCACGTAATTTAAAATACAAATTTCTTGACACGTTTAGAAGTAAGAAAATTTATAAAAATAATAACGTTATTAAAAATTAGACGAAGTTCATAAATAAATTTAGAATTTAAAAACAACAAATATTTGAACATTCGTACAAATTTTAACGTAAATCCCGTTGATTTTAGTTAATTAAATGTGTTTTCATTCTATTAGATATGACAATTTAAATACTTTTGAAGTTGGAAAAATCTCTCAACCGTTCAATTACATAATCTCAAAGTGGACCCCTCTCTCTCCCTCTCTGCCTCCTGGACCCCACCCCGTTCTCCCTTTTGAATTGTTCCCTCTCTTTTTCTTCGTTCCTGGCGAAGGAATTGTTCGCTCTCTCTTTTTCTTCCTTCCTGGCGAAGAAATTGTTCGAATTGCTCTCGAGAGAATCTCTCTCCTTTTCAGTACGCGCTCACCTCACCCGTCCACCTGTCTTATCCTCTGTCAAAGCCTCACTCTCTTACCCTCACCTTCTCCTTTGACTTTGATCTCACGCTACCTCTACTTCCCACATTCTCTCTGTCTCTCTCTCCTTGTTAAGCTCTCTCTATTCTTCTACAGATGTGAGGTTTGCACTCACACATCCCTCGTTCCTCCTCTGATTATTACCCTCTTTATTCTGTAGACGCTTTTCTATTTCTGGAATCTTTTAATTATACAAGTTATATAGTTCTCAGTCGGACGAATACTCCACAAAATTAGCGTAATATCCTTACCTCACAGAAACTAGTGTTTATGCATCCAACCAAAACCTTCCCGCTCAACCCTTTGGGACCTCTCTCGATCTAGGGTTAGGGTTTCTACAGTGTTATGACGACGGAGAGGAAGCATCAGGTAAGCCTATTTGACGTGAAAGACGAGGTTTCCGTCTCCGCCAAGCTAGCCCGCCCCAATGGATCAAGTATGCCGGCGGTGAACCGGTGGACCGGCTGGCCATACTCTGCCAGGTACTACAAGATACTGGAGAAAAGAAAGACCCTTCCAGTCTGGCAGCAGAAGGATGATTTCTTGCGCATATTGAAGAACAATCAGACTTTGGTTCTTGTTGGTGAGACTGGAAGCGGTAAAACCACTCAGGTAGATTTTTTTTTTCCGAGATATTAGGCAAATTACGGTGTTATTGTTGAAACAGTTCCCAATTGATTGCTAGTTGGTACTTAGCATGTGGCGCTCAAGAGCTTAATAAAAATGGGTAAATAGAAATTTGCAAAGTAATCAAACTAATTTGAAAGAATCTAGATAGGAGATACAGTAATGGCAAAGCCAAATTTGAAAGAGATAATTCAAGAATTGATATTGATTTTCATAGTCCCGAATTGGATTGACGCAGCGACATAGCAACAGGGCATGGAAATTAGCTCAAGTAGATGATTTGATTTTGTTTTTGGTTGCTCCCTTGGTTCTAATCACTGTTTTTTTCAGTCTGACTAGGTCTGGTGTTTCCTAAATGCAGAATTTGGTATCTAATTTAGGCTTATGACCTCCTGATATGTTTATCTTGAGGAAACTGCTCTGTTTTGTGATTTTATTTCTTTTATTGTAACTTCTGATTATTGATTCCAGTTGCACCGATGGGTTTTACCAGTCCATTTCAATCCCATCTGGGTCCCAATAAAAGAAAACATTAAAACAAGCTTTAAGTGGATATTGAATTAAACTTACAGAGTTGTGGGTTTTGATGTAACAGATACCACAATTTGTTTTAGACCTAGATGACCTTGGAAAGAAACCGATGGTAGCATGCACACAGCCAAGGAGAGTGGCTGCAATGTCAGTGTCACGTCGTGTGGCAGAAGAAATGGATGTGACTATTGGAGAAGAGGTCGGTTACACCATTCGTTTTGAAGATTGCAGCGGCAACAAAACCATGCTCAAGTAAGCTGTTAAATTATCTTTTTGTTAACCCAAGATTGTGACCGGTAATATTTAGTTTATTGGTTTAAGTGTAACTTATTTTCTGGTCGAAATAATATACATGAAATTTCTTCATGTACCCTGAGTGAATCATCCTTTGTGTAAAAGGCCGATTAGTAATATAGTTTATAGCTTTGCTGGTAACAGCATTAAATATATTGTGGTTTAGATTTTATACATAACAGTTAGTGAACCTACCTTGAGTGCATTGTCGGTAAAAATTGCAATTATGAATCTAATCTCTACTCCGTGAAAAACTGTTGTTTACATCAGATACTTAACAGATGGTATGCTTCTGAGAGAGGCAATGACGGACCCACTTCTAGAGCGATACAAGGTTATAATACTTGATGATGCACACGAGCGAACTCTAGCTACTGACGTGCTTTTCGGGCTTCTAAAAGAAGTATTAAAGAACCGACCAGACCTTAAGCTTGTGGTCATGAGTGCTACCCTGGAGGCTGAGAAATTCCAGGGGTACTTCAATGGGGCTTCATTAATGAAGGTTCCTGGTCGACTTCACCCAGTAGAGATCTTCTACACCCAAGACCCCGAGAGAGACTATTTAGAAGCTGCTATTCGTACTGTTGTGCAAATCCACACGTGTGAGCCACCTGGCGATATACTCGTATTTCTTACCGGCGAAGAGGAGATAGAGGATGCATGTAGAAAATTATACAAGGAGATGAGCAACTTGGGAGATCAGGTTGGACCTATTAAGGCTGTACCATTGTATTCCACTCTACCACCCGCTATGCAACAGAAGATATTTGACCCTGCCCCACCTGCATTAACGGAAGGGGGTCCGCCTGGGAGGAAAATAGTGGTGTCTACTAACATTGCTGAGACGTCCCTTACAATAGATGGTATAGTGTATGTTATAGATCCTGGATTTTCAAAACAGAAGGTTTATAACCCACGAATCCGGGTTGAGTCTCTGTTAGTATCTCCAATCTCCAAAGCAAGTGCACATCAGAGAGCAGGTCGTGCAGGTCGTACCCAACCTGGAAAGTGCTTCAGACTCTACACCGAAAAGAGCTTCAGCAATGATTTGCAGCCTAAAACATACCCTGAAATATTGCGGTCCAACCTGGCAAACACTGTGTTAACCTTGAAAAAGCTGGGCATTGATGATTTAGTGCACTTCGACTTCATGGATCCACCTGCTCCAGAAACCCTAATGCGGGCCCTTGAGGTGCTGAACTATTTGGGTGCGCTAGATGACGAAGGGAATCTGACCAAGTTGGGGGAGATTATGAGTGAGTTTCCACTGGATCCGCAGATGGCCAAGATGCTCGTGGTGAGCCCCGAGTTCAATTGCTCAAACGAGATTCTCTCTATTTCAGCTATGCTTTCAGGTACATGTTTTTGTCTTTTCAGATTTGTTGGTTTTTAGGTGGTTCTTATATTTATACGATTTTCATTTTTGTGGCATATCAGATGTGCTCCTTGGAAATGTTTAAAGTAAGACCTAATTCTGTGCAAAACTGGATTCTCCTGACATATGTTTAGATGTGTCACAGACATATCTTGGATATTTTGTTAGTTCTTTTAATAATGAAGTGGGAAATATGTACATTTCCAATGGACAATTCTGTTATTGCAATGCTATATATTTAGAATTTGGCTTGGAAGCACATGTTCATCATCCAAAGTTGGCATAACACTATTTATTCATGCCATGAAAACTATTATCTTTCACGTATATCGACAAGTGGGAGAATGAATGGGGAGTTTTGATCATATCATGTCACTGGCATGTGCTGTGATGCCATTTTAGGTCTTTTAAGTTGAATTTGATGCTTACTATTATTATATTTACTACTACTTTTGTTATTGTTACTTTGAGCAACTGTCATGCAACTATGCCAAATCGATCGGGATGATCATAGAGGTATAGCGTCTGATGCAGATAGTTGCTTTGTTCAGTTAATTCTCTCTATTGGTGTTGTTCATCACTTATGCCTTTCTCTGTTCTGCTAAATTGACCCACAAACTGTGTGGGCCCCACTTGTTATTATGCATTTGTTTCTTTAGTACCGAATTGCTTCCTTCGGCCCAGGGAGGCTCAGAAGGCTGCTGACGAGGCGAAGGCCCGGTTCGGACATATTGACGGGGACCACCTCACTCTTGTCAATGTTTATCACGCCTACAAACAGAACAGTATGGCCTACTAATTCCCATGGTCCTTTATTATTTCCTCCTTTTTAACCAAGCTAAATGTTTGTGTAATACTTGAATGGGAAATTGAGTTTAATGTTGGTGCTTGATGCAGATGAAGACCCACAATGGTGCTATGAGAACTTCGTAAACAGCAGGGCTTTGAAGTCAGCAGATAACGTGAGGTCGCAGCTGGTGAGGATAATGTCGAGGTATAACCTGAAGATGTGCAGCACTGACTTCAACAGCCGCGAGTACTACATCAACATTCGGAAGGCTATGCTTGCTGGCTACTTCATGCAGGTTGCACACTTAGAGCGTACTGGCCACTATCTCACTGTCAAGGACAACCAGGTATTTAACTTTTGTAACCAACACTAGTTTGTTTTTAATTGTCATATGCTTTTTTTTTTTATATATATGTAATTCTTGAGCTGCCAAACTAGAGCCAACTCCAGTTATAATTGTTTTTAGTTCATTTTGATTCAAAATGAATATTTTTTCCGCCTAGGGTCAATCAATCACAAAACGCTTGTTCTAGTTTCACTTGTTTAAAGCCATAGATTTAAATTTACACCTCATGAGAATATTAAGGGTACGTAGACATGGTAAAATTGAATTTATCATGGTTTTACAATAAAATTTGATCCATATACATGCTGTCTGTCAGTTCTGATCTTTTCTGAGATGAGTTAGCAAATCATAATACGGTTTACCATTCAATTACTAATTAAAAAATTAACTGAATTGTAATCTGATGACATTAGGGCTATAAATATGCATCATATTGGCATTTTGCAAGTATGACTTTGATCTGAACAACCGAAAAACCGACTTAAAGTAGCAATCTGTAGTACACTAAAAGATTTCCAAATTTTAATGCGGCACATTTGGCTTTTGTGTGAATGTTTATTTATACTTGAACAGGTGGTACACCTGCATCCATCAAACTGCATGGATCATAAGCCAAAGTGGGTCATCTACAATGAATATGTACTCACCAGCCGAAATTTCATCCGTACTGTGACCGATATCAAGGGAGAGTGGTATGTTCTGTTATCTGCACTCTTCTTGTTTTTTTTTTCATTAGCAAAATTTAATAGGAGATGTGGTATTTTTGATGATAATTAAAATTAAAATATTTGTTACAGGCTAATAGAGATAGCTCCACATTACTATGACCTGAGCAACTTCCCCAACTGTGAAGCCAAGCGTGCTCTCAAGAGGCTGTACAGTGCTCGAGAGGTTGCGACATTGTTTGAGAGGATTCATATTAATTGAGGACTTGAATATGATTTCTAGTATGACACAATCCAAAACATGAAACTTAAAGGAAAGGTCGATTTTTTCGACAAAACTTGGATGTTTAATTAAAACTGTGGTTTGCAAAGTTAGAGATTATCAATATTTAAAATGTGTGGCCTTTGTTTTTTATGTATTTTGTAATTTTCTTGCTTTTGCTAGCTCTATCGCATGCCTATAGAAACCATAGTGCATCAGTAAATACCGCTAACAATTTCAATTAAAAAAATTGAACATAACATTTCATAAAACAAATGTAATGATTTGGGCGGAGCCGGAGCAAAGCATCTAGTGAGAAATCAAAGGTAAAGGGATAATTTACGAGAATTAAATTCTCTGTATAATATTCTGATGATATATCTTAAAACTCAATTATGATTCACAGCTTTAATTACACAAAAAGAGTATGCTCTAATTAGCACACAAATATATCCTTTTATTTATTTATTTATTTTGATAATGAATCCGGTTAGTATGACATCGATTTTATATGACACCAACTCTCAAATTTATTGGATAGATTTCAAATGACTAATCTAAACTGTTCAAACTGATTTACTTTATGAGTGATGTATTAACATATAATTTTTTTTTAAGTTATTTAGTATTAAGTCAAGCGGTCAAAAATGTTAAAAAATAAATGCATTAAAATTAACTAAAAAATTCTCACATTTGACCGCTTAACTTGATAGTAAATAAATTCAAAAAATTATAAATTTTGTATCGAAATGCACAACTAATAAAGTAGATCGGTTTGAACAGTTTGAATTCACCGTTTGAAGTTGATGCGATAGATTTTACAGTTGATGTTATATAATCTGAAATGATACTAATATCATGCTATGCTAGTCGGACTATTTATTTATTTTGAAAGTTCGGTTGGCGATAGCCAAACTACTATTTTAAAATAGATAAAAAAATTACAAAATAATTGCATCAGCAATTTCAGACTTTAAAATTATAGAGGAAGCTTTTAAATTCCTACTGCGCGCCACAATCGACTGAAGAATTCTGAGCTTGATTTCTCAGAAGTACTCCAACTCCATCTAACTCCAGAGAAAGTATTCGAAAATTTTGCGACAACTTCTTTCTTCTCCATCTCTTCTATGTCGCTAAAGAAACAAAGCTCCACTTCACTTGGAGCGCATATTTTCAAAATGATGGACATAAGATCAGTTCCATTGAAATCCTCTGGAGGTAGGTTCACTACAAGTCTGGCTAATGAAATCGGTTTTGATGCGGTGAGACAAGAAGGAATAGATTGGTGCCACAGGTACCAAACAACAGATCCGATTATGAGTTCGTCTATATTATCAAATATTTGGAACGCAGCAGTTATCGAAAAAACAGAGTATGAATCGAACCAACTCATAATTGGAGACACTTCGAGCTCTAAGGTTTTCAAACCTTTGGTTCCTCTGAAAAATGGCAAGAGTCGTGGAACATCGAGGGACTTGATTGTAAGTTTTCTGAGGTTTTGAGGCATTGTAATCATACTAATTCCACTAGCTTTTGCAAGTGAGATGCTGAGATTGCGAATCGAAGAACATTCCAAGATGACAAAGCAAGGTTGCATGCATCTCAGCTTCAGTTCCTCCAAATTGGGTGCCAGCACAGTGATCGATTGAGGGTAACCGGTGAAGCGACAGATTCGCAATTGCATGAGATGGATTTTGGGTTCCTTCAGACCTGTTATGTGGATCAATTTGAGGATCTTGAGAGAAGGAAAGTACACGCTGAAGTTTACAAGGTGTTCATCGTCAATCCTCACAAATTTAAGGGTTAGATTTGTAAGTTTTGACATGACCATTATACCGTTGAAAGAGAGCCAGGCGTTTCTTATGACCAAACTGTCGAGGTTCTTGCCTGTGCATATTATTAAAAAAAATTGTAAGAAATTTAACAATTTGAAGATAACAAACCATTAATTTAGTAAGTAAATTCAACTACAAATAAATAAATTTTAACCCCGTCTAACAAATTTACTATTTGTGAGATTTATCCATCTACATCCCAGCAACTCAAATGAGTTTCTAAATAACTGTTAATCACTTTTTTGAAATTAAGGTCTCTAAAGTTTCTAACTCTCATATTTTTGAAATTAATTTTAGAGTTTCTATTAAGTCACGTCAGCAACAAATTAAAAAGAAGAATTAATTTGAACCAATCATTTTGGCAACATGGAGTTTATAAACAATTTCTTAATAAGAAACTTTACTGCATATCTAAATAAGAAATCTCTCACATCTCTGAAACTGAATTATAAACTGACACATCAGATTAGAAACTCTAATAATACCAGGAACGTAGATGCTCTCACCTCCCTAATATTTTCATATGACTTTTAAAGAATTTTATAATACATATTTAATTATCACATTACATATTCAAGTATTTAACTACTGCATATACGATTTTGTTTATTTTATAATATACAATTGTCGTTTTTCTATTTAAAATAAATGTTGATATTTATCAAACATTATTTATCAAGTCAAAATTTATGAACAACTGTAATTGACGGTTGTTAATAGTTTGAAACTTTGCACACCTTGTCTGTATGAAACATGCATAGATAACATTATTTATCTCTAGTCTTCGTAATTGACGGTTGACGGTTGATTATTTGACGGTTGCACACCTATAGTTTGAAACATGCGACTATTCAATTAGCAAAATAAACAAAATTTATCAAGTCATGAATTAATTTGTGAACAATACACATGCGACTATTCAATTTCTCCTTTGGCTATGTTTGGATGACACAAGAATAGTAAGAATAGAGGCTATTTTAAAATAGAAGCTATTCGGAATAGCAATGTGCATTCAAACAATATTTTTGTTATTCATAATAGCTAGGATAACTACTATTCTCTATTCCTTGTAAATGTTGAAATAGCTACCATTCGGAAATGTGAAATGAGAGAAAAACATGTTTCCTTTTTAGATTTCCGCCAACATCAATACCGAAATAACAAATTTGATACCACTTTCCGCTATCTCCACATCGTGACAATTCATTTGAGATCTCACTTGCTTATCTTTCATCTTAATTAGCATCTTGTTAACACTATTTTTTATTGGTTACAGCTATTCACTATTCCACATATACAATCCAAACAACATTTTTACTAATCCGAATAGTACCATTTTCACACTAACATGAAAATCACTATTTTTTCTCTATTCTCATTTACTATTCTAAAATTTCACTATTCTAGCTATTCTAACTCTCATCCAAACGTAGCCTAAAAAAAATTAGCCAGAAGTACTTGTAAGTATTTGGAGCGCAATTAAAATTGTGCATTAAAATCACAATTTCTTTTAATTTTGTACATTTGTTCATAACTTGAGAGCACACCCCTTATCAAGAAATATTTTTTTCCAAATTATTTATTTGTACTATTAATTATATTATATTAAAAAAACACATTTTGTTTGATTCTAACATCAATACTTTTAATTGAGGGTATATTTGGAATTTTGTATTAAAATTAGAATTTTTGGTATCTATCTCTTTTATGTACATAGGAGTATATGACCATGAATTAATTTGTTCGGCATAAAATATTTCTGAAATTGTTAAAATAAAAAAATTGTAAATGTATTCGTCATTTTTATGTTAAGCATGTCTATTATTATACAATGTAATTGAGAATGACTAATATACAAACGTTTATTCCTGGACTCAGGAACAAACGGTTCGGTTCTCTGATTTTCAAAGTCCAAACAGTCGATCCAAACTGTTAGATATTCAATCTATATTAAAATGTGCTTGGAGACCAAATTTTATATTTTTTGAAATTTTTTTACTATTTATTAAGCTGGTTTGAAAACCGCTGTTTTTCAATGCTGCAGAAATTTAATAAAAACATCAGTTTTCAAACCATCATAATAAATAGTAAAAAAATTCCAAAAAATATAAAATTTGGTCTCCCCACATTTTAATATAGATTGAATATCTAACGGTTTGGATCGATTGTTTGGACTTTGAAAATTGGAGAACTGAACCGTTTGTTCCTGAATCCAGGAACAAACGTTTGTATATTAGCCACTCTCATGTAATTTTTTTTATCATTCACTAAGAATCTGATATAACTCAGTCACTAAAAAAATAATTTTATTTGATGAAAACCTAAATTTGCAATCAGCTCAAATCTAGTACATTACGAACTATATATTACAGTATAAATTATTTATAGAAGGATAGCTCTAGTTTAAAACAGAGGACATGTATAAACGATGAGAACTGACATGTATCAGAGATGACGGCAAGCGCGCACGAAAATCCGACGGGGGACTTGTTCGGAGCATTAACAATGCTGAGTGTGCGAAGCTGTCTACCAACCATGGGAAGCCATGCAGAGAGGAAGCCGATGTCAGTGAGATCATCCACTTCATCGGTGTGAACGACTCCCGAGCCTTTGCCTGAGATGGAAATGTACACCAGAGATGCAGCGAGGAGCGAGATCAGATTCATCACTCGTGTCTTAAAAGGGACTGCTGGATGGTGCTTCTGGTGAGGTTTGAGAGAGATTGATGAGGTGCGGTACGACACGGAAAGGAGCCTGTGTGAGGTGAGGCGACAGTTCGCTAGATCAGCCGAATCCGGCAGTCGATCGAATATGTTCAGGATTACATCAGAAGGAAGATCATCCATGGTTGTGGATTGTGAGCAAGCGTAAATATTCATATATTTGTGATGTTATTTTGCTTGGGTGCTTATGTGAAGGATAGAGACTGTTTATATATAGGGAATCCAAATTGAATATTCAAAAGAGGGAAGCAGTGCGAAGGTGTTACTGTAGTCTTCGTAAAATATTATTAATTCCAAGCAAAGTTTCCGTTTGACAGTGCAATTGAAGTCAAGCGAAGTCATCGTCGGCAGTGTACATTTTCTTGCCGAAATTTTTATTAATAGGAATATAAATAAAAAAATATCGGTAATGACGAAGAGTTTTGCGGAATTTTCATATATAAGAAAAACATGAGTTCAGATAACGTTATAGACCATCACATTTAGCTTAGTCAAAAAATTGTCTCTTAACCAAACAGTGAAAAAACAAAAAAATATAATCTCTGAACGTTTTTGTCCATTACGGTCAGAGAAGTAAAAAAAAAAAATAATAAAACTCTGAATTTTATAATCCATCACGACCAAAAAAGTTATTAAAAAAAATACAATAGATCAGTGACAAACTTTGAAAATCATTTCATAAAACAACTCCTTTGCTTTTGTAGTTTGACGGTTTGACCTTTCTTGCAAAGCCCATCTATAGTGCCGTAGGTCACGAGTCATATCCAATGGAAATCATGAAATCTAGAAAATTCAATGCCCGGTCAGTTTCACCTTACTTAATAACCTCTTTGGAGAAGCGAAGGCACTGATCATTAACTACGGCACTCTCCGGTCACGATGTACTGTGAAGTTTAGAATTTTATTATTTTTTTGTCTGCTTTTTTGGCTGTGATAGACAAAGACTTCTAGGAATTATGTTTTTTCTTTTTTCACTATTTAGTTAAGGAATAATTTTTTGACTAAGCTGACCGTGATAGTCTATAACATCCCCTGAATGTTATAGACTATCACGTTTTTGTTATTTGTCGAATTTCAACAAAATTCTTCTTCATTCTCGATATTTTTTTTGCTATTAATAAAAATTTCGGACCACTACACTACCAGGCTATTAGTGGTACTGGTCTCCGGATGTTGGACTGAGAAACAACGAACAAATATTTTTACCAGAGACCAGTCTACTGAGTACAAACTCTATTTCTATAATGAAGAACGCCACATTGTTCACTGGTGTTCGTAAATTTTTTTTTTTTTTTTTTAAATAAAGTCGATGTCAAGTCACCAACTAGTTTAATATTCACAAGAGATTTTCTATCTGAATTTTAAATATATAATCTATCACACAAAGGATATTGTGTTTGTCACTAAATCTAAATTTGATTCTCTGTCTTAAACAAGAGCTGGCTCATTTGCAGTGCTTGTTATAAAAGATAGGTTTAGGATTTTATTGATGGCATTTTTAAAAATTAAAGAAATATTGTAAAAATCTTAATTAACACCATGAAACCATGAGAGTAGTTTGTAATAAAAAAAAATGTTTTGGTCTTATTCATAACCATCATTTGCCAGAGAATAAAAATAACTAGAATCTTTTGACATCTTATCTTAATTATATTGACAAAGTCTTCTCAAATCATGTAAAAATATTTAAAAAAAAGAGAGAATCGGTTATATACCCATCAAAAGTTTAGAATTTGGATATTTGCCCATATTGTATTCAAATTTGAGGTAAATTTCTAATACAATATGGGCAAATATCCAAATTCTAAACTTTTAATGGGTATATAACCGATTCCCCCTTAAAAAAAATAGGAAAAAAAATTATAAACATGTTTTTCTTACAGATTGGTTGTATAGCAATTTTTATGCAATTTTAAAATTTATTATTCAATAATTAAGCATACTAGAATATTCAATAAATGAAAGTGCCTACGGGCTTCAATCAAATACACAAAAACTCAAAACCTTTTAAATTTCAAAAAAAATTCATAAATGATCGGTTGATTCTCAAAGCAAAATTTAATACAAGACTAAACTAAAAATTTTAATTTTTTTATGAGTCTTCTCTTTTCATAATAATTATCGCAAGTATTGATTATACAATTTTTCAGTGTTTTTTTTTTTAATAAAGCGGGTGGATTCACCGATTTCATAACAAAATCATAATCAAACATCTGATACCTCAAAAGCATAGTCAATATTTCAATGTTGATAAGTCTTTGGTTGAATTGTCTCTAGAAGCATTATCATCCTCTCGTTCTAAAGCAAATCTAACAATTCAAACAAGATTGATAAGTCAATGCCACAAGATTTATGTCGGAAAATATCACAAAAAAATTGAAATTTTAAATTTTAAATCTGAACTGTTTCTTCTTTATTCTCACAAAAAATTGTGTCAACGTAAAATTTTATTAATTTTGTGACATTTTGCAGTACTAAAACAGTAAATATTCAAGAAAAAAAGGCTGGATTCATAAAATATCAATAACATAACAACCCGGGGATAATTCATGAAAACATCAACAACACAACAAGTAAGTAAATTCTCCTAAACTGAAAAAAGAAAAAGAAAAAAGGCTGGCTCCATTGATTTCTCTTCTAAACTCAAGCTTGCATATAGGCACTGGACAAGTATCATCTCCATTACCGACCGTAAAAGATTCCCTTCACTTTACGGTTTGAGATTAACTCCCAACCGTTTTGGGATTTGGGCTGACGGATGGGGCAGTATTATTGGACTTCGTGCCAAGTTAAAAAGAACAGTCCAGATCAGTAAAAGATTCCCTATATATTACGGTACCGGGGATTCGGGGAAGATCTGAGTTCTATGGGCACTGCTGTCTCCTCCTCTCTCTGGGACTGCTCCTTTGTTTGTACCTGTAATTATAGGCAACTGTACCCGTTGGCCGTTGCAATGCATAACTATCTTATATTAATTACTAATAACACGATGCGTCACAACGCTTGTAACATATCATCTATACTCGTCAATATCCTATTCATACAAAAATATGATGCAATTTTATTGAATTATTTTTTCTTAGTTTCCTGGAAAATAAATACTCGTTGTTCAGTTTTGTATTATTGATCCGTGACAATAGTAATTTGTACGGCAGATCGGTACGTAGGTACATTATAAGCGAGAAAATAAATCTGTTGTCATTACAAAAGATTCCAAACGTTGATCTCCATTGAGATTCATGCATGAATTTTTTTTTGTTGAGTTTCGTGTAAGAAAAATTTTAAATGGTTGGAATCGGAATAACAGCAGATTTATTTCCTATAAGCGATGACTCTTCTTGTTATTTTCTTAGGTCAGTAAATAAACGAGAGGTTCAAACTTTTGTGGGAGCTCTGTCAATTGTCAAAAGTAGTGATTTATTTTAGCTAAGAAAAAAGAATTCAAGTATAATACTAAGATTCCCTATCAGCAAAGCTTGCTATGATTTATTGCTTGCTCGAGCTAGACAAAGTGACATGTACAACATATAACCCATACATTATCCAAAAATTTTAAAGTTACCATTTTCTCAACAAAAATAAATCAAAAAATCACGAAATCTGAGTATTTCGGAATCTACCATGGCCACAGAACACCAGTGTGGGCCCTGACCGGACAGGTGTTCTGCGGCCCCAACCAAGGATCCGCAGAATGGTTCTGCGGCCCAATTTTTTTTTTTTTTTTTTTGCATAAAAATTAATTCTTTGACCCTTTGGTTCTGCGGCCCAATTATTTAAATGTATTTGAAAGGTTTGGCCCTTTGACCCTTTGGTTTCTGTGCCCCTCTTCTCTTTTTTTATTAATAATTTTTTTGTTTAAAAGAAAAATAGAGGGTCTACAGAATGTCTATGCGGACCCCTGGCTGGAACCGCAGAATGCCTGTGCGGTCCCGTGTATTTGGGACCGCACCGGTGTTTTGCGGCCATGATAGATCTAAAAATATCCAGATTCCGTGGTTTGTTTATTTTTTTTTAGAGAATGGTAACTTCAAAAATTTCGGCATACATTATATTACAGTTTATTGCAATTTGGACTTGTCAATCAGACAAAAGATATCCATTAATTAAAAGAAAAAAAAAACTAAGATCACGTTTCTTATTGCAAATTGATTTTATGAATGACGACCATTGACCTTGATTGACTCTACAGTCTACATGCATGCTATTGAATATTGATTACTTCAAGTCCAGTCCATTGAATGCACTTTTGTTTTGTGCAGCAATTAAGTCACTTAGCCACCGTGCCCGCTTTGAATTTTAGTGGCGCAAAAAATTCCGAAATTTTTATTAATAGAAAAATAAATAAATATATATCGATAACGGGAAGCATTGAAATCGATTT
>JAJGRW010000729.1:265390-359281 GCA_025461045.1 Carex parvula
AACGCTAGAAATATTAGCGTTCCGAATTAAGAATTCGGACCGCTAGGAATCCTAGCGTTTCGAATTAAGAATTCGGACCGCTGATATTCCTAGCGTTCCGAATTTTTAATTCGAACCGCAAATATTCCTAGCGTTTTGGTAGAAATAAAAATCTTTTAAAACCTGGTTATTTATATTAAAATATATTTTTTTTGGGTAAAAATAAAAATCACGGGCTAATTTCCTTTCTGGTTTTTTTTTTTTTTAATTTTACAGCAATTTTTTCCTTTCTCACTTCTCCTCTTCCCCTTTCTTTTTTTCTTTTTTTTCCTCATTACTGTTTTAGACTTTTATTTCCTCTTTTGTAAAATTGACACCACTGGTGTCTTTTATCAATGAAATCTAGGAGCTTGACCTATAAATTTTACTCAAAAAATAATGGCAGGAGTTCATTTTTTGGAAAAAAAAATGAACTAAAATACAAAATTGCGTCTGCCGGGAGTCGAACCCGGGTCTATTGCTTGGAAGGCAATTATCCTAACCGTTGGACTACAGACGCTTCGATGTTAAATTTTCCCTACAATAATTATAATCGTTCTCTGAGATACTTCTCCGTCACAAGAATGAAATTATGAATGTCTCTCAGCTAGGAAGGTAATGAAATTAATATCAAAGACTTGTCATTGCGTATAAGACGAATTCGGATTCAGTGAAGTAACTCAATTTTTGGGTTTTAAATCAGGACCGTCCGATTCGGATCCGAGACCATCCATTCCGAAATAGAGCGCACACATTTCGACGACAGATTCGAATACCGAGACGATCTCGAGCAACAGAATCGAATCGGACGGTCCCGATCGAAAACCCAAAAGTTAAGTTACTTTAGGAGATCCGGACCCTTATACAGAGGATCAAATTCTACATATGTTGCAACGGAATGTGTGTAAGTGGATAGAGTCTACGAACTATCATCTAAAAAATATTAGAGACTTAAATCGGCTTAAAGTTCTCATATTAGCATAATCAATATGAATTAAGCATTCAAGAGTTAGACCTCCCTTCTTCAAACGGCCTCGTGACAATTCTCCCAAACTTATTTTGTGTGTAGAAATCAAATTTTAAATTAAAATATTATAAATTGTTTATTTTTGTATCAAAACTAGGGTTCCCAAACATCTTTTAATGATTTCCACTGTTGGTAATGCAGTTGGTTTTTTCCTAACCAATACAAAACTTGCTTAACTAATTGACATTGTAAAAATAAATGATTTACAGTTTCAGATTGATCGCAAAACATACATTTTGTACTACCTTGCCATCCTCTCTTACTAAGATTAATTTGGTAAGTATTCTATTTCTAAAGGTTAACCACATGAAAATTTGAATTTTAGGAGGAATAGGTAGTGACCACCACAATAATGGTTGGTCCACTAAAACTCCTCTATATTGACGATGTGATATAAGGATTGCACATTGAATTTTCTTGTAGAGTCCCACCTCCAAGAGAGCCTATCAAAATCATGAGTAAAGATAATTTACTAAGTGTGGTTAGTATTTGGTTCCATTCTTGGAGGCATACTCCTGTCAGAATATCACTAAATATTACACTATTTTCTTGAGAGTTAATAACATCAATAAAAAGAATATCTTTAGTCATGCATAATTCATAAAATTGAGGGAATTTAGATGAGAGATAACAGTTTTCAAACCACACATCTTGCCAGAACCTCACTCCAGATGTCTTACCTGGGGAATATTTAACACTACTGAATCCTAAAGCATCTAGTTTGAGAATTTCAGACCAAAATAGAGATACATGTTGAGAATTATTACTATAATACAAATAGAAAATTAAGGTTTTCCAAAAGCTATGATATGTGGGGTTTTTGAATTTCCACCACCATTTTATTAAAAGGGCTAAATTCATATCTCTTAAATCAAATATCCCTAACCCCCCATATGTTTTGGCTGAGCAAACTACAGACCATTTATTAAAGAATATTTTTCCTAGACCTATTTGATCCTTGCTATAGAAACCTGCATCTAATTTTATCTATATCCTTGAGCACAGTACAAGTTATCTTATACAAAGATAATGCATATAGAGGGACTGCTGAGAGGAATGAATTAAGCAAAGTATGTCTTCCCCTAATTGACAACAGTTGCTCTTTCTAATTCGGTTTTATCTAAGTTGATCTTGATCCCAGAAACTGCCTCAAAGGCTTGCATAGCCCACTAGGCAGCTATTACTACTTCATTATTAGCTTCTAAGAATAATATCGTGTCATCTGCATAATGACAGTTGGTAATTGTGGAATTATGAAAGCAATTAGGACCTAATCCTCTTAGCACATTGGCTTGTTTCCCTTTGTTGAATATCCTACTAAGTATATCAGCTGCTAAAATGAATAAAAAAAAGGTGAAAGAGGGTCTCCCTATCTAACCCCTCTTTTACAATATAAATAAGGTGTTAATTCCCCATTAACATTTATACATGATTGTGAACTAATGAGCCATCTATGAATCCAATAAATTCATTTTATACCAAATCCCCTACTAGACAGAACTTCTATAAGGTATGCCCAATTAATTTTATCATAGGCCTTTTCAAAATCTACCTTTATAACTACTCCATTTTGTTATTGAGTTTTGCTAAAATGAATAAGTTCTTGGCTAAGCACCACATTATCCAAGATATATCTATTTGGCAAAAATGTTGTCTGACTTTCATCTATAATTCTAGGCATAACATGTGCTGATCTATGAGTGAGGATTTTGGATATCAATTTAAAAATGCAGTTTACTAGACTAATGAGTTAATGGTAATAGCATTGGATTCTTTAGGAATGAGACAAATGATAGATTTGTTAAGCCTATTAAGGTTTAAATTGTTGTAAAAGTTACAGCATAAATGGAGGAGATCAAACTTAATTAAATTCCAAAAAAATGATAAAATTTGAATGAGAAACTATCTGAGCCAGGGGCTTTATTTGGTTCACATTCAAAAAATGCATGTTTAATTTTCCCGAAATTTTTATTTTTAACATTTTAATAAAATTCATTAATAAATTAACCATCGTTTTTGGTCAATTCCAAATTTAACACGGCCGCAGAATGCCGGAGCGGACCCATATGGGGGGTACCGCAGAATGCCGGAGCGGACCCCCATATGGGTCCGCACAATGCCGAAGCGGCCCCTGGGGCCGCATAATGCCGGAGCGGTCCCATGCCTATATATAGGGCCGCAGTATTCCGATTTCATTACATCTCATTTGAAGTTTCAATCCCTTCGACCTCGGGTTCTTCTCTAGTTTTAATTTTTAGTGTAGAGTAGTAATTAGGTGTAGGTTTAGGGTTTAGGATTAGGATTTAGGTTTAGAGTTTAGATTTAGGATTTAGAATTAGAATTGTACCTAAATTTAATTCGATTGTACCCAAATTTAATTAGAATTGTACCTAAATTTAATTCGATTGTACCCAAATTTAATTAGATTGTACCCAAATTTAATTAGATTGTACCCAAATTTAATTAGAATTGTACAAATTTGATTAGAATTGTATCCAAATTTAATTAGAATTGTACCCAAATTTAATTAGATTGTACCCAAATTTAATTTGATTGTAACCAAATTTAATTAGAATTGTACCCAAATTTAATTAGAATTGTACCCAAATTTAAACCGGACTTTTACCAAACTCTCATATTTGACCAAATATTATCCGATACAGCATGAGTACCAGTAGAGATAGACCATCCTCCAGTAGGGGTACACAGCATGCTCCTATAGCCACGCCATACGAGATGTCTCAGTACATCGAGACAGCGTTGGCGGATGTTCCGGGTATCCTGAGTCGCACCGACAGGGTTAGTGACTTCTTGTGGTATCCGAATGCGGAGCATCGGATATTAGAGGCTGCCACTGGGGTAAGTAAATTTGTCATATTTATAAATTCGTCATCTCGAATTTTTGATGAATGAACTTGATTTGATTATTTACTTAAATGCAGGGTTTGGATGCGGTTACGGTTCGTCACAACCGCCAGCATCTACGGTACCAGTCGGCGTACGGGGGGGGGGGGGTTTACGCTCGATGGGATTGTACCAGATATCCCAGATGGCCGAGGAGAATGCTGACGAGGGCTTATCTTCTGGCCTCGTTGAGCGATGGCGTCCCGAGACGCACAGCTTTCATCTCCCCCATGCTGAGATGACAGTCACCCTACAGGACGTCAGTTGCCTGTGGGGTATGACTATTATTGGGGAGCCGGTCACGGGCGTCGAGTACGGAGATTTTCGTGCATTGTGCTTAGAGCTATTGGGTATCCCGCACGAGGATCTCCAGAAAGCGAAGAAGAGAGGTGAGAAGACTGTGGTCTCGCCCAGCTGCATCAGCTTGGTAAAGCTGCGGGCGAGATTTCAGGTCTTTCCGGATCGACCAGATCAGGTATTTGCTTGTACAAGATTTAATTTAAATAATATTATATTTATTTTCTTGTAAGTAATGTTCTAATTTAAATCTATAACATGTGGTTATTGACTGATATCTGCGCGCCTATATTTTGGAGATGATCACATGTCGGTTGCTTCCGGATTCGCATGGAGATCAGGTGCGGCTGTGTTACCTTGAGCTTCTGCGCGACCTGTCCACTGCGGGCAGGTTCAACTGGGGAGGTGCCACGCTGGCATGCCTATATAGGTAAGAAACACCTTCTTATAAATATTTTCAAATAGTATACATCGTAGTGTAGTAACAATGACTTTGTTTTCTTGTAAAGGGGTCTTAACACAGCCTGCCTGAAGAAGAACAAGACCTTCATAGGACCGTGCATGTTACTACAGCACTGGTCCTACGCACATCTGATTGTTGGCCGTCCAGTCCTGGCTAGCAAGACAGATGTGCCGCAGTGGGGCAAGCCCGAGCCGGACAACTGCCCTGCATTTGCCGCCAAGTACTGCTATCCCAAGATTTGGGTGGGTGCAGGGCATGGCGCGTCTCTCGGCATCACATTTTGGAGACAGGAGATCGAGCACCTCAGAGATGATGCCGAGTTTGTCACTTGGGAGCCCTACAGAGATTATGTAAGTTTACTTTTATTTTATTTTTATTTAAATTTTTTCCAGTTCGAATTGATATATGATATTAAATCTATACTTCCAGGTCGAGGTGGATGGCGCACATCGCTCATATCTTGAGATATTGCCGGAGCGATGTCGTCAGCAGGAGCGTTTCTGGCGTGCAGAGGTGCCGCTCATATGTTTTCAGGTACCGTAATTTCTTTATGCTAGTTATTTACACAATAAACTTAATTTAATAAAAATAGTCTAACGTATTAATATATATAGATCATCGAGCACCATTACCCCGGACGGGTCATGAGACAGTTCGGGATGCGCCAGCTTGCTCCGCCCCCGGCACCGATCAGCGAGGCTGTCTGGCGAGCTCTGCACCATGCCAGGGAGACCACTGCAGGCAAGGACTGGGGGATTGCTCGTGCCGATTACGTGTTCGAGGCAGGACAGGCAGATCCCCCATTAGCCGAGCCCGACCGTCAGATGGATGTCGCGCCAGTGTAAGAAATTTTATTAATTCATTACTTCAACTATGGCTTTTTGATTGGAATATCTAACATTTGTTGTAATTCGTACAGACCTTACAGAGATTGGTATCAGGATCATGGCGCGTACACCATCTTCATTGAGGCTACATCGCCAACAACCCGCACGAGCGGGTACCGAAGCCGAGGGATCGTAGAGGACGGATCCACGGTATTATCCCCGCCGGCGCACCTCTCGCAGCCACGGTATTTTTAATTTGAAGTTTCAAATTCAAAACTATTAATATTTACAATTGTACAACTTCTTCATAATTTTTTCAATTTTCAGGCATTATATCTTGTCAAGAGTTGCGTCATAGGGGCTACGATGGCCGTCACCAGGGGATGGAAGAGGCTCGGGAAGGTCATCCTCAAGCACAACGTACCCGCAGTGTGCCAGTGTGGGTACAGGGCGCGCCTCGACTCACTACTGAGGTGCGCTGGCTTGGGCGGTGTTGATGCGGTCGACGACATATCTGACGAGCCCGATGTCTATGTCCCCTACACTGGTGATGAGGACGTGTTTGCTCCCGTCCATGACGCTACGACGGTCGGTCAGGCATTCGACCGAGGTGCCGAGTTGATGCGCCGAGCAGCACATGTCCAGACTCAGCCTGCCGAGGTATAATTTAAATTAAAATACGTAACTGTGGTTTTTTTCTTATTCAATACATTATCTAATTTGTAAGTTACTACAGGGTGGAGACGATGAGGACCTGGGCTTCGATATTGGGACTGAGTATGGCACGGAGGGAGATGGACTGTATTCCCCGGGTTACAGTCCCACTCAGACAGCACCTCCTGCCTATCAGCCAGGGTATGTTCAGACAGAGCCCATCCCGCCGTTCCCTGGCCAGTCCTCACAGCAGGTACCTCACCCTTCCCTCTACGATGACCCCATTGCCAGACAGGCGTTTTTATTCACGCAGGCTGAGTCTGGACAGACCACACTTTTTGGTCCTGGGGTCCAGCAGACATCCGAGATTGAGGAGGTTCCCCAGGAGCCGGTTCAGTCTACGGATGTCCAGGCATCCAGCTCAGCATCCTCCGCAGATACTGACGAGACGCCACTATGCAGGCGGGGTCGGGGGTTTAGGAAGAAGAAGGCGAGGACGGTGTTTAGTCCAGAGCCGTAGATATATGATGTTTTGTTAGATTGGTAGATTCTTATTTGTAGTATTGGTAGATGTTTTGTCAGATACTTATTTATTTCGTTGATTAGTTTCTTGTTTGTTTGATTTTGTTGATTTATTATTTCAGAGTACACAAAAGAATTTCAAAGAAACCACATATCTAAAATATCTAAAATATTTCAAACGAACGACCAAAAATACGATACGACCAAAAATCAATTTAAACTACATTCGAAACTAAATAACACTTAACATATATACAATTTCGTATTTCTAAAATAAAAAATAAAGGGACCGCTCCGGCATTATGCGGCCCCAGGGGCCGCTTCGGCATTGTGCGGACCCATATGGGGGTCCGCTCCGGCATTCTGCGGTACCCCCCATATGGGTCCGCTCCGGCATTCTGCGGCCGTGTTAAATTTGGAATTGACCAAAAACGATAGTTAATTTATTAATGAATTTTATTAAAATGTTAAAAATAAAATTTTCGGTTAATTTCCTCCAAAGTGAAAGGACTTTCTAGTATCATATTTTCCTCTGGAGTGACTTATTAGTTTCAGTTGTAAACTGAGTAAGAGAATTATCAATAAGCAAAGAGTTAATTTTGTTTTTTTTTGCTTCCTGTGATTAGCTATAATATGAAAATACTTAGAATTATGATCCCTTTCTTCTAGCCACTTCTGTTTAGATCGTTGCTTTCAGTATATTTCCTCTTCTAAATATATATCTTCTAACCTAGATTTAATAGTAGTTCATTCTTCCACTTCAGGAGGAAATAAATCTCTACTTTCCCTAAAAACATCTAAATCTTTAAGTCTATTAAGAATATATTGTTTTTCCTTTTTCTTTTGCCCATAAAAATTCTTAGCCCACCCTTTTATTTTTCTTCTAATAAACCCTAATTTTTGCACCTAGCTTGTTATAGTCTGAAAGTTTTAAATTATTATTTAACTAACAATTTATAAATTATGCCTAATTTAAAAAAATAGTTAATTTAAGAATGAATTAAAAATTATAAAGACATTTATTAAACTAATATAAAATTTTCAATTTATTAAATTAAATTTCAAAAGTAAATCGTGATGTTAGATTCAAAATAAATAAAGAGTAACGATGGGATTTTAAATGTTCACGTAATTTAAAATACAAATTTCTTGACACGTTTAGAAGTAAGAAAATTTATAAAAATAATAACGTTATTAAAAATTAGACGAAGTTCATAAATAAATTTAGAATTTAAAAACAACAAATATTTGAACATTCGTACAAATTTTAACGTAAATACCGTTGATTTTAGTTAATTAAATGTGTTTTCATTCTATTAGATATGACAATTTAAATACTTTTGAAGTTGGAAAAATCTCTCAACCGTTCAATTACATAATCTCAAAGTGGACCCCTCTCTCTCCCTCAATTCTCTCTCCCTCTCTGCCTCCTGGACCCCACCCCGTTCTCCCTTTTGAATTGTTCCCTCTCTTTTTCTTCGTTCCTGGCGAAGGAATTGTTCGCTCTCTCTTTTTCTTCCTTCCTGGCGAAGAAATTGTTCGAATTGCTCTCGAGAATCTCTCTCCTTTTCAGTACGCGCTCACCTCACCCGTCCACCTGTCTTATCCTCTGTCAAAGCCTCACTCTCTTACCCTCACCTTCTCCTTTGACTTTGATCTCACGCTACCTCTACTTCCACATTCTCTCTGTCTCTCTCTCCTTGTTAAGCTCTCTCTATTCTTCTATAGATGTGAGGTTTGCACTCACACATCCCTCGTTCCTCCTCTGATTATTACCCTCTTTATTCTGTAGACGCTTTTCTATTTCTGGAATCTTTTAATTATACAAGTTATATAGTTCTCAGTCGGACGAATACTCCACAAAATTAGCGTAATATCCTTACCTCACAGAAACTAGTGTTTATGCATCCAACCAAAACCTTCCCGCTCAACCCTTTGGGACCTCTCTCGATCTAGGGTTAGGGTTTCTACAGTGTTATGACGACAGAGAGGAAGCATCAGGTAAGCCTATTTGACGTGAAAGACGAGGTTTCCGTCTCCGCCAAGCTAGCCCGCCCCAATGGATCGAGTATGCCGGCGGTGAACCGGTGGACCGGCTGGCCATACTCCGCCAGGTACTACGAGATACTGGAGAAAAGAAAGACCCTTCCAGTCTGGCAGCAGAAGGATGATTTCTTGCGCATATTGAAGAACAATCAGACTTTGGTTCTTGTTGGTGAGACTGGAAGCGGTAAAACTACTCAGGTAGATTTTTTTTTTCCGAGATATTAGGCAAATTACGGTGTTATTGTTGAAACAGTTCCCAATTGATTGCTCGTTGGTACTTAGCATGTGGCGCTCAAGAGCTTAATAAAAATGGGTAAATAGAAATTTGCAAAGTAATCAAACTAATTTGAAAGAATCTAGATAGGAGATACAGTAATAGCAAAGCCAAATTTGAAAGAGATAATTCAAGAATTGATATTGATTTTCATAGTCCCGAATTGGATTGACGCAGCGACATAGCAACAGGGCATGGAAATTAGCTCAAGTAGATGATTTGATTTTGTTTTTGGTTGCTCCCTTGGTTCTAATCACTGTTTTTTTCAGTCTGACTAGGTCTGGTGTTTCCTAAATGCAGAGTTTGGTATCTAATTTAGGCTTATGACCTCCTGAATCCTGATATGTTTACCTTGAGGAAACTGCTCTGTTTTGTGATTTTATTTCTTTTATTGTAACTTCTGATTATTGATTCCAGTTGCACCGATGGGTTTTACCAGTCCATTTCAATCCCATCTGGCTCCCAATAAAAGAAAACATTAAAACAAGCTTTAAGTGGATATTGAATTAAACTTACAGAGTTGTGGGTTTTGATGTAACAGATACCACAATTTGTTTTAGACCTAGATGACCTTGGAAAGAAACCGATGGTAGCATGCACACAGCCAAGGAGAGTGGCTGCAATGTCAGTGTCACGTCGTGTGGCAGAAGAAATGGATGTGACTATTGGAGAAGAGGTCGGTTACACCATTCGTTTTGAAGATTGCAGCAGCAACAAAACCATGCTCAAGTAAGCTGTTAAATTATCTTTTTGTTAACCCAAGATTGTGACCGGTAATATTTAGTTTATTGGTTTAAGTGTAACTTATTTTCTGGTCGAAATAATATACATGAAATTTCTTCATGTACCCTGAGTGAATCATCCTTTGTGTAAAAGGCCGATTAGTAATATAGTTTATAGCTTTGCTGGTAACAGCATTAAATATATTGTGGTTTAGATTTTATACATAACAGTTAGTGAACCTACCTTGAGTGCATTGTCGGTAAAAATTGCAATTATGAATCTAATCTCTACTCCGTGAAAAACTGTTGTTTACATCAGATACTTAACAGATGGTATGCTTCTGAGAGAGGCAATGACGGACCCACTTCTAGAGCGATACAAGGTTATAATACTTGATGATGCACACGAGCGAACTCTAGCTATTGACGTGCTTTTCGGGCTTCTAAAAGAAGTATTAAAGAACCGACCAGACCTTAAGCTTGTGGTCATGAGTGCTACCCTGGAGGCTGAGAAATTCCAGGGGTACTTCAATGGGGCTCCATTAATGAAGGTTCCCGGTCGACTTCACCCAGTAGAGATCTTCTACACCCAAGATCCCGAGAGAGACTATTTAGAAGCTGCTATTCGAACTGTTGTGCAAATCCACACGTGTGAGCCGCCTGGCGATATACTCGTATTTCTTACCGGCGAAGAGGAGATAGAGGATGCATGTAGAAAATTAAACAAGGAGATAAGCAACTTGGGAGATCAGGTTGGACCTATTAAGGCTGTACCATTGTATTCCACTCTACCACCCGCTATGCAACAGAAGATATTTGACCCTGCCCCACCTGCATTAACGGAAGGGGGTCCGCCTGGGAGGAAAATAGTGGTGTCTACTAACATTGCTGAGACGTCCCTTACAATAGATGGTATAGTGTATGTTATAGATCCTGGATTTTCAAAACAGAAGGTTTATAACCCACGAATCCGGGTTGAGTCTCTGTTAGTATCTCCAATCTCCAAAGCAAGTGCACATCAGAGAGCAGGTCGTGCAGGTCGTACCCAACCTGGAAAGTGCTTCAGACTCTACACCGAAAAGAGCTTCAGCAATGATTTGCAGCCTAAAACATACCCTGAAATATTGCGGTCCAACCTGGCAAACACTGTGTTAACCTTGAAAAAGCTGGGCATTGATGATTTAGTGCACTTCGACTTCATGGATCCACCTGCTCCAGAAACCCTAATGCGGGCCCTTGAGGTGCTGAACTATTTGGGTGCGCTAGATGACGAAGGGAATCTGACCAAGTTGGGGGAGATTATGAGTGAGTTTCCACTGGATCCGCAGATGGCCAAGATGCTCGTGATGAGCCCCGAGTTCAATTGCTCAAACGAGATTCTCTCTATTTCAGCTATGCTTTCAGGTACATGTTTTTGTCTTTTTAGATTTGTTGGTTTTTAGGTGGTTCTTATATTTATACGATTTTCATTTTTGTGGCATGTCAGATGTGCTCCTTGGAAATGTTTAAAGTAAGACCTAATTCTGTGCAAAACTGGATTCTCCTGACATATGTTTAGATGTGTCACAGACATATCTTGGATATTTTGTTAGTTCTTTTAATAATGAAGTGGGAAATATGTACATTTCCAATGGACAATTCTGTTATTGCAATGCTATATATTTAGAGTTTGGCTTGGAAGCACATGTTCATCATCCAAAGTTGGCATAACACTATTTATTCATGCCATGAAAAATATTATCTTTCACGTATATCGACAAGTGGGAGAATGAATGGGGAGTTTTGATCACATCATGTCAATGGCATGTGCTGTGATGCCATTTTAGGTCTTATTAAGTTGAATGTGATGCTTACTATTATTATATTTACCACTACTTTTGTTATTGTTACTTTGAGCAACTGTCATGCAACTATGCCAAATCGATCGGGATGATCATAGAGGTATAGCGGCTGATGCAGATAGTTGCTTTGTTCAGTTAATTCTCTCTATTGGTGTTGTTCATCACTCATGCCTTTCTCTGATCTGCTAAACTGACCCACAAACTGTGTGGGCCCCACTTGTCATTATGCATTTGTTTCTTTAGTACAGAATTGCTTCATTCAGCCCAGGGAGGCTCAGAAGGCTGCTGACGAGGCAAAGGCCCGGTTTGGCCATATTGACGGGGACCACCTCACTCTTCTCAACGTGTATCATGCCTACAAACAGAACAGTATGGCCTACTAATTCCCATGGTCCTTTATTATTTCCTCCTTTTTAACCAAGCTAAATGTTTGTGTAATACTTGAATGGGAAATTGAGTTTTAATGTTGGCGCGTGATGCAGATGAAGACCCACAATGGTGCTATGAGAACTTCATAAACAGCTGGGCTTTGAAGTCAGCAGATAACGTGAGGTCACAGCTGGTGAGGATAATGTCGAGGTATAACCTGAAGATGTGCAGCACCGACTTCAACAGCCGCGAGTACTACATCAACATTCGGAAGGCTATGCTTGCTGGCTACTTCATGCAGGTTGCACACTTAGAGCGTACTGGCCACTATCTCACTGTCAAGGACAACCAGGTATTTAACTTTTGTAACCAACACTAGTTTGTTTTTAATTGTCATATGCTTTTTTTTTATATATATGTAATTCTTGAGCTGCCAAACTAGAGCCAACTCCAGTTATAATTGTTTTTAGTTCATTTTGATTCAAAATGAATATTTTTTCCGCCTAGGGTCAATCAATCACAAAACGCTTGTTCTAGTTTCACTTGTTTAAAGCCATAGATTTAATTTTACACCTCATGAGAATATTAAGGGTACGTAGACATGGTAAAATTGAATTTATCATGGTTTTCCAATAAAATTTGATCCATATACATGCTGTCTGTCAGTTCTGATCTTTTCTGAGATGAGTTAGCAAATCATAATACGGTTTACCATTCAATTACTAATTAAAAAATTAACTGAATTGTAATCTGATGACATTAGGGCTATAAATATGCATCATATTGGCATTTTGCAAGTATGACTTTGATCTGAACAACCGAAAGCAATCTGTAGTACACTAAAAGATTTCCAAATTTTAATGCGGCACATTTGGCTTTTGTGTGAATGTTTATTTATACTTGAACAGGTGGTACACCTGCATCCATCAAACTGCATGGATCATAAGCCAAAGTGGGTCATCTACAATGAATATGTACTCACCAGCCGAAATTTCATCCGTACTGTGACCGATATCAAGGGAGAGTGGTATGTTCTGTTATCTGCACTCTTCTTGTTTTTTTTTTCATTAGCAAAATTTAATAGGAGATGTGGTATTTTTGATGATAATTAAAATTAAAATATTTGTTACAGGCTAATAGAGATAGCTCCACATTACTATGACCTGAGCAACTTCCCCAACTGTGAAGCCAAGCGTGCTCTCAAGAGGCTGTACAGTGCTCGAGAGGTTGCGACATTGTTTGAGAGGATTCATATTAATTGAGGACTTGAATATGATTTCTAGTATGACACAATCCAAAACATGAAACTTAAAGGAAAGGTCGATTTTTTCGACAAAACTTGGATGTTTAATTAAAACTGTGGTTTGCAAAGTTAGAGATTATCAATATTTAAAATGTGTGGCCTTTGTTTTTTATGTATTTTGTAATTTTCTTGCTTTTGCTAGCTCTATCGCATGCCTATAGAAACCATAAGTAAATACCGCTAACAATTTCAATTAAAAAAATTGAACATAACATTTCATAAAACAAATGTAATGATTTCGGCGGAGCCGGAGCAAAGCATCTAGTGAGAAATCAAAGGTAAAGGGATAATTTACGAGAATTAAATTCTCTGTATAATATTCTGATGATATATCTTAAAACTCTAAATTATGATTCACAGCTTTAATTACACAAAAAGAGTATGCTCTAATTAGCACACAAATATATCCTTCTATCTATTTATTTATTTATTTTGATAGTGAGTCCGGCTAGTATGACATTCATGTTATATGACACAAACTCTCAAATTTGTTGGATAGACTTCAAATGACTAATCTAAACCGTTCAAACCGATTTACTTTATGAGTGATGTATTAACATGTAAATTTTTTTTTTAAGTTATTTAGTATTAAGTCAAGCGGTCAAAAATGTTAAAAAATAAATGCATTAAAATTAACTAAAAAATTCTCACATTTGACCGCTTAACTTGATAGTAAATAAATTCAAAAAATTATAAATTTTGTATCGAAATGCACAACTAATAAAGTAGATCGGTTTGAACAGTTTGAATTCACCGTTTGAAGTTGATGCGATAGATTTTACAGTTGATGTTATATAATCTGAAATGATACTAATATCATGCTATGCTAGTCGGACTATTTATTTATTTTGAAAGTTCGGTTGGCGATAGCCAAACTACTATTTTAAAATAGATAAAAAATTACAAAATAATTGCATCAGCAATTTCAGACTTTAAAATTATAGAGGAAGCTTTTAAATTCCTACTGCGCGCCACAATCGACTGAAGAATTCTGAGCTTGATTTCTCAGAAGTACTCCAACTCCATCTAACTCCAGAGAAAGTATTCGAAAATTTTGCGACAACTTCTTTCTTCTCCATCTCTTCTATGTCGCTAAAGAAACAAAGCTCCACTTCACTTGGAGCGCATATTTTCAAAATGATGGACATAAGATCAGTTCCATTGAAATCCTCTGGAGGTAGGTTCACTACAAGTCTGGCTAATGAAATCGGTTTTGATACGGTGAGACAAGAAGGAATAGATTGGTGCCACAGGTACCAAACCACAGATCCAATTATGAGTTCGTCTATATTTTCAAATATTTGGAACGCAGCAGTTATCGAAAAAACAGAGTATGAATCGAACCAACTCATAATTGGAGACACTTCGAGCTCTAAGGTTTTCAAACCTTTGGTTCCTCTGAAAAATGGCAAGAGTCGTGGAACATCGAGGGACTTGATTGTAAGTTTTCTGAGGTTTTGAGGCATTGTAATCATACTAATTCCACTAGCTTTTGCAAGTGAGATGCTGAGATTGCGAATCGAAGAACATTCCAAGATGACAAAGCAAGGTTGCATGCATCTCAGCTTCAGTTCCTCCAAATTGGGTGCCAGCACAGTGATCGATTGAGGGTAACCGGTGAAGCGACAGATTCGCAATTGCATGAGATGGATTTTGGGTTCCTTCAGACCTGTTATGTGGATCAATTTGAGGATCTTGAGAGAAGGAAAGTACACGCTGAAGTTTACAAGGTGTTCATCGTCAATCCTCACAAATCTAAGGGTTAGATTTGTAAGTTTTGACATGACCATTATACCGTTGAAAGAGAGCCAGGCGTTTCTTATGACCAAACTGTCGAGGTTCTTGCCTGTGCATATTATTAAAAAAAATTGTAAGAAATTTAACAATTTGAAGATAACAAACCATTAATTTAGTAAGTAAATTCAACTACAAATAAATAAATTTTAACCCCGTCTAACAAATTTACTATTTGTGAGATTTATCCCATGATTCACCTCCCTAATATTTTCATATGACTTTTCAAGAATTATCACATTACATATTCAAGTATTTAACTACTGCATATACGATTTTGTTTATTTTATAATATACAATTGTCGTTTTTATATTTAAAATAAATGTTGATATTTATCAAACATTATTTATCAAGTCAAAATTTATGAACAACTGTAATTGACGGTTGTTAATAGTTTGAAACTTTGCACACCTTGTCTGTATGAAACATGCATAGATAACATTATTTATCTCTAGTCTTCGTAATTGACGGTTGACGGTTGATTATTTGACGGTTGCACACCTTATAGTTTGAAACATGCGACTATTCAATTAGCAAAATAAACAAAATTTATCAAGTCATGAATTAATTTGTGAACAATACACATGCGACTATTCAATTTCTCCTTTGACTATGTTTGGATGACACAAGAATAGTAAGAATAGAGGCTATTTTAAAATAGAAGCTATTCGGAATAGCAATGTGCATTCAAACAATATTTTTGTTATTCATAATAGCTAGGATAGCTACTATTCTCTATTCCTTGTAAATGTTGAAATAGCTACCATTCGGAAATGTGAAATGAGAGAAAAACATGTTTCCTTTTTAGATTTCCGCCAACATCAATTCCGAAATAACAAATTTGATACCACTTTCCGCTATCTCCACATCGTGACAATTCATTTGAGATCTCACTTGCTTATCTTTCATCTTAATTAGCATCTTGTTAACACTATTTTTTATTGGTTACAGCTATTCACTATTCCACATATACAATCCAAACAACATTTTTACTAATCCGAATAGTACCATTTTCACACTAATATGAAAATCACTATTTTTTCTCTATTCTCATTTACTATTCTAAAATTTCACTATTCTAGCTATTCTAACTCTCATCCAAACGTAGCCTAAAAAAAATTAGCCAGAAGTACTTGTAAGTATTTGGAGCGCAATTAAAATTGTGCATTAAAATCACAATTTCTTTTAATTTTGTACATTTGTTCATAACTTGAGAGCACACCCCTTATCAAGAAATATTTTTTTCCAAATTATTTATTTGTACTATTAATTATATTATATTAAAAAAACACATTTTGTTTGATTCTAACATCAATACTTTTAATTGAGGGTATATTTGGAATTTTGTATTAAAATTAGAATTTTTGGTATCTATCTCTTTTATGTACATAGGAGTATATGACCATGAATTAATTTGTTCGGCATAAAATATTTCTGAAATTGTTAAAATAAAAAAATTGTAAATGTATTCGTCATTTTTATGTTAAGCATGTCTATTATTATACAATGTAATTTGAGAATGGCTAATATACAAACGTCTATTCCTGGACTCAGGAACAAACGGTTCAGTTCTCTGATTTTCAAAGTCCAAACAGTCGATCCAAACTGTTAGATATTCAATCTATATTAAAATGTGCTTGGAGACCAAATTTTATATTTTTTGAAATTTTTTTACTATTTATTAAGCTGGTTTGAAAACCGCTATTTTTCAATGCTGCAGAAATTTAATAAAAACATCAGTTTTCAAACCATCATAATAAATAGTAAAAAAATTCCAAAAAATATAAAATTTGGTCTCCCCACATTTTAATATAGATTGAATATCTAACGGTTTGGATCGATTGTTTGGACTTTGAAAATTGGAGAACTGAACCGTTTGTTCCTGAATCCAGGAACAAACGTTTGTATATTAGCCACTCTCATGTAATTTTTTTTATCATTCACTAAGAATCTGATATAACTCAGTCACTAAAAAAATAATTTTATTTGATGAAAACCTAAATTTGCAATCAGCTCAAATCTAGTACATTACGAACTATATATTACAGTATAAATTATTTATAGAAGGATAGCTCTAGTTTAAAACAGAGGACATGTATAAACGATGAGAACTGACATGTATCAGAGATGACGGCAAGCGCGCACGAAAATCCGACGGGGGACTTGTTCGGAGCATTAACAATGCTGAGTGTGCGAAGCTGTCTACCAACCATGGGAAGCCATGCAGAGAGGAAGCCGATGTCAGTGAGATCATCCACTTCATCGGTGTGAACGACTCGCGAGCCTTTGCCTGAGATGGAAATGGACACCAGAGATGCAGCGAGGAGCAAGATCAGATTTATCACTCGTGTCTTAAAAGGGACTGCTGGATGGTGCTTCTGGTGAGGTTTGAGAGAGATTGATGAGGTGCGGTACGACACGGAAAGGAGCCTGTGTGAGGTGAGGCGACAGTTCGCTAGATCAGCCGAATCCGGCAGTCGATCGAATATGTTCAGGATTACATCAGAAGGAAGATCATCCATGGTTGTGGATTGTGAGCAAGCGTAAATATTCATATATTTGTGATGTTATTTTGCTTGGGTGCTTATGTGAAGGATAGAGACTGTTTATATATAGGGAATCCAAATTGAATTTAATTCATTCAAAAGAGGGAAGCAGTGCGAAGGTGTTACTGTATCTTCGTAAAATATTATTAATTCCAAGCAAAGTCTCCGTTTGACAGTGCAATTGAAGTCAAGCGAAGTCATCGTCGGCAGTGTACATTTTCTTGCCGAAATTTTTATTAATAGGAATATAAATAAAAAAATATCAGTAATGATGATGGGTTTTGTGGAATTTTTATATACAAGAAAAACGTGAGTCCAGAGAACGTTATAGGCTATTACAGTCAGCTTAGTCAAAAAATTATCTCTTAACTAAACAGTAAAAAAACAAAAAAAATATAATCTCTGAATATCTTTGTTCTGAACTTCATTGTCACCACGGCCAAAAAAGTTATTAAGAAAAATGCAATAAATCATTTCATAAAACAACTCCTTTGCTTTTGTAGTTTGACGGTTTGACCTTTCTTGCAAAGCCCATCTATAGTGCCGTAGGTCACGAGTCATATCCAATAGAAATCATGAAATCTAGAAAATTCAATGCCCGGTCAGTTTCACCTTACTTAATAACCTCTTTGGAGAAGCGAAGGCACTGATCATTAACTACGGCACTCTCCGGTCACGATGTACTGTGAAGTTTAGAATTTTATTATTTTTTTGTCTGCTTTTTTGGCTGTGATAGACAAAGACTTCTAGGAATTATGTTTTTTCTTTTTTCACTATTTAGTTAAGGAATAATTTTTTGACTAAGCTGACCGTGATAGTCTATAACATCCCCTGGATGTTATAGACTATCACGTTTTTATTATTTGTCGAATTTCAACAGAATTCTTCTTCATTCTCGATATTTTTTTATTTTTTTTGCTATTAATAAAAATTTTGGTCCACTACACTACTAGGCTATCAGTGGTACTGGTTCCCGGATGTTGGACTAAGAAACAACGAACATATATTTTTACTAGAGACCAGTCTACTGAGTACAAACTCTATTTCTATAATGAAGAACGCCACATTGTTCACTGGTGTTCGTAAAATTTTTTTTTTTTTTTAAATAAAGTCGATGTCAAGTCACCAACTAGTTTAATATTCACAAGAGATTTTCTATCTGAATTTTAAATATATAATCTATCACACAAAGGATATTGTGTTTGTCACTAAATCTAAATTTGATTCTCTATGTCTTAAACAAGAGCTGGCTCATTAACACTGTTTGTTATAAAGGATAGTTTTAGGATTTTATTGATGGCATTTTTAAAAATTAAAGAAATATTATTTTGTCATGACTATAATATCATCTTAATTAACACCATGAAACCATGAGAGTAGTTTGTAATAAAAAAAAATGTTTTGGTCTTATTCATAACCATCATTTGCCAGAGAATAAAAATAACTAGAATCTTTTGACATCTTATCTTAATTATATTGACAAAGTCTTCTCAAATCATGTAAAAATATTTAAAAAAAATAGGAAAAAAAATTATAAACATGTTTTTCTTACAGATTGGTTGTATAGCAATTTTTATGCAATTTTAAAATTTATTATTCAATAATTAACCATACTAGAATATTCAATAAATGAAAGTGCTTACGGGCTTCAACCACACAAAAAAAAAAATATTTAAAAAGGCAATACCTGATGAGAGAAAACCGAAAAATATATTTAAAAAAATTTGGTCACCAATCAAATATACACAAAACTCAAAACCTTTTAATTTTAAAAAAAAAATCATAAATGATCGGTTGATTCTCAAAGCAAAATTTAAAACAAGACTAAACTAAAAATTTTAATTTTTTTATGAGTCTTCTGTTTTCATAATAATTATCGCAAGTATTGATAATACAATTTTTCAGTGTTTTTTTTTTTAATAAAGCGGGTGGATTCACCGATTTCATAACAAAATCATAATCAAACATCTGATACCTCAAAAGCATAGTCAATATTTCAATGTTGATAAGTCTTTGGTTGAATTGTCTCTAGAAGCATTATCATCCTCTCGTTCTAAAGCAAATCTAACAATTCAAACAAGATTGATAAGTCAATGCCACAAGATTTATGTCGGAAAATATCACAAAAAAATTGAAATTTTAAATTTTAAATCTGAACTGTTTCTTCTTTATTCTCACAAAAAAATGTGTCAACGTAAAATTTTATTATGTCTAAATTTCAATTCATGATACTAAATTTTGTGACATTTTGCAGTACTAAAACAGTAAATATTCAAGAAAAAAAGGCTGGATTCATAAAATATCAATAACATAACAACCCGGGGATAATTCATGAAAACATCAACAACACAACAAGTAAGTAAATTCTCCTAAACTGAAAAAAGAAAAAGAAAAAAGGCTGGCTCCATTGATTTCTCTTCTAAACTCAAGCTTGCATATAGGCACTGGACAAGTATCATCTCCATTACCGACCGTAAAAGATTCCCTTCACTTTACGGTTTGAGATTAACTCCCAACCGTTTTGGGATTTGGACTGACGGATGGGGCAGTATTATTGGACTTCGTGCCAAGTTAAAAAGAACAGTCCAGATCAGTAAAAGATTCCCTATATATTACGGTACCGGGGATTGAGTCCGGATCCCCTAAAGTAATCCAATTTTTGAGTTTTGACGTGTACGGTGCCTATTCGGTGGTAGCGCAGGGGGCCAGTATTATTTGTGGGGTTCAGATTCTTTAAGACTCGTGTTAGAGCACCTTGGACGGTTTGGATCAAAACTCAAAAATTGGGTTACTGCACTGGATCTGAATTCCCGGGGATTCGGGGAAGATCTGAGTTCTATGGGCACTGCTGTCTCCTCCTCTCTCTGGGACTGCTCCTTTGTTTGTACCTGTAATTAAAGGCAACTGTACCCGTTGGCCGTTGCAATGCATAACTATCTTATATTAATTACTAATAACACGATGCGTCACAACGCTTGTAACATATCATCTACACTCGTCAATATCCTATTCATACAAAAATATGATGCAATTTTATTGAATTATTTTTCTTAGTTTCCTGGAAAATAAAAACTCGTTGTTCAGTTTTGTATTATTGATCTGTGACAATAGTAATTTGTACGGCAGATCGGTACGTAGGTACATTATAAGCGAGAAAATAAATCTGTTGTCATTACAAAAGATTCCAAACGTTGATCTCCATTGAGATTCATGCATGAATTTTTTTTTGTTGAGTTTCGTGTAAGAAAAATTTTGAATGATTGGAATCGGAATAACAGCAGATTTATTTCCTATAAGCGATGACTCTTCTTGTTATTTTCTTAGGTCAGTAAATAAACGAGAGGTTCAAACTTTTGTGGGAGCTCTGTCAATTGTCAAAAGTAGTGATTTATTTTAGCTAAGAAATAAGAATTCAAGTATAAGACTAAGATTCCCTATCAGCAAAGCTTGCTATGATTCATTACTTGCTACAGCTAGACAAAGTGACATGTACAACATATAACCCATACATTATCCGAAATTTTTAAAGTTACCATTTTCTCTATAAAAATAAACTAAAAAATCACAAAATCTGAGTATTTCGGAATCTACCATGGCCGCAAAACACCAGTGCGGCCCTGACTGTACAGGTGTTCTGCGGCCCCAGCCAAGAGTCCGCAGAATGATTCTGCAGCCCATTTTTTTTTTGTTTTAGCATAAAAATTATAATTCTTTGACTCTTTGGTTCTGCGGCCCAATTATTTGAATGTTTGGAAGGTTTGACCCTTTGACTCTTTGGTTTCCGTGCCCCTTTTTTCTTTTTTTATTAATAATTTTTTTGTTTAAAAAAAAAAAGGGTCAACATAATGTTTGTGCGGACCTCTGGCTGGGTCCGCAGAATGCATGTACGGTCCCACGTATTTGGAGCAGCATCGGTGTTCTGCGGCCATAGTAGATCTAAAAGTATCCAAATTATGTGGTTTCTGGTTTTTTTTTTTTTGAGAGAATGTTACTTTAAAAATTTCGGCATACATTATATTACAGTTTATTGCAATTTGGACTTGTCAATCAGACAAAAGATATTTTTTTTTTGATAAAAAGGCCTAAGCCAGTTTCATTGAAATAAAAGTTAACTTACACTCGAATATAGAGTCTAGATAATCATGGCAAACAACCACATAAGCCAAGACATAATAGCATCTACAGTGATGGCAAAGTACTGAGTATATCTAAGTAAAGAAGCCACACATAGTGGGGCTGTTATATCTAAGACAAAACTAAAAGAAACTTCCAACCAGCAACTAACTACTAGGTAGTCTTCTTCCTTCATAAGTCAAGAGTAGCATCCCCAGCAAGCTTTGCGATAGCCAGCTGCTCATCAACATCGTCAGGATGCCAACTAGCTAGAGGGATCTCATCCAGATCTGTTGGTAACCAAAGCGCAAGGCAATCCTGCACCTGAGGTTTCATCGAACCTGCCCAGTATTTAACAAGAGAAATAGTCAATAATATGATTTGTTTATGAGTTTTAGGCTTACCCGTGTTAAAAGATATCCATTAATTAAAAGAAAAAAGAGCTAAGATTACGTTTCTAATTGCACGTTTCTCATTGCAAATTGATTTTATGAATGACGACCATGGACCTTGACTGACTCTACATGCATGCTATTGAATATTGATTACTTCGAGTCCAGTCCATTGAATGCACTTTTGTTTTGTGCAGCAATTAAGTCACTCAGCCACCGATAACGCTTTGAATTTTAGTGGCGCAAAAAATCCGGAAATTTTTATTAATAGAAAAATAAATAAAAAAATATCGATAATGAAGAAGTATTTCATGAAAATTCGATTTGTAGGAAAAACGTGATAGTCCATAACGTCCATAGGACATTATAGATTATCACCGTCAGCTTAACAAAATCAAATTACTGCTAATTAACCGAAATAAAATCTTAAGCTGGTAATTGTTGTCTATCACGGTTAGAGAAATTAAAATAAAAAAAAGTTTCTGGCTGTTGTTGTCTATCACGGCCAGAAATATTATAAAAATCAGATGTGCGTACATTTACTTTCACCTCATGTTACTTGACTATTCAAGCTAAGTGGGGATTAGTCAATGTACAATTGAAAAATGCTCTTAAGCTGGTAGTTGTTGTCTATCACAGCCAAACTAGACAAACTACCTAACCTTCTCATTCAAGTAAATTATACGCACATCTAATTTGTAAAATTTTTACAAATTTCTTTGGCCGTGATAAACAATAATGGCTAGAATTTTTTTTTTTTCAAAATTTCTCTAGCCGTGATAGATAACAACGGCCAGCTTTAGATTTTATTTCGGCTAATTAGCGGTAATTTTATTTCATTAAGCCGGCCGTGATGGTCTATAACGTCCTCTGGACGTTATGGACTATCACGTTTTTCCTACAAATCGAATTTTCACGAAATGCTTCCTCATTATCGATATTTATTTATTTATTTTTCTATTAATAAAAATTTTGGCAAAAAATCCCGGAATAAATGTTTCAAACAGATAATTAATGCTGAGTAGGGTTGAAATGTTTTTATTTATTTATTTTTGCATCTATTATGTTTTTATTTTTTAAATTTTAATAACTCAAAATTTAAAACTTACAATTAAAATAAAACCGTTAGATATGATTTACATTATTTTTTATATGCATATATGAAAATTGTGACATTTCAACATTATTTTTTATTTTTTAAACGTTAATTTTTCAATTTATTAATTCACATAAAAACAAAATTGAAAAGCGATCATTTTATTATATGCATATAGAGAAAACAATATATATCACATTTTAATATATAAACATTTTAACATATAAATTTTATCATTATTATTTTAAAATTAAAATTGTAGACATTTGAACATATCTTCCCTTTTCCTTGCTGACACCATCGACCTCATCTAAACCACCTTCCAACAAGTTGTATGTGGCGTTACCACCTCAAAATTATCCGAAATTTTTATTAATAGAAAAAAGATTAAATTAATGTTGACATAGAATAAAGAATTCGTCAGATTTTGAAATCTAACAAAGATGTTACGGTTCGTAACGTCCTGAGAATGTTACGAACCGTAACGGCCCACTTAACAATCTAACTTCGCTAATCGCAGCAGCTTAAGAGCTGGCCGTTCAGAACAATGACGTTCAGAGAGAAAAAAAAAAAAAAAAATCAGGCTGTTCCGAAGAATAACGGCCAGCCGCAGAAAAAAAAAAACTGCGCCTGGCCGTTCGGAACGATAACGGCCAGGCGCTGGAAAAAAAAAAATAATGTGACTGCCACATGTGGGGCCCGCAAGAGTAAAGCTTGAAAAGCCCAAGCGGTAAGAAGTATGATTCGGAATTTGTCCGGAATCTATCCTATGGCCTTTGGACCAGAACTCATCCAAAGAACTTTTTACACCGTCGGATTGAGTGATTAGGTAAAAATAGAAAATTATTCTTTCACCTCCGTCAAAATCAAATATGGTAACTTTTTGTTTCTTATTTGAATACTACGCTGAACATCAAATAAATGGAGGTTTCCATTACTTCTTAAAGTCTCATTTCTTATTAAACGCTATTCAATAACATTTTTGTTTCAAAAAAATAAATAAATAAAAATATAAAATTAGAGATAAACAATTGACTTGTTCAATATTATATTTTTATTCTAATTCTAACCTATGTCAATATTATCTCTAACTAAAGTGACACTCAATTATATATGAATTGATGCAATTTCATTTTCTTTTATTTATTTTATCTGAATAGATTGAAAAATGATTGATCAGTTAATATTATCTCTTTTGATTGAATAAAGATTAGAATTAGAAAATGTTGAGGTTGTTTGAATGAAAATATAGTTTTCAAGCAAACTAATTCAAAAAATTTTGAGCAAATATTGCTGTTATTCAGATATATTTTTTCTTTATCATAATTTGAGTTTTTAAGTTTTTTGTGCTCATCTTAGTTTATGCATTAAAAAATAAAGATTAGTAAATTTAAAAGAGGTAATGGAGGCACCATTTGTTTTGTTCTGTTAAAAAATGGAGAAGGACAAAATATTCATATATTTCTTCCCAAAACAATTAAAGATCCATTTTCCAATTATAAATATCATCCTAATTCCTAATCCAACGAAGCAGGAAACCTTTGGACATAATCTGGTCCAAAGGCCATAGGATAGATTCCGGATAAATTCCGAATCCTACTTCTTACCGCTTGGGCTTTTCGAGCTTTACTCTTGCGGGCCCCACATGTGGCAGTCACATTATTTTTTTTTTCAGCGCCCGGCCGTTATCGTTCCGAACGGCCAGGCGCAGTTTTTTTTTTTTCTGCAGCTGGCTGTTATTCTTCGGAACGGTCTGATTTTTTTTTTCTCTCTGGACGTCATTGTTTTGAACGGCCAGCTCTTAAGCTGCTGCGATTAGCGAAGTTAGATTGTTAAGTGGGCCATTACGCCAGGACGTTACGAACTGTAACGTCTTTGTTAGATTTCAAAATCTGACGAATTTTTTATTCTATGTCGACATTAATTTAATCTTTTTTCTATTAATAAAAATTCGGCAAAATTATCATCTAACACTATATTTTCATTTCATACTCCTTTTCGGAACAGAGTCATATGAACCCAAGGATGACACTTGCCATCAAGTCCAAAAAAACGGGAACCCATTTTTATAGCGAGAAATTTTGTGCGTACAGCGTTTGAATTTTTCACGGACCAAAATGCCCCTACAGCGAAGGGACCTGTGCGCACCAAGGGGGAAACAAGGCAGGAGATCAAGCTGGGCAGGGGCCTTTTGGTCCATAAAAATTCAAACGCTGTATGCACCAAAATTAACGCTGTAAAAATGGATTCCCAAAAAAACACTATGTCAATGGCGCCGATTACTGTAAATGCATAGTCCGTTGCAAGAGCTTCGCCTGTAAATATAGTTTAGTTCAAAGCTCAAGGCCCATTAGCACGAATTTGGATGCAGTGAAGTAACTCAATCTTTGAATTTTTGATCAAAACTGTTTGATTTGAACTTGCGAAAATCCATTCCCGAATTGAGCGTACACATCCTGACGACGAATTTGAAATCCGAGACGATCTTGAGCGACGAATTCGAATTGGACAGTCTCAATCCAAAATCCAAAAATTGAGTTACTTTAGGGGATCCGGACCCCATTAGCACAAGTCTTTTTGTTTTTTAAGAATCCACTAGCTTAAGTTCACTTCATCATAGTACAACACTACTACAAGTGCAGATCCTAGAATATTCACAATTTCACATAGCAAGGTAGAGAGCGGATGAGAAGCGAAAATCCATTGTTCCAATTCGTGCCTAGAGGATCCAAACCCTAGATTCCCAAATCCCAAGAAGAGGTACACTTTGTTGTTTTAATTAGTTTACATTATTCGTTAAATTACTTTCCTTTTGTTGGTTTGTTGGAACTCGATCTTATGAATTCAAGGTTGAGGTTTACATTTGGTTTGTTGGCCATGGAGGTGTCAATGAAAATCATTTAGCCGATGAACTAATTTGTGCCATGTTCAATAAGATGGTTGTATCATTTATTGTATTAATTTATCGGCTAAAGGTACGAGTAAAAAAATATTTTATATATGTTATTCTATAACGTAATTGTTAAATATAAAAGTATATTCGTCCAATTAACTCAATCATATATATAATAATTATCTTTTTTTATAGTAATGTTGATTTATGCAAATTTTGTATAGTAAATATAGGTGAAATTGGAGTTCTACTACGGTGCTTTACAAAGTAAAAGTTTGATGCCCATACTTTAATTTGCATCCAAATGTCCATTTTTAAAATTTGAATAGTGGATCCGAGCTATTCAATGTCATCTATATATTGAAATCTTGTTGGAAACAAAATTTTAGGATTTTTTTTAATTTAAAGGGGAGAAAATCATTTGATCTGAAAAGTTCTGAAACATCCAGAAGTAATGATTTTTTTCTATCTAAAAAGAAGTAAAAAAGCATATTAAAAAGTTCAATTTTTTTTTAATATGTAGATTACATTGAACGGCTTGAAATAGTCAGATTTCTAACATCGAAATTTTAATTTAGCGTACAACACTTTTTTACTTTGCCAAGCACCATAGCGCAACTCAGCGAAGTTGACAGCTACAGTTACTGGTCCGGTATTTTTTTGAGAGAAATTTTTAGTTATTTATTTATTTATTAATTTTGAGAGAAAACTACTGGTTTGGTTTCGGTACTGGTAAGTACAAGGGTGCGAATCTGCTGCGAATCTAAGGGATCGCAGGACCTGCGATTCTAATCCCAACCATTCAAACGGTGAAACCCATAAATCTTTTGAGAAGTCAGTTTTTGTGCACGAATCTCGAAACATATGAACGGTTGGGATTGGAATCGCAGGGACCCTGCGATCCCAGAGGATCGCAGCAGATTTATTTCCTAAGTACAAAGCTAATTAATTAATTCCATTGTTTCCATAAAAGCCCATAGGCATACTATAAAGAAAGTTATACAAACCTAATCTATAGACAAATTCAAAGTATAGAAACCATTGAAATTGAAGAAGTTCAGGGCTAAATAAGAGAAAAAAATACAACCGTCCCAGTTAAAGCTCCTCACATACTCTACAGCGGCCCTCTCTTCTTATACTGCTTCGCCCAAATGATCTCATGACTTCCCATTTCCCAGCTCCGTCCCAGTTACTAACTCAATACTGCTTTCTCTCCCTTCTAGACACTCACGAGAGATCTATTCAGGACCTTAATAGTGCCGTTCTCCTCTACTCCGCCACCGGGGATGTTCCAATCTCCCGATCCCAGCTTACCTAAATCCTAATAACCCGGTATGGCGGCTCCCCAACTAGCTGGCGAGTCAATCGAGTTAGAAGGGGCTATCTGGTGTTTCTCCCCGCCTGGTTATACCATGACTAACTCCATCTAGACTCACACTTCTGGGAACAGCGATTTTTCTATGTCCAACCGTGGCAAGCCCTGGATGGCTCGTACCGGTTACCGGAGTGTCAGAGGGTTCTCCTAACCATTACTGATTTCCCAATTGACTTCTGGCACCCGTTCTATATCCGTCAGGCTACTGCCTCCATGGGAACTGTGGTAGGAATGGAGCGGGAGTGTATTTCGGGGGCGGACCGGACATAAATCAGGCTCTGGCTCGACACACCGGATGTCAGCCTCGTTCCATTCCGGCTGATAGTGGGCCATCAGTCACAGTGGACTGAGTGTCAGATCATTATGGAGGGGCGCCTAGGTGACCAGCCGGCCCCTGTTCCACTACCTCCCTCATCACCGAGCCCAGAGGACAATGGCGGCCATGGCGACCAAGGGTATGACGGTCAGGATGGCACTCTGTATATCCCACCTTGGCGACGGAGGTCTCTCAGGTGTCACATTCCCATCACTGATGCCTCTAGAAGGGGGGCTCCGGCAGCAGGTCTGCCTCACCCGAGTGGGGGGTTCACCAATTTAGACCGTGCTCCAGGTCTAGCCGGGTATGGGGAGATCCCTCTGCACAAACGGTCCCCTGTACCGATCAGTCACCCAGACGTGGTACAGCCTCCAGTGGCAGAGGCAGAGAATTTTGTCTCTTATGCGCATCCATATGCCTTTAACCAATGGGGCTGGGACACGTTACCCCACTCCCAATTCCCAAATTACCCCTCTACACCATCCCAGAAGAATTTTCCCCATATGACGACACCATTTAGAATGTCCCATTCTCTGCATCCTTCCCCACATCCTCATTTCGCTCCCTTCACTCCAAAATACCCGTCTACCCGTTACACGTGCCAAGCCCACATTACCCATCAGCACAATAAACTTACATTTCCCCAGCCAAATATATACCTACGGCAACATTCCATCTTGGGACCTTTTAAACCATCACTCCTCTTAAACCCAGAGCCTATCTCCCCTCCCCTCCATCGCTACAAAACCCACATTCCTAACCCCGCCGCAATCTCTCTCCCCCTATTCCCAGTTCTTCTCCACTATCACCAACCACACACTCTCAAATCTAAAGTCCACCCTTGCAAGCCCGGTTTCATGGCGGCACTCTCAAAAGAGGATGAGGCCTTAATTCAGCGATTTATTGGGCTGCACACTGATGATGCGCCGGACCTCACTCTCACCATACCGTCGCATGTTACTACCAGTCTAGATTGGGATAGATGTCTGCTGGCGAAGGTAGTCTCTGACAGAACTGCAATGGAAGCCCCCTTCCAAAAAGCTATGTTAACGGCCTGGAGTGCCGACCCCACAACTGAGGTGCGCCCGGTTGCGAAGAACTGTTTCCTGATTCTTTTTTCAGTAAAAGAGGATATTGATACGGTGCTAACAAAGGGGCCGTGGACGTTTCGAGGGGATTTGGTTGCCTTCACTACAGTATCATCTCATGATGAAATTCACCCGTCTCTGATTAAGCATGCTCAAATCTGGGTTCAGCTGTTCAACATCCCAATTAATGCTTTCACGACGGAAGGTGTGCTTATGGTGGCAAGCCAAGTTGGGGTCCCACTCTCTTATCCAATTGAGGGCTATGTCGGGGGAAAGAGATTCACCAAGGTGAAGGTTAGTGTCGATATTTCAGAACCGCTTAAGGACATGGTCAGTGTTGCTCACCCCTCTCTGGGCGATATTGCCGTATTTTGTGTTTATGAAAAGGTGGAAAGAGTTTGCCCCTTTTGCAGTAGATTGGGCCATGGGCTGAGTTCTTGCCCTGACCACACACGCCTATCCACCCTTATGCAAAGCCCTCTTCATTCGGCCCGAACCAAAGGCCTTGATATTTTATCCCCAAAATATGGGCCCTGGATGACTAACCCAACCCTTATTCCCAGGCCTGATCCCACTTCCACCAGACATGGATCTAAAAGAAACCACACCCACACCAAGACTTCGGATCCCAACCCTCCTTCTCCAGACTCATCTCCCCTTTCACAGCCGAACCTAACCTCTCAGCTGGCTGTGCTCTCCAACCATGCCCATCTCAATTCAGAGGCAACTTCTTCATCTGCTAAAGTCAAACGGCCGAGGCCGGCGGGGCCAAATCCGCTGGCATATTTTATTATGAGTATTATGGCGTGGAACTGTCGGGGTAGTGGAGGCACGACGGGTTCCACGCTAAATCGCTACCTCCACTGCACAGGGGCTCAAGTCGCCTTCATCTCGGAAACTAGATGCGGGTACCAAAAGGCGAGCAAAAGGATAAATCTCTTGACCCTGTGTAACTCTTTTGTGGTACCTTCTCAAGGGAAGTCGGGTGGCCTCTGGCTACTCTGGGGGAATGATATTAACTTGTCTCTAATAAAGAAAGATGTAAATATGATTGCAGCAAAGGTAGAAGGGAAGGGTCCCCTCACTGACTGGATCCTTATTGGTGTGTATGGCGACCCGTCGCGGACGGGGAACCCGAAAATTTGGGATGGGATTGGCAGTATAGTGGAGAATGTAGACCTGCCGATTCTAGTGCTTGGTGATTTTAATGCCATCAGCTCAAGGGAAGAAAAATGGGGAGGGTCTGCAGCATTTACATCAGGGAATGTCGGGTTCAGAAACTGGATGAACGAGGTGGGTCTGATTGATTTGGGTCACCGCGGCCCGGCATACACCTGGTCGAACAAGAAGGCGGGGCGACAGACCATTAGTGAGAGATTAGATCGTGCACTTGGAAACCTCGCCTGGAATATTAACTATCCGAATTCAGCAGTCTATCACTTACCGAGGTTTAGTAGTGACCACCTCCCCATATTGATGCGCCCATCCCCAATTAAGAAGTCTTCCCGACCGCCATTCCGCTGTGAAAACTGGTGGACCCTCCAACCAGATTTCAAGCCGGTCTGCGAAAGAGCGGTATAGGGTCCGGTAAACTCGTGGTTAAGCATGCAGGCAAGGTTCCGCACTGAAGTTAGAAAGTGGGCACCAAAATCAAAAACCCCTAATCAGATGCTCAAGGAAATTGAAGAGCAGATGGAGGGTTTAAATGCAACTCGGCCTGATCTGGTATCAAGGGAAGAAGAGGAGAGACTTCAACTTGAGCACGATAGAGTTCTCCTAATCAAAGAGATGCATTGGCACCAAAGGGCACGGGTAAAGTGGGTTCTGTTTGGGGATAAGAACTCGGCTTTCTTTCATGCCTCGGCAGTTACTAGGCGGAGACGCAATGAAATCGGGTCCCTGTACATATCGGGTTCGGGGTGGGAAACGGATGAGGGCAACATCCGCAGGGAATTCGTTAAGCATTTTCGGGCTATATACACACAAGGGCCCAGGTCGGGTCTGTTGGAGCACTACAGCCCAGAATTTTTGCATTCACTACCAAAAATCCCAGAATTCATCCTTCCCAGCCTTGAAATGCCCCCCTCTGACCTGGAAATTCACAAAGCGGTGATGGATCTAGGGCCACATAAGGCCCCGGGCCCGGATGGCTTTAATGCCTTTATGATTCAACAAAACTGGGATGTGTTTGGTTCTCTGGTCCTGAGGGAAGTGCACTCTTTTTTCCACACAGGAATAATGCCTAGTTACATTGCTAAATCCAACTTGGTGTTAATCCCAAAAACTGCTCAGCCAACTCAAGTAGGAGATTTCAGACCAATCTCCGTCTGTAATGTGTTGTACAAGGTCATTTCGAAAATTCTCACATCTCGCCTAAAGCCCTATGTTGCCGGTTGCATTTCAAATTCTCAATCGGCATTCGTACCGGGCCGGGAAATATCGGAAAATGTCATATTGCTGCGGGAGGTATTGCACTCTTTTAAATCCAAGAATTATACTAACTCTGATTTTTGCTTGAAGGTTGATTTGTCAAAAGCCTTCGATCGCATGGATTGGGGATATTTAGAGGCAATACTACCGCTATACGGTCTCCCTCCTAGGCTCTGTGGATGGATCATGGCGTGCGTTCGGTCAGTCGAATTCTCGATAGTTTTGAATAAGGGAGGGGGTGGTTTTTTCAGGCCGGAATGCGGCCTGCGGCAGGGCTGCTCGCTGTCCCCCTACTTGTTCATTTTCAGGATGGATCTCCTTTCTAGAAGTTTGGCCGGCTTAGTCTCTGCTCAGTTTTTGAAAGGGGTGCGCATTGCTCCGTCTTGCAATCCAATTACAAACTGCCTATACGCCGATGACCTTCTCATTTTTGGGAAAGCGGAAGAACAAGAGGCTACAACAATTGTACATGTCCTGTCGGTCTTCTCCAAGGTGTCCGGCCAACAAATCGGTCCGCAAAGAGCTCTATATGGTTCAGCCGCCCGACAACCCAGATGGCAATGGATCGAGTGTCTGCTATTTTTCAGGTTAATCAATCGAATGTTTCTGTCTTCTACTTGGGAGCACCGATAGCAACCTCATCAGGTGCTTTTGACTTCCTAATCGAGGCCTTTTCAAGAAGGTTGAATGCTTGGAAGAGTAAAGTCCTGACTCAAGCAGGTCGGTTAGTACTCATTAAGTCTGTCCTACAATCGGTCCCGATTTATTTTATGGCAACCACCAAAATCCCACAGGGCGTATTACAAAAGCTCACTGCCTTGATGAGATAGTTCTTCTGGGGTAAGGTAGATAAGCAGAGATACTTGGCTCTAGTCGCTTGGGATAAGGTGGTGCTTCCCCTGGAGAGAGGGGGGTTGGGATTGCGTGATCTGGCCTCAATGAATAGCGCTTTGTTGATGAAAATGCTCTGGCGAGTGGCAAATGGATCGGATGCACTATGGGTTCAGCAAATCAAAGCTAAATACCTACCGAACAGTGACCTCTGGCACAGTCGGCGTACCTACAAATGCACTGTGTTTTGGCGAGCACTACTGGCTTTGAGACCCACTCTAGAAAACTTGATTGTCTGGAGGCTTGGTGATGGCCGCACATGCTCGGTGTTTGCTCAGCCTTGGTATCCGAATGCACTCCAACACATTCCTCAAATCCCGGGGATAGAAGGCTCCGAGTTAGCCAACTGGTTGATGTTGACACGGGCAATTGGAACGTAGAATTCATTACGACTAGGCTTGGATATGCTGCTGCAGTACATATCATTGCTCATATTCAACCGCCTCGAGATAATAGGGGGGGTGACACTTTGATCTTCCACCAAAATTCCAATGGCTGCTACTCGGTCAGGAAAGGCTATCTCGCTTTGACAGGTCAGTTGGTACCAGTTGGGGCTCCTAGGGCACAAGGAGGCGAATCCAAATTGTGGTCTAGTATTTGGCGGGCAGGAGAAGCGCCCCCCAGGTTACGACTGTTCATGTGGAAGTTAGTTCATGAAGCTGTACCAGTAAACAACATCATGTTCACCAGACTGAGAAGAGGGGACCCGACTTGCATGGTCTGTGGCCAAGGGACTGAAACGGTGTCACACATGGCCCTGACTTGCCCTTTCTCGAGAAGTTGCTGGTTCACGAGTGATCTTTCTCTCACCACCGAGAATCTAGGGGACCAAATCAAAGAAATCCTGGTAATGCTTGCCAATGCCTTGACGGATGAGCAATGGTCTGCTCTGGTAGCGACTCTATGGGGCATTTGGAGGTGCCGAAATGACTGTGTTTTTCAGGGCAAAGTGCCGGCTCTTGTTTCCGCCTTCAAATACAGGCGTCATATCCTGTTGGAAAACAGAATCGCTGCCTCGATTGGCACCAAGGAGATGGGGGGACAGGTCTCACAGTCTACGCTCCTCACCCTGCCAGAAAACGGTATGGTTTGCTTTGTGGATGGGTCCTGGGCTTTTGGATGGATTGGGGGGGCTAGCTTTGTGTTTCAGTCTGATGGATCGTTATTAGTGTATCGGTTTGCAAGAACTACAGTGTGCTGTGCGCTACAGGCGGAGGCTAATGCTTTGCTGAACGCCTTGATTTTTGCCCTGGAGAAAGGGTATAAGGAAGTTTGTTTTCTGACGGACTGCAAGACTCTGGCAGAAGCCTGTACTGGTACGCAACCACCCTTGGAGATTGATTGGCGTGCCTCTAGGGAAGTGTTTGAGATTTGGAAAATGCTCAAGTTGTATTCTGGATATTCGTGTCACCATATTGGAAGAGGCCACAACGAAGTGGCTGATACACTAGCCAAGAAGGGTAGACAGTTTGGAGGAACATATACTGGATATACATATCCAATCTTTCCATTACACTAGCGTTTAGACAATGTAATAGGGAAACTCTTTGGTTTTTTTGCTGGCTGGTAACCTTGTAGCCTACGGGCATGAATCACTCAAAAAAAAAAAAAAAAAATACAACCCATTAAATTCAACATTTCCATTCTACCTCCGAGTTGGCATGGCAGGTATATGTAAAATAATTCTCAATGAAAACTGGTATAAAAATACTTCTATGGGATCGGTACCCTACGGCTGACACCAGTACTCACAGATTAGGGGGCTGAGGCAACAAAATTTCGAGCCTAGATTCATTTGAGATCAAATCCAATCTATTTGAGGCAAGAAACTTTGCCAATAAGTCCTGGTATAAAAAATTCTTGTAACTTTTTTCGAAGTTACAATTTCCGTTTTCAGAGTTTTCAAATGGTAAGTTATAAATTAAAACAATAAAGAAAACTAAGCTTTAATTCACATAGGAAAAGAAGCCGGGGTTCTCAGTTCCAGATATATTGACATTGAATGAAATATTTTTTTTTGCATCGTGTAATACTTAAGAACTTTAGTTTTAACCAAACAACATACTAATGAATTTTTCCTGACACTGTCTCTTTAATACACCAGAACAAGGTACTTAAAAATAGTATAATTTTGTTAAACCAGAGTAGATAATTTATCTTTTCAGGAAGGACTTGGTTGCAATGGGGGTTACCATGACTTCCGAACTAGTGGGCGATTTGATATGAATATTACACCATAGAAAGAGAGGGGAACAGAAAAAACCATACATTAGATAGGTTAACACAGGTGTAAAAATAAGAAAGATACAAAGATGGCACAGTTTGACCATGTAGCTATCGAAATAAGAAATGATGATCCTTTGGCTGTAATTATCAAAAACAAACTTGATAAACTACCTTTTCAATTGGTGAACACAAGTAGGGCATACACCGTTTTCCGTGTGCCTTCTTACATCAGAGAGTGCAACAAGAACTTCTATGAGCCACGGATAGTCTCAATCGGTCCGTACCATAGGGATCGTGAGCACCTCAAATGTATGGAAGAACGAAAATTGTGGTACGTAAGACAATTTCTCTCTCAAAACACTAATATCACCCTGAATAAATACCTCGAGGTTTTAAGAGGGTTGGAGCCGGCGGCACGGAGGTGCTACTATGAGAAAATTGACATGGATTCTGATCAGTTTGTTGAGATGCTATTATTTGATGCTTGTTTTATCATTCAATTGGCCGAAAACTATATTTTTGAGGAGGAAGCTGATATCATTTTTGAAATCGGTTGGACCGTCCCTCTTATAAAAAGCGATATCTTAATGCTCGAGAACTAGATCCCTTTCTTTGTGCTGAAGAGTGTGTTTGACCTTTATTCGAGCATGGATGACAACACCTATAGCTCGCATACCCCCTCCAACTTTGACTCCATTAGTCAAGAAAGTGAGCTCCCAAAAGCCTCTTTGTCTTATCTCTTGGTTACTTTTCTTCAGCACGGAACTGAGACCTTGCCGTTACCAGACGCAGATCAAAACTTCGACCATTTGCTCGATTTCTATTATCACAGCTACATGTCCTCTCAGAAGCTCCCTGACAAGCTAAAGAAGTTGGTTCCGCTCAAATTGTTGAGACCGAGAAAGGTATTTCCTCTTATATCCGCTAGTATCAAAAGGATCATACGCCGGCGTCTCCAGATGATTGCAAAGCGTAAACCGCGGATGGTCCCCTGCGCAACCGAACTGAAAGATGCGGGGATAACATTCAAGAAGGCCGAATCAAAGAGCATCTTCAATATAAACTTCTCCAATGGTGTGCTCAGGATACCTTATACCTCGATCGAGGAAGCAACAAGACCGCAATTCATGGATTGCATCGTAAATACGCCAAGAGATGTGCTGATTTTGCAGCAGCATGAAATTATAGAGAATAAGTTGGCAGATGAGAAGGCAGCGGCCGAGTTTTTCTACCAGCTCAGGTATTGCTCTTACCTCGATTACGAGGAGCACCACCTGGCTATGCTCTTCAAGAAAGTGAAAAGGTACTGTGATTCTAGTTTGCACAAGTATAGGGCAAAGTTGTACCGCGACTACTTGAGCAACCCGTGGTCGATCATATCATTTCTCGCTGCAATTATGTTTTTGTTTTTATCTACTGTGCAAACTCTATATTCGGTTTTGTCATATTATCGTTCATCAGATTAGCAATTAATGCATTTTGAAGATGAATTATGTTTGTCAAAAAATGTAGTGATGAACCTTTAATAAGTTGGAAATTACTATAGTATTTGAGTGAGGCTACGGTACTATGCATAGCACGGTTTGGTCCGTGCTAAGGCTCAATATTTGAGTTTTTAAAATCCTAACGGTTGATCCGAACCGTTCAATATGATTATAAAATGAATATGTACTTGCAAATCAAATTTTACATTTTTTCGAATTTTTTTACTATTTTTTTAGATAGGTAGAAAATCACTTGATCTGAAAATTCTGGACCATCCAAAAACAGTGATTTTCTACCTATCTAAAAAATAGTAAAAAAAATCGAAAAAATGTAAAATTTGGTTTGCAAGTACATATTCATTTTATAATCATATTGAACGGTTCGGATCGACCGTTAGAATTTTAAAAACTCAAATATTGAGCCGTAGCACGGACCAATCCGTGCTATGCATAGTACCGTAGCCTCACTCATAGTATTTTGCTTGATAAAAGATTTCTTTGGATTTCTGTTATAAGAAGATCTGATTCTAACTCTCCTCCATTGATATCTACAAATATGAAACACAATTTGCATCATCCCTGAATAGCTTTGTTGTTACAATTTGAGTGTTTAGTTGTGGTTTAATTGCCAATCTATATAATTAAGGCACCATATATGACAAATTTGAATGGCTACACAAGAAAATCAAGAGAACTACCACAACAAATTGCGCAATTGAAATTTACAACTTGAGACAATTCGGTGTTATAAAATGTTCTTAATTGAACTGTTAGGTTTTTCTGAAGCATGATCAGCAATATAAATTAACTTATTTTCTCTTCCTTGCTGTTCCTTTCACAGTTCACACCTATACCCGAAATATACTAATCCAACTGAGATAGCTTTATCAATTAATCTAGTCCAGGACAGTTACAATGCCAGAAATTTGTGTGGCATCAATAATGTGGCAATCCATGTTTGAGAGAACTACAACTACTGTTTCTTTTTTTCTTTTTTTTTTATGGTTACAGAAAAACTACTGTTTTATATATAGATAGATACTGAGCTGGTAATTTTCATAATTTTATTCTGTTAATTTTCATTTAAAATTTTCATTGTAAAACCTCTCCTTGGATCTATCTGCAGTAAGTTTTAGTAATATATAACAACAGGGCTTATGGAGTAGAAAAAATATCTATTAGAGGAACAGATTTGGTGGAATGTATGATATAGGTTAATTTATTTTTAATGCTATAATAAAAAAAATTGCCTCTTGCTTAATAAATAATAAGCTTTTTTTTATCTCTATTCTACTTATATTTTTCCCAAAAAAAAAAAAAACTTGATCTAGATTAAAATAAATCTCTCCAGGAATTGACATACATTTATCTTATTACTTTTGTTTTGTCTTTTAAATGTATTCACTGTTGGTGTTTTCGCCGACATTTTTATTAATATCCAAAGTTTAATACAAATTATTAATTATACCCAGAATCGGACCAATTATCGATATATACCCAAGCCGGCCATTTTCTGGCCGGCTATGTACCCTCCCTAAGCCGGCCAGAAAATGGCCGGCTATGTACCTTTTTTTTTTTTTTTTTTTTTCCCCAAAAACTCTATAAAAGAGCACCGAGGCAGCTGCATTCTTCACTCAAATCCGCGGCAGCTCTACTGTACCTCTACTGTTGAGGTAATTCTTTTTTTTTTTTAATTTTTTTTAATTTTTTTTAATTTTTTTTAATTTTTAATTTATTATTATTTTTTATTTTATAGATTAATTAATTAGTTAATTGTTTACTATTTAGTTAATTGTTTACTATTTAGTTAATTGTTTACCATTTACTTAATTGTTTACTATTTAGTTAATTGTTTACTATTTACTTAATTGTTTACTATTTACTTAATTCTTTACTATTTACTTAATTGTTTACCATTTACTTAATTGCTTACTATTTAGTTAATTGCTTACTATTTACTTAGTTGTTTACCATTTACTTAATTGTTTATCATTTAGTTAATTGGTTACCATTTACTTAATTGTTTACCATTTAGTTAATTGCTTACCATTTACTTAATTGATTACCATTTACTTAATTGCTTACCATTTACTTAATTGATTACCATTTACTTAATTGCTTACCATTTACTTAATTGCTTACCATTTACTTAATTGCTTACCATTTACTTAATTGCTTACCATTTACTTAATTGCTTACTATTTACTTAATTGCTTACCATTTACTTAATTTTTTACTATTTACTTAATTGTTTACCAGTCAATTGTTTATTATTTAGTTACTTGACAATTATTTACCATTTAGTAATCTGACAATTGTTTACCATTTTCTAAAATGTAGTTTGTTTACCATGACCTTTATTTCATTACACTATGGTGGGAAGATGCTTAATAGTGCACAAGGGGCGTACTACAACAAAGATGCAGCTCATTCATTGATGATTCCAGATGACATCTCACTTTTGGACCTCAAATTCATAGTTTACACACCGGTTACAACCCAGAAATGTGCGACCTAGAATTGGCAACCCGATATTGCCATCCCTCCAACGGAAAATAAATTGTTGCGAAACTGGTGGACGAGAGTACGTGGAGAGGCATGTTCGGTTATTTGAGGTCCCAAGGTAATTTTCTAATAGAAATATTTGCTAGAAGAGTTCCGGTAGAGCCTGGGGTTGGAAGTTCGGGCTCTGGATCAGCGGCACCACATTATACCCCACAACCAGAAACTTACAGACGTGACTCCACCTTACCACTCACCGAACCTGACCCAGAACCCTACAACTACGTCACTCCACCAGCACCTCAACGAAGACACTCAGTTGCATCCCCACCTAGACACAATCGAGGCAGACCAAGACACTCAGTTTCAACCCCACCTAGATCCGTAAATGCCACTCCTTTACCGTTACCTCCAGTATCACCTTACCCCATACCTGCACCAGTAGACGATGCAAGCTGCCCGGACTTTGAATATATTAATGAAATACCGGAGGACAATCTGGGGAGCGGGGATGAATTTGAGGGAGACATGTGGGGGGATTCAGATCACATGGAAGGTGTGGATGAAGACGGGCGGGCTGAAACAGCTGAAAGGCATGCTGATGAGGGGGGCCGCTTAGTGGCCGGACTGATACGCATCCGTTCCCAGACCTCAATGATGTTTCTGAGTTTAGAGAGGCAGATATTGGTTATTATGGGCAATGGATTGAGTACAAAGGTGAGCTGTGTGCAAACCTATATTTTAAAACCAAAGAAGACCTAATGAAGAAGGTCAGAGAGCACCATATAAAGAAGAATCAGGAGTTCAGATCTTGGAAAAGTGACAGGGATCGGGTTACTCTGTTGTGCAAGGACAAGAATTGCCGTTACGAGCTTAGGGCAAAGCCGACGGGATGTGGAGACGCATGGGTTATAACTAAGCAGGACAGGCCTCACACATGTAGGACTGAGCATACGAGGGTCGACCACGAATGTCTGACGGCAGCACTCATTGCCGATGTCATTGAGAACGCCATTAAAAAGGACCCGTGTATGAGCATCCAGACGGTGGCAGACATTGTTTTGTCTGTGTACGACAATGTGACACCTAAATACAACCGACTGTGGAGGGGCCGTGAGCTGGCAATAGCCCGACAATTTGGGAGTTGGGAGGCTTCTTACAGCTTGCTGAGACCACTGTTGCTTGCAATTTGCGCCAACAATCCCGGCTCGACCCACCAATTTCTGACCAGCCCGGTACGGAATAAGGAAACAGGACTAATCATGCCAGGTGTTGCCCAGTTCAGAGCTGTAGCCTGGGCGTTTGGTCCATGCATTGCAGCGTTCCAGTACTTGAGACCAGTGATCAGCATCGATGCCTGCTTCTTGTCTGGGCGATACGAGGGGAGGCTTTTGATAGCTTGCGGCTACGATGCCGAGAACCAATTGTTGCCTATTGCATTTGCAATTGTACGTCAGGAGGATACTGAGAATTGGGGTTTTTTTTTGCAGTGGTTGAGAAATGAAGTGCTCGGCCCGTGTAAATTTGTATGTGTCATATCGGACCAGCACAAGGGGATCAAAGCTGCACTGACAGCTGAATACGGATGGCCTCCCGAGCTCTTTGTGCACAGGTATTGTATGCAGCATGTTGCTGACAACTTAGTCACGAACTGTGGAGACAGATGGTACGGATGGAGGTTCAGGGAAGGAGCAAAGAGGAAGAAGCCGAGAAGATTACAAGAGATGTTCCAAGAGTTTGCTCATGTATGTATAACTTATAACATTTCGTTTAATTATCGTATAAGAATTTTATGAAAATGGAATAACACCCCTTTTTGTGCAGCGAAATCCGAAGTGCAATGCATATTTAAAGAAGGTGGGCAAAGTACGTCCTAATGATGCGATGGAGCCGTCCAATTATGAGAAGATTTTCCAAACCTGTGACGGAGGATACCGGTTTGGTATCATGACAACAAACGGCTCCGAGTCGCTCAACAATGTCTTCCGAACGAGTCGTAGATTGCCTGTTTGTGCCGTAGTGGAGGATACGTTCTACACGTGCAACAGATGGTTTGTTGAGCGGCGTCAGCGAGCAATGGAATTACAAGACAGGGGACAGGTTCTTTCTGACCGGGTTTTGCAGAAGATCAAAAAACGTTGGGGGAAAGCTGAAAAAATGAAATTGGTGCGTTACACGCAGGGCCAAGGTCAGTACCAAGTTTCATCCCCAAATGAGTACGTTCCTTGCACCCGTAGCGACATGGGCAACATGGAACCCACTCACAGGGAGTTCATGTATATTGTGACGCGCGGTCCCGACAGACAAATGGAATGCACTTGCAGAGGTATCCAATTAACTTCTATTCCGTGCGCTCATGTCTTAGCCGTTTGCCGTGACCGAAACTGGCAAGAGGACGACTTTGTTGCAGACTGGTATAAAACACCCTATCTTGTGAGTACTTGGAACCATGTGTTCAATCCAATTGGCAATATGGGAGACTGGCCTCCTTGTGTTGAAGACAGAATCCTTCCGAGTAGAGGTTGGATTACGAAGGGGAGGCGAAAACACACCCGTCGTGTAATGACGATGGATGAAATGGAAGGTAGACGAAAGGGGCATCAGCCTCGCCGTTCCACTTCCGATAGGCAACGAAGAGGTATGTAACATTCATCCAAAATTATTTTTCTTTTCAATTTATACCAATTTACTAAGTAACACATGCAAATGCAGAGGCAAGAAACGCAGCAAATGCGGCAGAAAATGAGCGAGTAATGGCGTCGGGAAGTGGGTCCGGAGGGTCACGGCGTAGCACAGCTACGAGCCGTTTAGATGCAGCTGCTATGTATGCCGAAGCAATGGGAGAGGCGGTTGACATAGGAGGAGAGGCGGTTGGGGTGCAAGGGCAGCCATCTGCCCAACCGAGGAGGTCCACTACTAGACGCACAACAAGGGCATCTACAAGCCAAGCAGGGCCATCTGGAGCCCAGGCCGGCCCATCTACAAGCCAAGCAGCGCCATCTGGAGCCCAGGCCGGGCCATCTAGTGAGCAACCAGAGCCACCTGCTAGGCCATCTCGTAGGTCATCTTTCGCAAGTGGTTTACTTCGGGGATTTAGACGTGGTAGTAATAGGTGATTTATATGCATGTTGTAAAAATTGTGTGGACTCTATTTGCAATTTCTGTGTACTTTATTATTTTGTACGAAACTTAGAAATGAAATATTTGACTCTAATAGAAATCATCTAAAACAAAAATAATGCTGTTTAAAAAAAAAAAAAAGGTACATAGCCGGCCATTTTCTGGCCGGCTTAAGGAGGGTACTTGGCCGGCCAGAAAATGGCCGGCTTGGGTATTTATCGCTATACCCTTGAGATCCGGGTATATTTATTAATTTGTATTAAACTTTGGATATTAATAAAAATATCGGGTGTTTTCGCTTGTTGGTCGACAAAGTTTAATTAGTTGAATTTATACCTTAGAATACCCACATTTTAAAATAAAAAATAGAAACTATATCATATTACAAAATAAAAACATGTTTTTGGTTACAATTTAGAATATGATTTCTTTTATGTACTTTAGTTAGGCTTCGTCGTAAACGAATATAGCACAATTGAAGTAATCGGGAACGAAATTACAAGTAGAACGAATATATTACTAAGCACATTTAACAGTTGTGTTGGTGCTTTTATTTTTATAACTCTAAATCAATGTACAATGCATATGAATTTCTTGATAGAGTTCAAATATTTCATGTCTGGTTTGTACTTTATGTTTTTTGTTGTTTTTAGAATTCAAATAATCAGCTCGAACCACTCAAAATGATTTCCATAATAAAATGGGCTTTTAAATCAACTTTTATTTTTTTGAAATTGTTTACTATTTTTTATATAGAGACAAAATCATTGTTTTCAGACTATAAAAAAAAACAGTGATTTTGTACTTATCTAAAAATATAATATAGAAGTTTCTAAAAATATAAAATTTAGTCTCCAATATGGGTGAAAACGGGTCAAATATTATCCGACGAATCCAGATCCGTATTAGAAAATTAGATATGGATATTCGATATCTAAATATCCGTGCGGACAGTGGTATGGTATGATTTTGAATTTTAGTTATCAGTATCTAAATGGTAGATATATATCATATAGTTTAATATATATTATGAAAATATTTATGTATATATCTACTGATATCCGATATTCATATCCGTCTAATATCCGATCCGTATCCGTATCCGGAAAAAAAAACAGATACGGATATGGTAAACCACTATCCGATCCGTATCTAATCCGTTTTCACCCCTAGTCTCCAAGCATATTTTAGGCTATTTGAATTTTAAAAACAAAATAAGAGTGGGAGGTTATGAAAAACATGAGGCATTTGAATCCAGCTATAATTTATTTAGTTTAATTTTTTATTTTTATCAGACGATACAACAAGAATAAATTTTATATAATTTTTTTTGGTTATGAAGAAAAGAAAATTACCACTGTTTGAGAAAACTTATATATATATATATATATATATATATATATTTTTTATAAGCAATTTGAATAAAACTAAGATTATTATTATCTATTAGTATAACAAATTTCAAAACATTTAAAAAAATTCAGAAAATTGCGTCTGCCGGGAGTCGAACCCTTCCCGGCTTAGTCGGACAAATAGTCCACAAAATTAGCGTATATCCTTACCTCACAGAAACTAGGGTTTACGCATCCAACCAAAACCTTCCCGCTCAAACCCTTCGGGACCTTTCTCGATCTAGGGTTAGGGTTTCTACAGTGTTATGATGACGGAGAGGAAGCGTAAGGTAAGCCTATTTGACGTGAAAGAGGAGGTTTCCGTCTCCGCCAAGCTAGCCCGCCCCAATGGATCGAGTATGCCGGCGGTGAACCGGTGGACCGGCCGCCCGTACTCCGCCAGGTACTACGAGATACTGGAGAAAAGAAAGACTCTTCCAGTCTGGCAGCAGAAGGATGATTTCTTGCGCATATTGAAGAACAATCAGACTTTGGTTCTTGTTGGTGAGACCGGAAGCGGTAAAACTACTCAGGTAGATTTTTTTTCCGAGATATTAGGCAAATTACGGTGTTATTGTTGAAACAGTTCCCATTTGATTGCTAGTTGGTACCATGTGGCGCTCAAGAGCTTAATAAAAATGGGTAAATAAAAATTTGCAAGTAATCAAACTAATTTGAAAGAATCTAGATAGGAGATACAGTAATTGCAAAGCCAGATTTGAAAGAGATAATTCAAGAATTGATATTGATTTTCATAGTCCGAATTGGTACAATGATAGGCCTTTTGTAGGTGATGCTATCTGAACAAAAATTGCTATATTCCCTAGTTTAGATCTTTCTATTGAATTACAGAACGACACGTCAGCATATTACGTAAGGATAAAATGCTGATCTGTCATAACAATATTCCTAATTACCGGCTACTGTTACACTCTAGTTATTGGCCCTGTGCTCTTCTCTGTTTCTGACATTTTGTGGCCTGCTTTGCATTGAGAAATTAGAATTCATGGCTTCGGTCTTTGTTTGAATTGTGGGTCCCTTCATCAGTGTCTTGGTTTTATTTTAATTGCTGCCTGGGCATCTGGCTGATCTGCCCTCTCTTTCGTCCCCTTATTTCTGCGTGTAGACCAGACCACAATCCTGCATAGCTAGTCCCAAATTGGATTGAGGCTGCGACATAGCAACAGGGCATGGAAATTAGCTCAAGTAGATGATTTGATTTTGTTTTTGGTTGCTCCCTTGCTTCTAATCACTGTTTTTTTCAGTCTGACTAGGTCTGGTGTTTCCTAAATGCAGAGTTTGGTACCTAATTTAGGCTTATGACCTCCAGATATGTTTATCTTGAGGAAATTGCTCTGTTTTGGATTTTATTTCTTTTATTGTAACTTCTGATTATTGATTCCAGTTGCACCAATGGGGTTTTACCGGTCCATTTCAATCCCATCTGGCTCCCAATAAAAGAAAACATTAAAACAAGCTTTAAGTGGATATTGAATTAAACTTACAGAGTTGTGGGTTTTGATGTAACAGATACCACAATTTGTTTTAGACCTAGATGACCTTGGAAAGAAGCCGATGGTAGCATGCACACAGCCAAGGAGAGTGGCCGCAATGTCAGTGTCACGTCGTGTGGCAGAAGAAATGGATGTGACTATTGGAGAAGAGGTCGGTTACACCATTCGTTTTGAAGATTGCAGCAGCAACAAAACCATGCTCAAGTAAGCTGTTAAATTATCTTTTTGTTAACCCAAGATCGTGACCGGTAATATTTCATTTACTGGTTTAAGTGTAACTTATTTTCTGGTCGAAATAATATACATGAAATTTCTTGATGTACCCTGAGTGAATCATCCTTTGTGTAAAAGGCCGATTAGTAATATAGTTTATAGCTTTGCTGGTTACAGCGTTAAATATATTGTGGTTTAGATTTTATACATAACAGTTAGTGAACCTACCTTGAGTGCATCATCGGTAAGAATTGCATTTATGAATCTAATCTCTACTCCGTGAAAAACTGTTGTTTACATCAGATACTTAACAGATGGTATGCTTCTGAGAGAGGCAATGACGGACCCACTTCTAGAGCGATACAAGGTTATAATACTTGATGAAGCACACGAGCGAACTCTAGCTACTGACGTGCTTTTCGGGCTTCTAAAAGAAGTATTAAAGAACCGACCAGACCTTAAGCTTGTGGTCATGAGTGCTACCCTGGAGGCTGAGAAATTCCAGGGGTACTTCAATGGGGCTCCATTAATGAAGGTTCCCGGTCGACTTCACCCAGTAGAGATCTTCTACACCCAAGACCCTGAGAGAGACTATTTAGAAGCTGCTATTCGTACTGTTGTGCAAATCCACACGTGTGAGCCGCCTGGCGATATACTCGTATTTCTTACCGGTGAAGAGGAGATAGAGGATGCATGTAGAAAATTATACAAGGAGATAAGCAACTTGGGAGATCAGGTTGGACCTATTAAGGCTGTACCATTGTATTCCACTCTACCACCCGCTATGCAACAGAAGATATTTGACCCTGCCCCACCTGCATTAACGGAAGGGGGTCCGCCTGGGAGGAAAATAGTGGTGTCTACTAACATTGCTGAGACGTCCCTTACAATAGATGGTATAGTGTATGTTATAGATCCTGGATTTTCAAAACAGAAGGTTTATAACCCACGAATCCGGGTTGAGTCTCTGTTAGTATCTCCAATCTCCAAAGCAAGTGCACATCAGAGAGCAGGTCGTGCAGGTCGTACCCAACCTGGAAAGTGCTTCAGACTCTACACCGAAAAGAGCTTCAGCAATGATTTGCAGCCTCAAACATACCCTGAAATATTGCGGTCCAACCTGGCAAACACTGTGTTAACCTTGAAAAAGCTGGGCATTGATGATTTAGTGCACTTCGACTTCATGGATCCACCTGCTCCAGAAACCCTAATGCGGGCCCTTGAGGTGCTGAACTATTTGGGTGCGCTAGATGACGAAGGGAATCTGACTAAGTTGGGGGAGATTATGAGTGAGTTTCCACTGGATCCGCAGATGGCCAAGATGCTCGTGGTGAGCCCCGAGTTCAATTGCTCAAACGAGATTCTCTCTATTTCAGCTATGCTTTCAGGTACATGTTTTTGTCTTTTTAGATTTGTTGGTTTTTAGGTGGTTCTTATATTTATACGATTGTCATTTTTGTGGCATATCCGATGTGCTCCTTGGAAATGTTTAAAGTAAGACCTAATTCCGTGCAAAACTGGATTCTCCTGACATATGTTTAATAGATGTGTCACAGACATATCTTGGATATTTTGTCAGTTCTTTTAATAATGAAGTGGGAAATATGTACATTTAGAGTTTGGCTTGGAAGCATATGTACATTTATGCAAAGTTGGCATAGCACATACTCATGCCATGAAAATATTATCTTTGACGTACATCAACAAGTGGGAGAATAATTGGGGAGTTTGGATCATATCATGTCATGGGCATGTGCTATGATGCCATTTTAGGTCTTTTTTAAGTTCAATTTAATTACTATTATTATTAGCACTATTTTTGTTATTGTTATTTTGAGCAACTGTCATGCAATTATGCCAAATCGATCGGGATGATCATAGAGGTATTGGCTGATGCAGATAGTTGCTTTGTTCAGTTAATTCTCTCTATTGGTGTTGTTCATCACTCACGCCTCTCTCTCTGCTCTGCTGAATTGACCCACAAAACTGCGTGGGCCCCACTTGTTATTATGCGTTTGTTTCTTTAGTACCGAATTGCTTCCTTCGGCCCAGGGAGGCTCAGAAGGCTGCTGACGAGGCGAAGGCCCGGTTCGGCCATATTGACGGGGACCACCTCACTCTTCTCAATGTGTATCACGCCTACAAACAGAACAGTATGGCCTACTAAGTCCCATAGTCTTTTATTATTTCATCTTCTTTTTTTTAACCAAGCTAAATGGTTTGTGTAAAACTTGAATGGATAACTTGAGTTTAATGTTGGTGCTTGATGCAGATGAAGACCCACAATGGTGCTATGAGAACTTTGTAAACAGCAGGGCTTTGAAGTCAGCAGATAACGTGAGGTCGCAGCTGGTGAGGATAATGTCGAGGTATAACCTGAAGATGTGCAGCACCGACTTCAACAGCCGTGAGTACTACATCAACATTCGGAAGGCTATGCTTGCTGGCTACTTCATGCAGGTTGCACACTTAGAGCGTACTGGCCACTATCTCACTGTCAAGGACAACCAGGTATTTAACTTTTGTAACCAACACTAGTTTGTTTTTAATTGTCATATACTTTTTTTTTATATATGTGATTAGATTTTCTTCTGCTATACCTTATTGGCTTACCAGGAGGCTTTGCAGGTATTAATATAATCAGGTACCATATACTTGTTTGTGTTTGTTGTTTTGTTCTGGGAGAATTGTTAAACTAGGTTGGGGCCTTCAGGAGGGCAGCAAAATTGAATATATAGGGGCTGTTCGGCAAGGGGGATTAAGCCTTAAGCTTCCTTTCACCTCCTTTAGCTTCCTTTCACCTCCTTTAGCTTCCTCAGTCGCTTAATCCTTCCGAATACCAATTCCTTAGCAAGGATTAACGACCCCTCCTTAAGCCTCATTTTACCCGAAATCTTAATCCCTGCCCGGATTTTAAGGAACCTCTACCCCTGGATTAAGCTTCCTTAGCATCTATCTACGGATTAGGACGACCAAACATGAGCTCGTTAGCGCGGATTAAGATTTAATCCTACTTTTGTTGCTGAACGGCCACATAGGATTTAGTTTGTTCTGGAGCAGAAATAAATTACATTCCTTGGTACTGTTTGCTATTTGATTCACAGAAATATGTTTAATGGGTTCATTCGCCCATAATTGAACTCACGGGATATACTTTTGTTCTGGAACAAAAATAATAATCCATTCCGTGGTACTGTTCGCAATTTGCATCACAGAATAATGTTTTATGTGTTCATACCTGCAAATGAATCCTAGAAATTTGAATTGTGGTCGGATGTATTCTGTTATCTTCCCTCAAATGCCCCCTAATAGCATGATATGACATTACAACTCATCCATTCCATGGTAGTGGTACTGTTCGCAATTTGTATCACAGAATAATGTTTTATGTGTTCATACCTGCAAATGAATCCTAGAAATTTGAATTGTGGTCGGATGTATTCTATTATCTTCCCTCAAATGCCCCCTAATAGCATGATATGACATTACAACTCATCATTTTGGCGGTTAAGCAGTAGCACGAGCCATGCATGAGCAAGACAAGCCCTCTCTGTATCTCTTTTTTTAAAAGAAAACCTTGGCAGAGGCTGCCAACTCTCTCTCTCTCTATCTATCTATATCTATCTACCTCGACCTCGTCCTCGTTTCCTATGCTTTTATGAATTCTGGCTCAACCTTGAGCAAAATAAATATAATCCTTGTAAGGTGGAGACTGGAGGGAGATATATGCTAGAAAAAAAATGCCCTTGTATTGGTCGATTTGATTTGATCCCTTGGTTGAAATTTGAGCCAAAATCAAACCAAGATGGTAAAGCTCGGAGTAAATTTGAGCAGAACCTAAGCAGGGTGGATTTGATTTGAGGTCTTTATGAGCTGCTTGATTTTAATTTGAGCATTGTAGACCATAAACCCGTTACATTCGTCACTCCTAAAACCAAGTTTTGAACCTTCATTAGGATTATTAGCAATCTGAGCCCAACTAATCCTGTCAAATAAACTTTTAGGCAAGTATTCTGCTACAATAGATTTTATCCATTGATTTTATCGTAATAAATTCACTCATATATCGTTCTCAATTCCCAACACTTCCTATCCTTTCTGCCTCTACTCCCTCCAGTCCCGGACTCGGGCTTGTCACACCTCTCCACGCCTTCACTTTAGCCTCCATGTCTCAGCGGCCACAGCCAAGCATACTCAACGCCTCCCTTGACTTTATCTGGCAGCTCCACGCTTTGTTACCATTACATCTGACTGAGCTGGCTTCAAGCTGCGCCAAGCTAAGATTTCACTTGTTTAGAGCCATAGATTTGAATTTACACCTCACGGGAGAATATTACGGGTTCATACGTTTAGACCTCACATACTTGTTATAGTTAAATTTATCATGATTTTTGAAATAGAATTTGGTTGGATATACATGCTGATTGTCAGTTCTAATCCTTCTGAGATGATTTAGCTAATCATTAATACGGCTTACCATTGAATTACTGAGGAAGAGAACAATTGAATTGCAATCTGACGACATTGAGTGGGCTATAAATATACATCATATTGGCATTTGGCGAGTATGGCTTTGATGTGATCAACCAAAGGACCAACTAGACTAGCAATCTGTAATGCTAAACGAAAAAGGATTTTACCAAATGGTAATGAGGCACATCTGGCTTTTGTGCTAATGTTTATTTATACTCGTGAACAGGTGGTACATCTGCATCCATCAAACTGTATGGATCATAAGCCGGAGTGGGTCATCTACAATGAGTATGTACTCACCAGCCGAAATTTCATCCGTACTGTGACCGATATCAAGGGAGAGTGGTATGTTCTGTTATCTGCACTTCTTTTTTTTTCATTAGCAATATTTAACAGGAGATGTGGTTACTTTGATGATAATTAAAATTAAAATATTTGTTACAGGCTAATAGACATAGCTCCACATTACTATGACCTGAGCAACTTCCCCAACTGTGAAGCCAAGCGTGTTCTCGAGAGGCTGTACAATAAACGTGAGAGAGAGAAGGGAGAGAGCAAAAGCAAAAGATAGCTGTAATTTTATTCAGCTGCAGTTATTATGCCTCCCATCTTTTGAACTGTTGTAGTAGTTATTAGTGGTTTTGTTCAGCCGTGATAAGCTTTATACTTGGAGATAAGAGGCCTGGCTCCGGAGAGTTACTTATCAATAAACCTAGAGATATCAGTTGTATCATTTATTACTAAATATATTTCCTCTTTTTCCTGCTGCTGTAACTGTATTCAAGATTATAATTTATCCAAAGTTTGTTTTAAGGTTGTGGTTATTTTGATAGACTTTTATTGAATTCGCAAAGTGAGAATGTTGTAAATCCTCAGTAGTATGTAGCTTCATAATGAACAAATGAATGACTTGTCAGTCTTGGTTTCTTTTAGCCATTCGTGGTGAATTACCTGTTTCATTAATGAAACCACATTGAACTGTCCTGAGAAAATAAAAGGTTCCCTGAAAAACCCAGAAAACCTCAGTCTCAGCAACTCAACCTGCTTCATTGGTTTCACACAGCTACTCTCTGTTTTTTTTTTTTAAACTTGTTGCCATGCATTTGGCAGGATCAATACCACAGGTAAACCGTACACAAGATATCATATCTAGCGTAACCTTTGCCCACCCATTTTCATTATTGGCTATGGCTAATTGCCATAAAACTCACCCCACTTAATGCGAGCCAGCATATTCGCTGCAATCAAGATAACGTGTCCGAGCACCAAAAGCAACATCTCACGTTACACGCTATGGCAAAAAAATATATTAGAATTTACACTTTTTGATGTTGCATCCCAGAATCATCCAGGCATCCGATAAGACCGTAACTGCCCTGTTAAGCTGAGTTGTGGGCCCATTAAATGCATGCTTGTTAGGCCGAAATTTTTGTTCATAGAAAATACAAAAAAAAATAAAAATGAGAAATAACAGGTGGAATTTTAGAAAAAAGAAAAATTATATATGTGGGACTTCAAATGAAAACAAAAATCCGAATTTTTTTTTTCTAAATGTGAGATGTCAAATTAGACACAAATTTCTAGAGGGAGTGCCAAGGCATAAAAAAGTAGGCAATTGCTCTTCTAAAAATAGCAACGAGAGTAAAAAAAAATTACATGGATGGGGTGGGAACTTGGCATCCCACTTGATATTTTTTTTTTTTCCAATTTGTTGTCTAATTTGGAGTCCTACTTTTAGAATTTTTTTGTCTAATTTGGCGTCCCACTTTTAAATTTTTTTATTTCTTTTTTACAGTGGTGGCGGTATGATTTGGCATCCCGCAGAGATGCCAAACCATGATCTTGCTTTCCTATTTTTAAAATTTCACCGTATCATTTTCTATTTTTAATTTTTCCTTTTTTGTATTTCCTATGAATACATTTCCTATTTTTAATTTTTCCTTTTTTTGTATTTCCTATGAATAAAAATTTCGGCTTGTTAGGGCTACATTATATTATATACTTCTTTAAATTGGAATGCACACAGGAGTTAACATACAAGTGCAAGTAAAATTGTTAGTCACATTTTTCCAACTAGAATGCACTTCTACTATTGTCATTCACATTTTAGGATTTGACTTATCTTTGTCACTTTGAAAAAATGTACGGAAATATATCTATGCCAACACACATGAGATTGTAAAAGATAAAACATTTAAGAATAATAACTTCTCACTCAGCCACTCTAATATTTGGATGCTGTGTTTTTTTAGTTATGTTTTGATGCATGATAATTTCATATTTGAGGAACATGTTATAAGGATGTATTATTAAGGAAAAACGGACACAGGAATGAGCTTTCAGCTTTGGTCCCAGTAAATGCATTATCAAAACATGAACAAAGATACAATTATATTACTTAGAACAATAAATCTATCATTTGTTTTTCAATTCTTGTATTCCAGTACACAATTTTAGTATTTTAACCATCTACCATCACTCATTTCAAAAACAAAACTAAACTATCAACTGAAATAAATGAACAGCAAGAGATGCAAACATCTCCTTGCTTATCTACACGTCAACATTTCACCTAGGTACTGAGCCTACTATTTCTTTTCAAGCCTACTAATTATTTCAAACATTCATTTTTTACCTCCATCCAACAAAGTAAAAATGCTTCATTTTGCCATTTTTCCACAGCGGAAGTAAATGAATGAACAAATGCCCGTCAAAATTTTGAGGATTGATTTAAACTAGCATTGCCGGTATGCTGACTATGAGCAATGACAAGATATAAAGTGCACCCGAGAGAGCAATTCCAATAATACAGTTATGAGTAAGGCGCTTGTTGTCTCTGGTCGGCAGAAAAGCCACTTTTAGTGTGTTTGTCAGCTCAAATAGCCTGTGTGACACCTGCATAAAACAAAATAACAAATCATCGAAACCTAGGGTTAATGTTTCAGCAATACATTTCATGCAATACCCCTTCAAAAGCTAATATCATCCCTTAATTTCCTTCTGACTTCGACCCCAGATAAGGGACATCCTCCTTACCCTATGAAGAACGATATGTCAAGATATGCATCGCCCATCTCATTCTTTAACAAAGCAAGTGAAAAAGGAGGGTAACTCAGGAAGTATTTATATTAGGAAAATATCTCTTGACAATGCAATCTGAAACACTAGATTTGTTCATATCTAACAGTACTGATTAAACCAACTTCTATTGCCAGCCTGATCTGATGACATATGTGATTTCTCTCTCTTAATTATCTTTCACCTCTTAAGATAATTTTGTTATTGTGTCTTTCCTTCTAACTGTTATTTTCTTTGTTCTCATCTATCTCTTTCTCTCTATCAACCAACAACGTTTGACACCAGACAGTTCCATTGCTGCATCAGACCTGTCCATCGACACATTAGAACTGCAGAATTCTCCAAATTTGTAACTCAAATCACCCACTCATTGTTTACCACTTCATCTCTCTCCAAGTTCTAAATTTTTTTGGTCAAATTGATTATAATATTATTGAATAGTGATCAAGCTTCTCTTAAAAATCATCCAACCAATGTAATTGGTCGTCTTGGGAAGGGAGAGCTAATTAGTACAGAAGATTTTTTTTCCTCCCTAAGCGTACTTGGAAGCATCCATTTTGTACCCATTTCTAAGGTGACTGGATAAATAAATAAATAAAATAATAAACTAACTTTGACTGGTGGGGAACACATCTGGTACAAACTGCAACCTGATATCCCCAAACTATTATTCTCCACAAACCTCCAGAAACGGAAAAACTGGGACAATTCCACAGACAGACATACTGACGCACTCTACAGCCCTCAGTAAAGATACCTGGGAGACCTTTGTTATGGCGGTCACTTGGAACATATGGAAGGAAAGAAACACAAGAATTTTCCAGGAAAGGAACATGCCACAGAATTTAACAGCGGAGAAGATCACTAGAGACACTCAGAACTGGTTAAAAAACGGTTAGAGAGCTTTGTTTCAAAAGATAGTTTATGTTTAGGGTGTATTAGACATGGAAATTTGGATGTTCTATATTCATCACATGCTGTAGATATTTATATCCTGCAATAATCTAAATTAAATAGTAGTCTTTTAGACTCCTACTTCAGAAAAAGTCTTGATATGATATAAACAGATAAAATAAAAAATTAAAGCACAAAAAGGAATTTTAAGGAAAATCAAGACTTCCAATGGTATATGAGGGACTTCTACAAGAACGGAGGAAAACTTGACTACAATCTAAAAAATTGGAGCTTCCTCCAAATGCACTTTCGTGTACAAGTAAAATTGTTTTTTGCCTTAAAAAAGAACAGTAGAACACAGTACTTAATGATTCCAAGGCAGCTTTAGAGATGAGTTTAAGGTTTGGAGGCAACGAGTTCATGAGAGAGAACAGGATAATTAATCAGTGTCTGCAATGCAAGGCAAAGGAGGGAGAAAGGAGAGAGGAGGGAGAAAGGAGAGAGGAGGGAGAGTCACGTGAGTGACAGAACCAGCTAAATTGAAACTAGGTTTAATCGCGGCTGCTTGATTTGGGGAAATCCAACAGTCTGGATTGCATTTTTAAGATTGTCAAACAAGTGCAAGGAATCCTATCCCTTTATAATGGCTAGAGGTATATGAAGCAGATACCATGCTCTTTTTTTTAGTTTCAGGTTCTGCATCGTCTTCTCAACTTTAGCAAAGTGCACATTCCAAGATTTCCTAAATGTACTATACTACAATTCTCAATGCTCTTACTGCAGTTCTGTTATGAGGACCTAGCAGAGAACCAGACTCAAAGTATGTTAACAGTCAAATCTTTTTCCTATAATTCCGTTCCCAAGTATGAGGTGCACATACCGCAACATAAATGGCAGTAGTAAGCATGAAGTTGAGCATTGGGTAACCAGGAATAATCGAGAGCAACCACTTTGGCTGGCCGTTTGGCACATCAGACCTGAAACAATAATACAGAAAGATAAATTTTAAAAAAAAAAAATCCTCAGGAAATACAAAATGACAACTAAGAGATAACATATAAAAAGTGATCCTCTAGAATTTTACCTCAGCCAGATATGGATCTGAGATATGTACGTCTCCAGAGTTATCTTGCCAAGCCATCTAATGAAATGAAAAAAGTTACCATGTTTGGCAATCTTGTGAAAATAAACTTAATTAAAACTAAGGAATTATGTAAAGATATGGAAACTTACGCAAAAAGTGTCAGCGAGCAATTCCTTAATTGTTGTGTGAAATTCCGCAAACAGATATAGACCCTTTAACATTTTCCAAAAAAAAAAATTAAATCAAATCCTAAAATCCATAGTTAATCTAGTCCAAAAGTACAGAATACCAAAAAAGCGCGGCGGGGAGGAGGGGGGGGGTTGAGAGAGAGGAATGCTTACGTAATTGGAATCCAAGATGTGTAGGGATGGTACTTATTGTAAGTAATTCTGTCTAGCTTATAAATGTACTCATACCAAAGATACCCAACCTAAGAAAATATATACAATAATTAGTACAATATATGAATGCATGAGGTTGATAATAATTTATACTGAGTTAAAGAAGTACCACAAGAGAAACTGTCACAACAAATGTCTTAATTGAAATTCTGACTTTTGTTTCTGATTCTTCGAGTTTCTCCATCAACTTCTCAACCTGTTTCATAAACCACAAACTTCAGTGTAAATTCTTCAAATCTCTCTCTTTCCTCCTTATTTCTCTTGTTGTTAATATTTTTGAGATTCACTGTGTATCTCTGAAAAATATGGGAGAAACTCACAGTGGGATGGTAATAGGCATAGATCATTCCCACAATCCAAATGTAACGATCAAGCCCTGATCTGAAGTGCCACTCATGCAACAGAGGCAAGTTAGCTTTTGATGGGTCTGCATCTTTATACCCTGCATTTGTGCGATACAGAAATAACAAAATTAAGTAAAGAGCATTTCTCAGTTATACCTTTATAATACTATGCCCTGCATATACTATACCAATAAAATGCACTTTGTTTAATTGTTTGAAAGTTCTTTTTCTGATTTTGAGCATTTCTGACTAATTTTATGAGGGTACAGCACATACCTCAACAACAATATTTTCTTTTTTGTTTTTGGGAAAAGGGATATAATATTGCATATGTGCTGCCTTCTCAAATGGAACCAAGCATGCATATTGTATTATTGTATGAGGAAGGCCATTGAAGAAAGGATAACTTGAAAATATGGAATTTAAACTTTCAAGAACAATATTTCAAAGACATTAGGAATGTGAATGGGCTCCATAATATCAGTCAAGAAACGATAAAAGTACCAACCTACAAGGAATGTCAATGGGCTCCATAATATTTCAAAGACTTTAGGAACCTCCCAAATGAGAATAACCACCAAAAAACATGCGGCCATTTTGAAAGCAATCACTGAACCCCTCTCATTATATTTATTGAATAGACCAAGCGCGCCATAGACCATGAGGGTGAATAGAGTGTGCATGGGGCAGATATAGTATAGCATGTAGTCATTATTAAGAACTATGCAACAAAACGTCACCAGGAAATTAAGGCGCCACATCATCTGCATAATCATAGTAAATATGTTAGAGATCCTTTGACATAGTAAGATAAAAATGATAACTGAAATTACCATAATTTTACAACTCAATAAAGAAAACATGCAAACAAAGAGAATTTTGCAGACCATAAAATAATGGATCTACTATTTAGCAGATGGTACTATAGAGTACATGAGCTTCCTGTACTCTGTGTAATGACCATACGAAAACAGGACTAGTACCAGATCAGCTGATTTTACTTGGTCCTGGGTTAATTGTAGATTTTCCCTTTCCATCAGGTAAAACATTTACTATTGTGCCTTACTGAAATTCTATTTCAGCATTATATTTTTCTGTGGTAAAATTCTCTTACCTGAATACTACAAAACAAAACTAAAAAAATCAACCCTCACTATGACATGATAAGACAATAATACTTGGGCCAACAGGGAATAACAGTTCTGACTACTGAGATACCATAAATGGAAGCCCCTTGTTCTGAATGGATAAACTGAAATAGTTGAAACAGAGAAAGAAGTTAGTGGAAGCACCTGAGCGAACCTTGGAAGGCTGAAATCTTTCCGTACATAATAGTATGAGAAGTTACCAAAACCAGTCATCCATACGTATGCGGCTATAAAGACCCTAATAGCATTGTATATCTCCTTTGCATTGAAGTAATGGTACATTAAGAACAAAACCTGTAAAAGCAACAATAATGCATGATTAGAGTGAACATTGCAGCCTGTAAACATCCAAGTATGTGAAAGAACCTTCAAATAGAATCTTAGTCGATATTGAAGGGAAAGTGTGTCATATCAAATGATAAGTGTTAAAAAAAACATAATCACTCTTGTTTTACATGACATATAAGCAGTACAAATCAATATTATGTATAATTGATGGACACAGACAAATCTTGTGGTTAAACTCAGAGAATCCCTGAAACAGTAAGCACTCTCCAGTTTTTACTTGAATTTAATTAAGTCACAGACTAATTCTTAATAAGATTTTCATACAACAATTAGCTTACATACCGACTTTGTACATATAAAATCAGACCAGGTAAGAACTTGAATACATTAGCTTAATCCAAGTTAAAACTTCAACTAATAATGAGAGGGGGGGGGGAGAGGGAATGAGAATGAGAACAGAACCTGCATCCAACCCTTCCATTCCTCAGTCTGATGTCTGTTCAGATAAAGTATTGACTTCCCTGTAAAAGCTGACTTATCTTGATGCACCTTAAATGAAGTTAATGCCGCCACTATTATCAGGAGAAAGTACAGAAACAGAAATAGGTCCCTGTTGTAGTTCTGCACCCAGAAAATATATATATTACCATTACCACCAATACCAATAAATAAAAACAACAATAGTGCCATCTAGCTTTTTGGTTGGAAAACAAATATAAGATACAATATACCAGACAAGTGCTGATCATGATACACATAAAACATCCTTTCCCTGTGACTGTTGAATTTTTCTTTCTGAATTATGGGCTAAATGAGGTTCTAAGTTTAAATTAGTGGATACAATATACTAGACATATAACTTTTTGGTGGGAAAACAAATATAAGATACAATATACTAGACAAGTGCTGATCATGATACACATAAAACATCCTTTCCCTGTGACTGTTGAATTTATCTTTCTGAATTATGGGCTAAATGAGGTTCTAAGTTTAAATTAGTGGATAACCACGGTATAACTACAAATGCAAACTTGGCAGTGAATTTTCTGTCTTTGAGATAAAAAGAGTACCTTTGTAGATTCCCCAAGGAGAGTTGTTCGGTCACATATGTAGAAGTATAGCAAGAACGCTCCAAATTCAGATCTGAAAAAAATATTTACCCAAACCAATCATCATAACTCGCATAATAGTAATATAAGCAGATATGCCAATTAATTGCATGACATTAATATTTACTTACATTGTCCTCAAGGTCGGCCGATTCTCTAGTAGAAACGCCTCATCCATCCACAGGAATCTGAACAAATCATATCATTAGCAAATAACATCCAAAGATGATACACTCATCAAACTACAAGATGGAAAATCAAGTATTACTGTACCATTACTTTACTAATTCCCTCTCCAGCTACTGGTCTGTCCGAGATTATTTTATTCAGAAATTTGGTTTTTTCATGGCTTATGTCATCATTTTGTGTTTTCTTCGTGACTTTCATTAAACTACATTTCCTGCTTAGAAATTTACAACTGTATCTGATACTTGTCAGTATCAAATATGCACCCTTTGCCAGTTTTATTAACGTTCAATATGTCAATTTGGGTTGGCACAACAACAGACAAAACCAAACAAAGACACTCTTGCTTGTACAGTGTACAGGTGGCAGGTCAAACTGAAAAGAAAAAAAGAACCATGTACTTGTATTACAGAATGCTAACCTGAGAAGAGGGGAGAATGTAGAGAAACCATGAGTGGTTTTAATTGATGAAGGTGGATGACCTTCTTCAATTAAAGAAGCAGATTCACCATCCTTCTCTGACAACTTATCCAATACAGCTAAGTTCACATCTGAATGCCTGCTGAAAATAAAATGGATGGTATAATCAATGCAGAATCCTAGAATAATAAGAATTGCTAAGATAGTGTGTAATTAATCACTCACACTTTGGAAGGACCTGCATTCTTCGTGTATTGTAAATACTCGGCATATAACCACGCAACAAAGACTGGTATGAACCCTAGCAAAGCTGACACCTGCCTCAAATTGAAAGTATAGGAACAATTTACAAGTTTCCACTACAGTACTCCAAATTGAAAATCAGCCGAACGCTCCGAACGAAAATCACAATTATTTGTAATAAGATTGGATAGAATCCGATTAGTATTTAGCACTCATATGAATTTAGCATTACAATATATCAGAACACAGGAAAGCAAGAAGAAAATCGCTTATTAGGCCCCTACCTATTGGAAATTTCTGTGAAATAATTATTTTACTTGCTAAATCTGCCAACTCAAAAAATAAAAAGAAAGGAAAGGAAATCACGATGCTAAATAGCCCAGAACGAAAAGAAATCAATTCGGATCGAGAACTATAATGCACGATCCATAAAAAGCAACTCGTTCGGTTAGATCTCAAAAGTTTCGCACCTGACCAGGAGTAATTGGTCGAGAGTTCTCCATTAGAAGCAGTGGAGACTACCGTGTCGGCAATTGAAAGAGAAACAGATCTAGAGCTCAAACCACGAGCATTTCTCGATGCCACCAATCAAAAGGTACGATCGATGAATTAGGTTGGAGAAAAGAAAAGAGGAGCGAAGAGCAGAGAAAATTAGCGCGTCTTTATTTAGGATTTGAAGCAGCTGACTCACGGTAAGCCCAAGGTAGGTGTGTCAGACGAGCAGTCAGTGAGGATGAGGCGGAAAATAAATCTGCTGCGATTCCGAGGTAGATCGCAGGAACCTGAGATCCCATCTCAACTGTTGGTCTTTATCGAGATGCGTGCGTGAAAATTTACTTTTTAAGAACGTTTCTGAGATCCGCGCTCGAGAAAATTTGAACCGTTGATCTCGGGATCGCAGGGTCCTGCGATCTGCCTCGGAATCGCAGCAGATTCGGACTCGGATGAGGCGCTAATTAGTGACACCGGATCCTGACCCAGAAGGTCAAAATTAGTATTTCAGGTCTAATTACTCGGACAAAAATAATTGTTAAATAATTTGTTAAAAATACTGTTTTTTACGATTATTTGAGAACAGCATTCAAAAGCTTAATCGTATATCACTTTGTAATCACTCTCTTTGATCGTATTGAAAGGGACTTTTACCACTTCAACTTTAGGCGACCCTCGATCAACTTCTTATAATGAATCAAACTGACCAAGGTACACAAACTTTTGGACTAAGGAACCAAAATGTAGTATTCTTTGGCGAGGGGGCCCATGGTAGACCTAATTGAAAGCACCGACAATGTGAACCGTAAAAGGGACTCCGGTCCGGTGCCCACATTTAATTTAGTGAGACTGAGGATGGTTGGTGGATGAGAAAATACACTTTATTGGTTATATTAGTAATTAGTTTTTGTGCTGATGAAGTGTCTGTCTGAGAACACCATGGGGAAATTGACAAAATTTGGTTGGAGCTGGTGGATTTACACAATTGGGTCCGGCTTTGGCAGGATGGATGCATCGAAATTTTTATTAATAAGAATATAATTAAAAAAATATCAGAATGATTTCGTGAAATTTCAACATACAGGAAAAACGTTATACTCCTAATGTCCAGAGGACGTTATGGACCATCACAGCTTAATTAGCGAAATCAAATTAACCAACTAATTACGTTGGTTCTGGACGTTACAGAGAACAACGACCAGTGCCCAGCGGAAATCAAAAAATTAAAAGTCTGGCCGTTCTCCTCTATCATGGCCCAGACCGTTGCTTTTTCTGCCCGTTCTCTAGTTAACTAAACAACGTAAAAAAGAAGAACAGAACGTCAGTGTTAATCAAGTCCAGAGGAAATGAAAAGAAGAGACTTCTTCTTTGATAATCTGGATGGATGACTGGATGTGACTTGGACATTGATCTAGTAAGTTGCATTATTTTTTTTTTCATTTGCTCTGGACGTGATTAACAGTAACGTCCTGTATTGTATTTTTTTTCTCACGCTGTTTAGTTAATTAGAAGGTTCATAATCTGAACGTTATTGTTAATAACGTCCGGTAGACATTACAAACAATTACGGTTTTCTTAGATTTTGAATTTTCACAGAAAAATTCATTGTTATCGATATTTTCTATTTTTTTTTTTATTAATAAAAAAATCGGCTGGATGATGGCTGGATGGCTGGATCCGACAAGGTCGCTATTTAGGAAAGTTTGAACAACACGTGATCAAGCATTGATGTTATATGTTATCAATTAAGATTGCGTTGGCGAACAGCTAAAAATCTCGCGGTAAGACCCTGTTATTCGTGCTGAATTCAGCTTTGAAATCAATTAATTAATTAAATAAGATGTTGTGCGTGTACCGAGGCATTGGATGCGTGTATTGTACGTACTTGATTTTATCAGCGTTTCTTAATTTACTTGCATCACTGCAGTCACCGCAGAATTCAGATCCAGTGAAGTAACCGAAAAATTTGCAGCTTCTTTAAAATTCATCGTGTTACATTAATGCCAACTTGGTATTATTCTTGTTATTTGTATCTTTTACATATAAAGTAACTAAAATAACATATTTTTTTCTGAATTAAAAAATAGTTCCAATTTTAATAAATTATGTTTATAGGCTTATTTATAGTTTTTACACATTTTTAATTTTTTTATGCTGCCTTTTCTTTATATTATATTTTATTGATGATACATATTACATGTATATGTTTTTTTTTGTTAAAAAAGTATAACTAATTTTAATGGAGTTCTTCTTTCCTATAACAATTATACACTAATAAGAAAAATCCAGCTCATACGAAGCAAACGTGTAGCTGAACCGCCGAAGCTAAGAGTTCCTTATTGAAATTTTTTATAAAATGTCTTTTTTTTTTTAAACTATCAAATAAAATATTTCTCTTCTAAAATAATTAACAAAATGTCTATGTGGATCTCAATTTATCCTCCCTTACTCCTCCTTCCTCTCCCCGCTTAGTTACTCCTTTTTTTCTTCTTTCTCCTTTCTACTTATCTGACACTTGAGTATTCATCTATGTTGCATGGATACGGATATGGGTATCGTATCAGATATGATATGGATACAGTGATACGGCAATTTTCAAAAATCTAGAAAAAGATCCGGCTATTATATATATTATTTTTTATTATTTTAATTATATTATTAATTAAAAACTTATATTATAACAAAGTTACATATATTAGCAATAAAGCTTGTGTAGTGTAGTGGTAGATGCTTTGGTTCTCAACTAACAAGCTCAGGTTAAAAAATGAGAAATTTTTTGGATTTTTGCGCGGTTCATGGTACACTTAAGGCGCGCGGTGTATCGCCGCAGTCCACAGGATTTTACCTTGTACACAAGTATTTATGGCTTATCTGGAAGTATCCGTGGGGTATCGGGAAGTATCAGAGCGTATCGGTGGAGTATCAGAAGTGTGTAGGATACGCCACATAAGCCATACGCCAGCTGGCGTATCAGACACGTATCAGGGCCGTATCGAGTGCGTACCCGTATCCGATACGCACCCGATACGGATACGCGACCCTAGGTGGAGTATCGGGATAACATAGGTATTTATGGATTAGTTTTCAGAATACCGAAAGATAAGTGATTTGAATTATTTTGTCTGATAAGAGAGGTAACAATGCTTCAAATTGACAGCATGCTTGGTAGACCAAATGGTTCAAATAATTTGTGATGCTCGAGACCACTAAATCCTTTTAAAAATTATATGTTGTACGATGACAGTACTTTTCAAAACAATTTGATAATTTTAAAGAAGGGACTTAGATACGGTGTTTGTAGGTTTCATCTTTAAAAGCATGTTTGAAATGAAAAAGATTATCAACTATGGTTCCATTATATTATCTGAACCTTCTTCATTGTTATAATATGCCATCAAATTATTTCTTGCAAGGAAAAAAGGTGGCTACATTATTCAACGAAATATTTGATTCCCAACATTTTTTTGTCTTTTATTGAGAATTACATTGTATTTTGAAATTTTTTACAATACAACAAATTGACCTTAATAATAACTATTAGCCTTGGCCAGTTAAGTACTTTATAATTTGAGTTAGTCTATGGTACTATGCATAGCCCGGATTGGTCCGTACTACGGAGTCATATTTTCTTTTTCAATATTCTAACGGTCGATCCGAACCGTTCAGCGTGATTTCCATATGAGAATATACTTGTAAGCTAAATTTTTTATGTTTTAGAATTTTTTTACTATTTTTTTAGATAGATAGAAAATCGCTGTTTTTGGAATTTTCAGATCAAGTGATTTTCTATCTATCTTAAAATATAGTAAAAAAGTTCGAAAAAATATAAAATTTAGTCTGCAAGTACATATTCATGTGGAGATCACGTTGAACGGTTCGGATCAACCATTAGAATATTTCAAAATAAAAATATGGCTCCGTAGTACGGACTAATCCGTGCTATGAAGTACCACATCTCAGTTTAGTGCGAAACGTTCCCCTGTTTCTTAACTTTTCATTCACCTTTATTGAGTCGAAACTTTAACTTGGACTTAAAATCATTAAATTAATTTCCTATTGAAGTACCAAACTGAGATGTGGCAACCTGATTTGTCCCTTGTCTTTCTTTGTTAATGATTTTATTATTCTAGTAATGAATTAACAATTCTGAGTTATTGTTGCATAAATAATTGATGAAGATGTTGATTACTGATACTTTGATTTAATAAGTAAGTATTCTTTCTTGGTATATAGAACTATGAATATAATTTATTGTGTACAACACTTGTCCAACAATTTGTGAGTTTGATAGGAAATATTCAACCGAAATTGTTGTCACTGCCTCACTGGAGCTTATCCTTTGAGAACTGAATATATACATGGATTGCAACTGTAAGAGATACTCGATATCCACCTTTTTTTTCTAGACGGGATACTTGGAGGATGACTTCTAGACCCCATAACAGACTAGATGTTATTTCACAAAATAAGTATATTTGTACATTTCGTTAGAAATTTGAATGACACCGTAATCATCGGAAAAAAATTCAAATCTGAGAGAGGAGAAATTAAAAAAGAAGGGGAGGCCGAAAGGAGTAATTGAGAGGGAGGGGTGAGAAAGGAGAAATTGATACTTATAACTATAAAGATATTTTGTTAATAATTTTAAAAGAGAACAGTAATTTTTCCTTCCCCTCCCTCCGCGTACCCCATCTGAAGCTGAGCCTGAATAACTCTCCGCTACTTTTGTTGATTACTCCTCGGGTCTCGCCGATCCCGCCCCATTATTTTCGCGCGGGAGATTGCACGACGAAACAATTCACGGTTGAGAGTGTAAGAGAAACTATAGCGCGATCCAGAAAAAAAAAACTATCATGTCGGCGCCGCCGCTACATCCGCCGGAACGAACGCCGGAGAACGCGCGTCGGAAGGCGTACAAGGGACAGGCGGACGTGAATAGCGGTCGGAGAAGGAGAGAGAACCAGCTGATCCAGCTCCGTAAGTCCCGTCGCGAGGATACCCTTACCAAGAGGCGTCGCGACGATGCTTCTACTCCTTCGACTGAGCCAGAACCCGACCTCGGATCCGCTAGGCCACTGTCCGACCCACCATCTCCTTCCGATCCTTCTCCTCCCGCAAGCACAACTGATGCGGATGTGAGCTAACTTCTTCTTATATTTTGATTTTGTAACTTTTTGTTCTTACAGTGAAGGTAAGACTTGCTGAATGAGTTTCATGGATATCTACCTTATCGGGGAGACAGTTTGATTGGAATAGGAAAATTCCATCTGTGAGCCTTCCTACTTCCCAAGCAGACAATGCTATAAATTGACATCCCGAATTTCCGTGTAATCTTTATGAAGTTGCTAATTGACGTAAATTGCTTAGCAAATGACGTCGTTTGTGCGTGTCCTGTAACAACAAATTAAACATAGCCAGAAAAGAGCTTAAACTTCATTGTATTCTGAATGTGGCATCCGGTTTTAGGATCGTGACATTTTCATTAAATATGTGGGCTTGCATAGTGGAATCAATCCATGAGAGATCATGCAGATCAATCTGTTTGATTCCTTCTACTATTTCAATTTTTGAGGTTTTGTTCAAGTCAAGCTGACTTCATCTTTTTTGTTTAGTTAGTCGAACAATCTTCTAGGAATTATCAATGGACTAGAGTCTGAGAAAATTTCTCTGCAACTAGAAGCAACTGTCAGCATAAGGAAGATTCTATCTGCTGGTATAACAGGCTCTCATCACCTGTTCTCTTCTTGTTCCTTTTTTTTGGGCAAATTACAGCCATGTTTACTCTCTGTACAAATACAAAAATTTGACATTTTTGAACTAACACCCAAAATATTTTGGGTGATTTGCGAAATCCTCCCAACTGATTAAACTATGGACAGTCAAGCAATGTGACTTAGTTATCCCCTAACTTTTTTTTGTCAAATAGAAATTATCCCTTATCCTGTGATCTCTGCCAAATTTATTTATTGATAATTTATCTGAAACTGGACCCCATTGCAGCTGCTGGGACTTGATTTAGTTTATTTGTATACAGGTAAGGAATGATGATCGTGTGTTACTTGCAAGTATGTAGAACATATTACTAGTTGGAAATAAAGAAGTGCTATTGGTAGATATGGAGGTGGGCGGAGACGGAAAATTGAGATTGAAGGACTGGATTAGTGTAGTGTAATTTCATTTTATAAGGGGAGCTAAAAAGTATCGGTGCATGAAAAAATTACAAAGTTTAATGGACAAAATTACAAATTTTCAACAATTTGTGTGTGTGTGTGGTGGTGGGGGGGGGGTTCGCTTTCCTCCAACTCCTGCATGAAAATTATTTGGTTTAATCAAAAATCTCTTAAATATTTTATAGACGGGAACTCTCTCGCTGAAGAAGTTATTAGAGCGGGTGTAGCAGCAAGACTTGTGGAGCTGCTTCCGAGTAACAAGAATCCCCAACTACAGGTATTGCTAGTTTCTATTTCATTTTCATTTATGTATTTCTAGAAAATTAACTTTCTTTCTTTCTTTGGCAGTTAGAGGCAGCGTGGGCACTCACCAATATAACTGCTGGCACATCAGAGCATACTGAAGTTGTTACGAATGCTGGGGCTGTGCCAAAGTTGGTTAAACTTCTTGAGTCTCCACACAGCAATGTTAGAGAACAGGTTTGCTTTTGATTTGAGTTTTTTTTCGCTTTTTTATTTGTTAAGCTATTAAAATAAGTTCATTTTTTGTTGTGTTAGCAATTTTAATCTGAGAGCTTTTCCAATTACTACCATATGTGGCATTGTTAATCACTTGCTTAACCCGTTTTCAGTTCATGATGGTGGTTGTAGAAAAATTAATTAAATATTTGTTGGTTAGATAACCAACCAGGTGCTGCTGGTACATACAAGTCCCATCCACTTTTTTGGTGTCAGGTGGGGCATGCAGTTGACCCAATGCAAAGTGAAAACTACGAGTAAGATCACTTCTGTTACTGATCAGTACAAAGTGAGAAATATGGTAGTGGCCGATTATTATGTGCTGAATCTTGTATTTGCTTGGTTTGAAGTTGAATACTAACTGTGCATTTTTCATCTGTGATAACGAGATTATTTTTGGTCTCCTTGTATATGCTTGCTAGGCTATGTGGGCTCTTGGAAATATAGCAGCTGATTCACAGAGGTGTAGAGAACTTGTATTTGATCATGGAGGTCTCGTTCAGCTGCTATCCCAATTCAATGAACATGCAAAAGTATCAAATATAAGAATGGCTACATGGACACTGTCTAATCTGTGCTTTGGGAAACTGCCATCTAAATCTCAGGTAATTTTCTGATAAAATCTTTTGTTCAGCTCAATAATTTTATTCATTCCGTTTGTTATTTTGAATGCTTATTTCGGTACATGTTCTTTTTGCAAGCAATACTTGTCATGATAACTTGGTGCAATTGTACCATTATTTTCAGTGAATGTTCTTCTTCTTCTTCTACAGAACTAAAATTCGAGCAAGATAAATCAAAAGATAGGGTCAAAATTCATATGAAATTGTTATGGACATATTTTATTGACTTACTTAAGAAGTTGGGGGGTCATATCAGTCAATCCCTTGACTTATTGCTTCAAAGTTCGCTTGGAGATAAACCAAAAAATAGTCTTGGCTAGATACAAATCTGAGAAATGTTGGCTGGAGTTCACCAAAAAAAGGATTTTATATTTTTTTTCTTTTTTTTCATAACAGTCTTAAACCTGGATGGACTAGCTTATTGACTGTTCCCCTCTGGCCTATGTGTATTAGACAAAGGCTGTATTACAGATACTTCAGCAGCTGCTTAATTCAATTGACGAGAAGATTCTATCGGACACATGTTGGGCTGTATCTTACCTCTGCAATCATGGCACCGATGAAATTCAAATGGTGATTGAGTCGCGTATTTGTCCACAATTTGTGAAGCTTCTGATGTAAGACTCAAATGGCATTTTTTTGTCTTTTTAGATTTTTTTTTTTTTTTTTTTGTGATATATAAAATCAATTGTTCCAGGCATTCATCGCCTAAGGTTGTTACTCCTGTAATGTTGGCCATTGCTAATGTCTCAAGTGCTGATGATTCTCAAGTTCAGGTCAAATTTATAGCTTTTTTTGGCTTTGACATTAGAAATACTCAGATCTCAATTTATTTTAAGGATTATCTTGCCAAGTAGTCAATGAGTTTTGGTAAATAATTCTCCAAAGTTTCATGTTTGCACCTAATCCAACTAGATCATTGCAAAAGATGCCAACCTGTCAGATTAGTAGATGGGTTATGTACATTTGAAATATATATTCTGTTGACTGATTTGACATCTACTCGTGATTTGTTCTTTTCTGGAACAGAAGTAAAGCCAATTGGTTTGCTTCCCAAATCTGCAGATTAGATTTCCAAGAGACTTACTGCATTAAAATGAAATAGCACAAGCTTTTGTGTCAGAATACCAAAAGTTCGGTGTTAGCAGCAATTATGAGTGGTAATTATATGTGAATTAGGTCAGTCTTAGGTTCAGTATAATGTCTTATACAAGTAAATATAACTTGTTTTAATCCTGGGTTGTTATCTCTGTGCATGCAGTGTCTTATAGATATTGGATTACTCCAATGCTTGCCTAAACTTCTTGTAAGGAATTATCAAAAAAACATAAAGAAACAAGCTTGCATGATAGTTTCCAATATCTGTGCTGGCATGACTACTCAAATTCAGGTAAATATTTACTGTTCATGTGGTTTATAATGATTATCTTTTCTATTCTTTTACGAAGTCAAATTCAATATGTATGGCAAATTTATGTTCATTTTATATCAGGCTATAATTGATGCAAAAATGGTTCCTCTTCTTATACAACTAAGCCAGCTAAGCCAGCATGGTGAGACTGATATAAAGAAAGAGTCAACATGGGCTATTGCAAATGCCACCTCTGGTGGCTCTCCCGAGCAAATTCGGTTAGTTTTTTTTTGTCTATGCTGCGCCATACTCCAAAGTTCTTCTGTACCTGCATCGGACATATATCCAATATGATATGCATATGCATACTATACGTATTGGCTATGATACCTCACATATCCTTTTTTAAGGTTAGTTGGCGATTACCAACTGACCACCTCAGGCATCGCATAATAATTATATAATATATTTGGCTCAACCTATTCAGTCAAGATACCAGTATGACAGTATCCAAATGCTGCCTTCTTTTGTTAATTGTATTGTGGGACTGAAAAGCGGTGGTCTGGAAATTGGATCAGGGTGCTTTTTTGTTCTTTTTAATTCTCCATGAAAAAATTGTTTTCAATCTATTTTCTTAACTTCATCAACATTTCATTGCTGCTGATGATCATATACACCTTATTTACAGATCTGCATTTATTGAAAACAAAAATCATGTACTGAAATTTTTATGAAATAATACCTGGTATTATTAATTAAAAATGTACATTGGCTGAAAATCATATTATATCCTAAGTTTTTGAAAATTGCTGTATCATCGTATACAGTACTCATATCCAGATCATGCAGCATAGATTTTTTTTTTCTTTTTTTCTTGCTATTTTCTAAACTAACAAAGAATTGGGCTAACAATTGAACTTTCTACAGCTCTTTGGTGAGTGACGGATGTATCCCAACACTATGCAATGGTCTCAAGTTTTGTGATCCTGATCTGTTATATGCATGCTTAAATGGGCTGGAGAGCGTACTTAAGGTGGGAGAAATGGAGAAGACAAAGGACGGAGCTGGTATGAACACATATGCTGTATTAATTGAAGAATGTGGGGGTTTGGATAAATTGGAGAATCTGCAGGATTTCGATAATGATGCTATTTATGAAAAGACCATCAAGTTATTAGAAAGCTATTGGCTAGAAGAAGGCGGTGAAAGCGAGGCACCCAAAGAGCCTAGCCCAGATGATTCTTAGGTAGGTTAGTTTGAGTTAACTATTATAAAGATAATTTGATAAAATGGAATTTGTGACTTGCTCCAGTGCCACTGAACATACGGGCTGATGGTAGTGGAACTTGCAGAGGCAGATCCTTGTATAGTGAATGGGGGTCAATTCATTTTCTCTGTACTTGTGATTTCTATTTAGTTTAGAGAAAAATTCACATTACAGTTGATCTTATACTCAGCATGAAAAGTTTTATATGATTGACCCCTATTTATGTTTGACTTCCCTAGCTTGAAAATCTGGTTTCACCTCTGGGCATGTGTCTTCTCCTACGGAGACCCAGGTTCAAACTTCAGCAGGGGTTGAGCTGGAGATGGCGAATTGGAAGGGGTAGTGTAGTGAGAATGGATTTGTAATTAGAAATAAAGATTGCTCCAATGAATGTCACTAACATAGGAATGATAACTTTTGCTTCTTAGTTTTGATAGCAATAATTCATTAAATTAATTGATAGCGGTAATTTGTTTCTGCATTTGAGAACAAAATGAATAACATTTGAATGTTGTTGCCACATATACGCTTGAAAGTTGAAACCATGTGCCCAGAGGTGTTTGTTTATTTAAAGTTGATAACTATTTGAATGTTGTTGCCACATATACAATTGAATGATAACTCTTGTTTGTTTATTTAAATTTGTTTGAACTATAATAAAATATTAATGTATCAATATGTTACTAATCTCACTTGCTCATTTTTTTTATATGATTACTGTTGCTTTTGCTCAGTGAATAAAAATAGTTATGTTGAATTGTTGGAAAAAAAATTGTTATTTCTACATAAAATTTTGGACGCATTAATTATATAATTCTAGACTTTAGTTCATTAAATCTAAGTAATAAAATTTTGAACCTCGTCATAAATAAACAAGGTTTAACTGCCTCCAATTAATCGTAAAATATTTTTCTAAAATTATGTTTATATTTTTTGCTATAACTGTTTAGAATAAATTTCTATGAAATTGATTTTCAGAAAATATTAACATGTTCTTTTTGTTTAAAAGGAGCAAATATTAATATGTTCAATGAGTAGGGTTAAAATATTTTTACAGTGCCGAAGTACGAATGTACGATGTATCCAAAATTTCAATTTTCAAACAAAAATGGCTACCATCTTTATTTCTAGGCCAGGTTTAGAGGCCTAACACTTTCAATTGTAGCCCGCTTTGATAATATTGGGAGTGCTAAAACAATTATGGGCCATATTCTACAGGCCTAACATTCCACGATTATATCCCGTTCTGATAACATCCGGCCCACTAAATTCTTCCCATACCCACCAGTTGTGCCGATTCATCGGAGCCCAACTAATTTAGCAAAGCAATGGAGTCTTCTCTCTTCACCCCGCACCGTCCACCACCTAACCTCTCCAAATCATCGCCGCGTGTCCTGCACCACCTCCCCTCGCGCCTCCCCCAATCACAGTATCGCCATAAAACTTCCTCGAGAACGACACGAACCGCGCTCCGCGCTGTCGCCTCCGCCTCTCCCGACCCTGTCGCTGCTCCGGCGAGTCCGTTTGAGGGTTCGTCTGCGAACGGATCCCAAACGCAGGGATTGTACTCTGCGAAGGTATACGATCTGACAGTAGAGAACGTGGATCGGGTGTTAGATGACGTTAGACCTTATCTGATTTCTGATGGCGGGAACGTGGATGTGGTGTCCGTTGAGGATGGCATCATCTCCCTCAAGCTTCAAGGTCTGTATAAAGAATTAATTAGATTGATTGTTTTTTTTTTCTTGTAGGTATGCGGTGCTAAGTATGTTAATGCGGATGTGCTAATATATTTTGAGTATGGAAAATAGTTGTGTTGCTTGAAAATTGGAACAAACCAAGAGATGCTTTTTATTGCAGTAGGATATTCATTGTAGCATTTCTAGTTAACTACCAGTGTAACAGTGGTGTTGTACGGACAAGGTGATGTCAATACTTAATACCAGTATAAGTATGTATCTCAGTATCTGGCTCTAGTAGAGCATGCTGATATTGAATATTGACAATGCCCAACCAGACTCAACCTTTGATTTTACAATGTTACCTGAATATTCATCTGAAATTCTGAATTGAATTTTTTTTTTATGAAAATTTAATCTAATAATTAACACTTGTTGTAATCCATTTAGTGCTTATTATTGCAAAAGTTTTGCATGTCAAAACTAGAAATTTGCTATACTGAGCTATTTTTATTAGTATGTTTTGAAGCTCCACTTTGTTATAATTGAAAATTGCTGCTTTGAATAAGAGTTAATTTTCACTTGGAGAAGCAGAGATTTGTAGGTAAATTTACATATATTACCTCTTGCTTAATAAAGGAATTCAGTCAAAGTAATTGGTCCATATCTGCTATCATGCATTTAATTTTTAGTTAAATTTATGTATTTTTATGGGAGAAGTTGCTTATCTAAGATAATACTTCCTTTTCTGTGTTCCTTGTGTCAATATAGTCCTTTAAAACTGATCAGATAAGCAATGTAAAATTTTGGTGAATAGTTATCTTCCTCACCTCCTCATATTTAAAGGCACTCTCATTCTTATAGAAGTAACAATCACTTGTATGGTTAGTGTACTTGGCTCACCAGGGGCGGATTTTCTATCAAATTTGGGGATCAATTGACCTTCATTAGTGAACTGCTTTGCAAGCTCTAAAAAATCCAAAATTGACCCAGAATATGTTTATAAAAATTGCACTGTATGACCCCATACTTTTACAATAATACATTGGAGCTAGAAATATGCTTTACAATGTACAGAATTGTATTGCTGATCAGTGATCCTCATTAAGAGAATTTGTACCTCTGCCTCTTATGAAGCTTGTTTGTTGCATCAAATTATATTACAACAGTATCAACAAAAAAAGTTGCAAACAATTGATAATATTTATTTAATAATAAAATAGGAGCATGTGGCAGCTGCCCGAGCTCAACGACCACCATGAAGATGGGCATTGAGCGCGTGCTGAAGGAGAAATTTGGTGACACTATCAAAGATATCCGGCAAGTTGATAACGAATTACCGACAGAGACTACTGTTGAGGTTAGTTACCACTTATCCAGCACTACTGTTATGTTTGGTTGCTACTTAAATTTAAGGAGGATTAAGTTGCTTACTCCATCTTACTCCAATTTTACACCTCGTTTGGCAGCTTAAGTCATGGTTTAAATTAATCCGTATGGAGGAGTAAGAAATTGGGAAATGAATTTCTGTCAATGACAGTGGAGTAAGTTAATCCACCTAGAGGGTGGAGCAACTTAACTCTGGTTACACCACCTCTTACTCCATTTTTGACTTACAGCATGAGCCCATTTAACCATAGAACTTTTTCTGTACTTTATATTTACTTACCAATTACTTGTTCTTGTCATAAAACTATCCCCACAATGTGTTGTTGTAGAAGTGTAGTTGCACATGTATATGACCTTTTTTCAAAGCTTTGCAACTGAGCTTTGCAGCTGGGGTTTTATTTGCAAAGCTTTACACATTCTGGAGTTTTATTTGCCAGAGACCTGAGCTTTGCAACTTACGAATTACGATAGCGGACTGAAAAGAGGATTTTTTATCCATAGAAATTAATAACTCAACGAAAATAGAAAAAGTGGTTGGTTTGCAACATTTTTAGAAAGATTGGGATCAACGTTCTCGATCCAAAATACAACAGCAGCAGCAGCAGCAACAATGCTTTTAGTCCCAAACAAGCTTTTTTCCATAAAAAGGCTATATTTTACGATGGCTTGCCACGCGTATCACAACTCTCCTTTTTCCTGACTTGGACAAGCTGTTTAGAAACTACACAGGCGGAGTTAGGCGGAGTTAACAGATACAAAGTATATATTTTTTTATTCATTCGGCACAACTTAAAAGAGATCATTGATAGAAAAAAATATATTAAAACTTTGGATCGGGACCAATGATCCCAAACCAAAAACTTTGGACCGGGACTTGATCCCGATATTTCTATTAATGTTGCAAATCAAACACTTTCTATTTCCGTACCTCTTATTTTATTAATTTCTACAGATTAAAAATTCTCGACTGAAAATATACATGTCACTTTTTCAAGTCATTGTTTTTCTTCATTAAGCGGATGCCATATGATGTTGGATAAATTTATAAGTGACTAAGCTAGACCTAATGCCACAAATTGGTTATGGTTGAAGGATCCTGAGGAAATGCGAAACAAGAACTGAAGAGAAAATTTCAAGAGGGGTGAAATAAACTTGATCAGTTCAAATTAAAAGTTCAATAGCTCCGCTACCTTTGTATAATGAAAGATGAGCAACCAATCAGTGGCATGAGGTATATAGTCTTATCACCTCCATATAAACTAATATAGGCAGTTAATCGAAATGGTTCCATTTGGAATTTCCACTAAAGGCCTTCATTGAAAAATTTATCATTGTTCGACTTCATTGCATTTTGTATAATTTAACATGTGGATTTATGATCTTAGGCTGTGAACAACCATCTGGAAATACTGAGGCCTGCTATAAAAAATTACGGTGGAAGTGTGGAGGTGCTTTCGGTGGATGGCGAGGATTGCTTGGTGAAATATGTTGGACCCGAATCTATTGGCAGTGGGATAAAAGCTGCCATTAAAGAAAAATTTCCTGATATTGTTAATGTTGTTTTTACTGAGTAGATGGTTCTACTCAACCCTATATGGGTAATTAGATGAAGGCATAGATGCATCTTTAGCCCGTGGGCCGACACTTGTGCATTTTGTTAAGGGAGAAAAAACAAAAAAAAGTCAGGTAATGATATTGTTTTACCTTTATAATATACAAAACTCACAAAAGCCTATCACTTTTATATGATGTGGTCAGTGTGCTCTGCTAAAGTTCCCTTCTGCAATCTGCTAGAAAGTGTCAAACTAATAGCGCACTTTCATAAAAATTGCTTCCATTTCGTGGATTTTGCTGTGGTGGTATACTGCTAGAATGAAACTAAGAAGCAGAGACAAATAACAATGATAGTCCTTGTTAGATTTTACCTTGTGACAAGTCTCTATCAATTTTTGTCCCTTTTATTTTCTTCATTCGGATATTGTTTTCCCCGTGAAATACCTTCCAAATCTAGCAAAGATAAGTTGGTCATCAGAAATTGACAATCTCTTCAGTCTTGGCTCAGAGAAGGAGAGCCCACATTTTTATTAATATCCAAAGTTAATTACAAATTAATAAATATATCCATGTTAATTGAGTTTTTTTTTTAAATGTCCAAATCGGTCATTAAATGACTTTTGTGAACCGGCCATTAAATAGCTGGTTTGGACATTTTTTAAAAAATCCAGCTAACGTAGGTATATTTATTAATTGTGATTAACTTTGAATGTTAATAAAAATATCGGGAAAGAGAGAGACTCTGCCAAAAAAAAATTCAAAAAAAGAAGTAGAGAGAGACACGGAGCGAGGAAAAAGGTAACCTCTCCTTGCAGGAGAAAGCTGACTCGGATCATGCGTTGATAAAGAAAGCCACTGCACATGTTAGAGTGCGCAGTGGTAATTACTGTGGCTTTTATTACTAGGGCTGTGATTTTGATTTTTTTACAGGCGTGCATTCAAACTTGATTCTTTTGTCATGTGCTGTATAAAATAGAGGATGTGTACTAATGTACTATACCTCAAAAAAAAAAAAAGGAAAATATTTCACAAAAATATTGTAAAAGTTATATTAGTTCAAAAGCATATATTGTCACAAAATTATAAAACGCACTGTCTTAAGATTTTTGTTTTTATATTAAAAACAGTTTTCTTATATCTATGTTTTTTTTACTAGGCATCGCATTCTGGCCATTGGCAGACAAGACAAGCGTATTTGCAACACACTAGCTAACATACTTGTTTGGAATGCAAAAAAAAATACTAAGAAAATATCACGACTTATCTTTGATTAGAGAGCAAGCGATACCTCAGTGAATAGGTCGATTTCATTGGTGGATAGGAATTTCCCATCGAACGGTGGATAGTTGATCCAATCTCTTTTTAATTTACCACTCCACCTATCACGTTTAGCGCTGCAAACGAATCAAACCAAATCAAACTTGCTCTAGTTTGAGTGTGAGTTTGAATAAGATTCGAACCGAACTAGTTTGATTTGTTTTAGTACGAACTTCAATCGAACGAGTTAATTGCGATTTTTTTTTTTAAATTGAAGTTAATCGAATCATGAACTACAAGCTTTTTTGGCAGCCTTACCGCTGCCCTTAGTTATTTTTTTGAAAATTGAATAGCTTAAACTAAGCATTGCATCGGATTAGTTATTTTTGCAAGTTGATTAGCTTTGTATTTTTAGGGATTTTGATGTTTTTATAATTTGGTTTTGTAAATAACTATTTTAGTATCAATATATTTGTTTCGCCGCCAACCATAAAAAAAAAAAGCATTGCATTGGATCTTATCTGATCATATCAAGTACCTATTTGTACCTATTTGAAATGAAACCTTGATTTTGCACTGAGCCACTGGCGTTGCTCTAATTTGAATGGTACATGTTAATTTGAGATTCTAACCTAAATAGTTCGCGTACCAATTTTGAACGAACTATACCCAGTTTGAGTTTGAGTTTGAATAAGATTCGAACCGAATTGGTTTGATTTGTTTCAGAACGAACTTCAATTAAACGAGTTAATTACGAACTTTTTTTTCAAATCGAAATCAATCGAATCACGAACTACGAGCTTTTTTGGCAGCCCTAATCACGGCTATATATCACCTATACCACAAGAGAAATAATACCAATTTAATACAATGATTGTTATACTGGTTTAATTAATTCAAGTTGTACAATGACCTTAAAACTATATATTATAATATAAAACATTAGGCAATGTAAATATAAATAACCATATAGAAAACTAAATATAAATAAACTACACAAAATTTATAAATATTTGACAATGTAGGTATAAGAGCATCTATATCCTAGCAATTCAAATGAGTTTCTAAATAAATGTTAATATTTTTCTAGAAATTAAGGTCTCTAAAATTTTTAACTCTCACATATCTGAAATTAATTTTAGATTTTCTATTAAGCCACGTCAGCAACAAATTTAAAAGCAGAAATAATTTGAGCCAATCATTTAATCAGTATGGAGCTTATAAATAGTTTCTTAATAAGAAATTTTAGTGCATAGTTTCTAACTAAGAAACTCTCTCACATCTCTGAAACTAGATTAGAAACTGCCATATTAGAAACTCTAATAGTACCATAGATATGTAAATTGCTCTAAATCTCAAATAATTTCACTCTAGAAAATAAGTCTAGGTCTGATGAGCGTGCCTCGTTATGAGCGCTCGTTTAAATAAATTGAATTTAGAAAAACGAATGTTCATGAGCACTTAAAGTAATGATGCTTAATTAAGTGTTTCCGTTATATCATATATCAACATACAAATTGCAGCTTTCTCTCAAAAAATCATACAAATTGCAGCTTTAAACACATTTTCTTTAGGAACTAAGTCTTATTGCGGTGGACATGTTTTTTTTTTTTTTTGTTCCATGGCTAAGCACATTGGCATTTTTTGCACGTGTTGGTAAAGTTCAGAAATCAATTTTAGTGATATGCTGCATTTCGATTTTATAATATTTCGTATGAAGAGCAATATTTAGCTAACTATGGTAAGTGTATTTTTCTTTAAATGCAAGTATTTTTTTTTATAGAAAAAATAGAAGTCTAGCATCCAAATTTCATTAATGAAGTTACACGGGGTGTCAAATTTTAAAAAAATGTGAAGAATATGAACAAAAAAGGTTAAAACGAATATTTTACATTAGTCGTATAATTATATTGAACCAATTTTTAAATTCACGCATTTCCATCGTAACTAGCTGATGATTGTGCGCAGGGGCGGATCCAGTAAGAACTAGTTGAATTTTGAAAATTTATGGAGATATATAGGCTTGGATCAACTTTGCTTTCTCTGGAATTTTATTGCTCTCTCTGGAATTCTAATTTGTAATTAGAGTTAAATTTAGAGTTAAAATTATAATATATTTATTGAATTCTTATTGGTAATTTGGATTAGAAATTAGAGCATTGGTAATTAGAAGTCAGGGCATAAATTAGAAGTTGGAGTATTGTTTTTTTTATCTAGTACCAATTAGCTATTTAAATCCGATTTGTTATTTTTTTGCCACCCTAACGAAAATTCTGAATCTGTCTTGATTATGCGACAACGATCTCTTTGTATCCCAAAACAAAGTATAGTTTGGATTTATTTTATCAATTATAATTTGATGTCAGTATTGCATTAAGAAATTTGCCTTGTGTGAAATTAAAATGCAAATAAAAGTAACCTTGGTTTTGTTACTTTTATTATAAATAACCAAAAAAATTAAAAAGAATAAATAATTAAGATTGAGGATTTAGTTGGAGATGATAACAGCACTTACATAAGAAAATGGAACTTAATTATATTGCAAATAATGCAACTACCTAGAAATAAAGAAAATTAAAGTTTTAATTACTTTATGAATCTTTTACGTGATTTAGGCAAAAGGGAAGACACTAGCCATTTCGTTTTGTGACCCCTTTGGTTTTGACTAATGAGTTTATTCTAGGAGACCGTGGCACTTGTTCCCTCGTTCATTCTCTCCAGTACTGTCTTCAACTGTAATTTACCAGTTCAATGGTTTGTTCCACTAACAACTTTTCAAGGAGAACAGCTTGGGTCCGATGCCCGTCAGACTCAAATTTCGGTCTGATGGGTTTCGAGACCGTCCGATTCATTTTAACATTTGTGCGCATGAATTTTAAAACAGATGCGAAAATTACGAGCGCGAATCTTAAAACTGATCGGACGGTCATTGAACCCATTGAACCCATCAAACTCACTTTGAGTACGATGGGCATCGACCCAAATTGGTTCCCTTTCTGAGTTCTATTGACAGAGCAAATGGAAAATTTAGTTGCTTGTTTTGTTTTTTTTGTCGGTCCTAATATAATTTTTTTTTTCAGTTATAAAATGCTCATTTGACAAGTCTTTAATAATTTAACTTTTTTTTGTCATTAAGTATTTATAAACATCATTAATTTATTCACCATCCAATGAAGTTTTAAGATCAGTGTTGCATAATAAAATTATAAAATAAAAATAAAAATTGTAACTTATATTGTCTTGTTGGTGCTAGTACAGCTGGTAAAAAAAAAGTTAAAATAAATTATATAAGTTCTATTATAATAATATAACTTGTTGGTAATAAATAGGATAGACACTGACATTGATAATAATCATAATACCTCATCTTCATTTATATCCTTTAATTTTTGTTTTTCAAAAAAATATTACTATTAATCTTTCCTCATGTAAAATTATATAAAAGTTACAATGGAGATGAGAAAGGTTACTGGTTTCTTTTTTCTTTTAAAACATTTCTTTTGAAGTTAGTTACTGCTTTCTTCCTATAAGCGGCTTCGCACTTGCTTTTAATACCCATGCAGAATTAATGAATTATGCATCTACTAAAGCAAGGATTTTAATACGAAATAAATGACATCAAAGTTCGTGCACGAACCATCCATTGTATATATTGCCACGTCAGCTCAGTTTCTATTCTATCATTGTGCACGGCAACTGAGAAACATTGTGCTTGTAACTTTGGCTCTTTTGAGATACCTAACGATTAATAATATTAAAATCCCCTCCGAACCATCTGAAAATTTGAGCAGGACCATGCATGCAATTTTGTTGCCACCAAATTATGAGAGCCAATCTGTTATTGCTTGTTAAAAAAAAAAGTTAAATGGAGTGAAATTGGAATGTGTACTATTGGGTGTTATATAAATACTGCTATTAATTATTTTGGAGTCGAATTAAAGGAGCAATTGCTCTCCCTACAACTACAATACCCTTTTTCTCTGATTCAGAAAAGCATTTTAAGCGCTTGATTATTGATATATTCAAGCCGAGTGGTACATAGGGGTGGCAAAAAAGCTCGTAGCTAGTGGCTCGATAGTGACTCGTATCTGACTCGCTTGCTAACAGCTCACTCGTTACTAGACAGAACTGTTAACGAGCCAGCTCACCACTAGCTTGGTCCATATATAATTAACGAGTTCAAGCTGGGATCTAGCTTGCTCGTCAGCTCGCAAGCTAGCTCGGTTAGGCATTAATTTGTGAATTTGTATGAATTTGTGTGCATTTTATATTGTCTAGCTTGGTTCAACTCGGTTCAGCTCGATCCAAAAAGTTTGTAGAATTTATTTTCTTCTTAAAACAAGATCCATCTAGACCTAGCGAGCCAGCTCGTCAGCTAGCTCAAGCTGGCTTGTCACGATTTCAAATTGAAATTTTAGCTCGGATGCTCTAGATCTAGCTCACTCAGCTGTAGCTCGTTCATAATTAACAAGCTGAGCTAGGAGACCTAGTTCGGACCGAACCAGCTCGTTGGCACCCCTAGTGGTACAAGTACCAATCATCTAACTTTTCTCTGTTTGAGAGCAGTTTGCGGGAATTCAGATCACCTCCAGTACCGGGCGTATAATTATAAACGATTCGAATATTTAAACTTTAAAATACAGAAATATAAATATAAAATAGAGAAAGTTAGTTGCTTCATAAATGATTAAATCACCTTGGACCATCTCCTCCTATTATATATCAGTAACTCTTCAAACGCAGTTAAAGGCCAGCACTACCCACCATTCACCTCAAAAGATTTCCCAGCTGTTAATTTGCCTCTGACTCCAAATCTCTTGGCTTTTACTCCCTCACCTCTTTCTTCCTTCTCTCTCTCTCTCTACAAGGGGAGCACTGTGCCTCCTTGTTTCTCTCTCCACTCTTTCTGCCATTGACTTTTTCACTCTTGATGTGAAGTCTCTTTGTTTCTTCTCTCTCATCTAAAACCTTATATATTACCAAGGTTGCTATCTGTGTTACATCCTTGTACACCGCCACCTATATATCTTACTATCCCTTTGCTCTCTCTCTCTCTCTCTTTAAATCTTACTGTCCCTTAAGCACGACGGATGGAAAACATGCACGTCTCCATGGGTTTCTTCAAATACCTAGTAAGTGCAAACAAATTACAAAAAAAAAAATGAAGGAGAAACAACGATTATATATCATTTCCTTGTCTGCTTAATTCATCAAAAATATTTCTTTTGCATATCATGTGTATTCAACTGAAAACGAACAAACATGCATCTTCATCTATGTGCATGCATGGAACCGTGTGAGTGGTTGTCGTGGCCAAAATAGTCTAGCAACAGTAGTACTGTCACACATTACAAGGAATATCACATGGAATCACAAATCAAAGCATATATAAGCATTTGTTTTGTAATGTACTTTGGACTAGGCAATTTGACTACATAAAGATTCTGTTTCTTCTGATGTTAATTATAACCATTTTTTGTTTTTGTGATGCTGTTTCTAGGAAGCTATGCACTCAAAACCGGCTGTTCTACAATATCTGAATTATCCCAAAGGCACTTCCAGGAGTCTCATTATTCACCAAAAAATGTTGAGCTTAAATGTTCTTCAATACTTTTAGATTTGAAATGACGCTATCCTGATTGAGCTTTTTCTTCACCGTTATTTTTTTTTATTATTTTTTATAAAACCTGTGTTATTCCGTTCTTGACCTTGTAAGACCTTTTCTTGACCTTGTAAGACCTATTCTATCTTTCTCCTATTCTCTTTCTTTCTCAAAATTTCTGCCTCCGTTACTCTGTCTATCCCTCCTGAGCTGGTTTTCGCCATAGACTTTGAAGTATCTACACATTTTGTATAAAAGGAATGCTATTTTAGGATGCTTTATATTTCAAATTGCTGTCAAACTATTTATGTTGAAGTTTGATTAGCTCTTTATTTTTATTTTATTTTTGTATTTTGTTTCTTTTGAAAAAAATGTAATTTTTGGATGTTTGAATGCAAAAGGATGTGACAGTGAAATATTCTTCTTGGGACAATATGATGTGGTTACTGAATGGGACCAGAGAGGGCTTGTTTGGATCAAATGGACCTTCACTGCTTTATGGGTCCCAAAGATATTAGATGAATTTAATATTCTCTGCATATGTAGTATTTTAGATTGCAAATATATTTATCATGATATTATCTGACATACAATTAACTACAGATACTTAGAGCTACTAGCTAACAGTCTAACACACATATATCATTTTATTGAAGTATTAATCTCCATTGTTATACTTTTCATAAATGTTATTTGTAAAATCCAAATTCACTTAAACCAGAATAACTGAATTAAAAAAATGCCAGTTTCAGTTTGCTTCTAGAAAATATCTGAAAGACTCAAAGTGAATTTGAGATTAATTATAAACACAGGCTAAAGATTTGTATAGTTAGCTAGCGTGAAATGTTTTATAAATATGCCTCAAGTAATTTATCAATTTGTGCTGCATTTCCAAAAAAAAAAAAAAACTTTGAGCTTTTATCAATTACTCTTCAATGATCACAAATAAAACATTTTGACTGTACATGGTATACAACAAAAGATACCTAATCTTGTTTGGTGTGTGTATAACACATGTACTAGAATTGGTCGTTGTAAAGCAAAAAAGCTATATACTTTCTGGCACATGCTTTCTGCTTGCAAACAGTTGAAAGCATTCATTGAGGAAGAGAATAGAGTTTGAGGAGTTGTGCAATGAGTACAGGCCTCTCTTGAAAAGGTTTTATTGGTTGCTGCCAAATGCCAATTGGGTCATGTTTTTTCGTACCTTCACCTGGTTCCAGTTGTGGTAAAGAATATGTGCAATTTGGTGGCGTCTCTTGCTTGCCTCCTGAGTCCTGAAGAGTGGAAAAAACGTGCCGTGCCGTGACGTGATTTTGGTCTTGTGGCGTGCTGTGATCAAGTTAATTTTTCATGTATGGTGCCGTGACCAAAATATCAAGGGGTAGTCACGCCACGCGAATGATTACGCCACGTGAGTCACGCCGTGTCTAAACGTGCCGTGATCATACGTGAATCGTGTGACTCACATGACTATTTAATCATAATTTAAGTTAGTTTATTCAAGATTCACCATTAAATCAATATCTAATGGTCCTAATTACACGTGACTCGCGTGACTACGTGTCGTGACTAAATTTTTTACGTGCCGTGCTATGCCGTGCCAAAGTTTCAAAAGATGGTCACAGCACGGGACACGCGAGTCACGGTAACTGACACGCTTGCCGTGCCGTAACCGTGCCGTTCCGTAACGGAGCCGGCTCCGCCGTGCCATTTTTTCCACTCTACTCGACTCCCAATAAAGAGTCCATATCCTCTGAGGTAACATAATATTTCTGTTTAAATCCACACCGTCTAATTAGAATCTGAACCAATCTCCGGCCCTTTAATATATATTCATGCGGATTTTGATCCAACGGTCCTGATCTAGATTTCTGTTACCTTAGGTGACATGAATTCCCTAATAAAGGTTCAAACCAAACTCATCTCTCTTCTACTGTTGTGCTTCAGAATAAAGGTTCTCTCAAATAGTGCACACAGGAATATTGATTTTTTTGCTCTTAGTTTAATTGTCATGTCAGTCACTGGTCTGTCATAATAAATGCACATATGTGATTCTTGTACAATATACATGCATATGCACACGTATACGCCTAATTAGGTCCATATAATATATTATTAATAGAAGCTATACTATATACGAGGAATCCAGATCCATTGTAATATATACCCAAGACAATGAGATCTGAGCCATCAGTTTTAACCTGGCACGAATCTTAAAGCAGACCCCTATATCTGCAATATTATACATAGGCACCGAATTCTTTTTGGCCCGACCGGAGATTCATTGTATCAAGTACGATACTGGAGAGGATACGAACTCATATATACGAGAATAACTTGTTCTGATAAGACAAACAAGTTTGGTTTTATTCTAGTTATTTCAACCAATCAAACACTGAATAGCTTGTGCTCAAGAATAGCCTATTCTCAATTCAACCAAATATATCCTAACATATTAGTTTGACGACAGTTAAAATAATTTATAATTTTAAAATCTGACGAGTAAAATATATATTATACGTATCATATTAAAAAATAGCAGGGTTAAAATGTCTCATTGATTTTGTACCCCATCATCCCCCAACATCATTATCTCAAGTCTAAATAATCGATTCGAACCGTTCAACATGATCTTCATACTAAAATGTGCTTAGATAACAAATTTTATAATTTTTAGATTTTTTTTTTACTAATTTTTTAGAGAGGTACAAAATCACTATTTTTAAATGGTCCAGAATCTTGTAAAAACAATAATTTTGTATCTATTTTAAAAAATAGCAAAAAATATTTCAAAAAATATAAAATTTTGTATCCAAGCACATTTTAATATGAAGATCATATTGAGCGGTTTGAATTGACTGTTAATTTTTGAAACTAGAGATAACGATGTTGAGGCATGATGGGGCACAAAACCAATGAGACATTTTAACCTTACTCTTAATAAAAAATGATGAAATTTAATGTGAGTTTCAGGTTTAATCAAATGACATTAAGTTTATAATGGTTATATATTTTTTTAACGATATTTAATTAAATATCAAATGCAAAGTAATACGGAAAACAATGCGTACGTATTTCTTTTTTCTATTTTTAATATTATTTTTGACATGATTTGAAAAATAAACACCGTTCATGTTATAAGTTGTTAATTGTCTTATATATATACGCCTGTACATATATTGTTATATATATATATATAGAGCTGGGCTACGGTGAGTTGTGAAGTAAGAGGTCATTTTTACTTCACGCTCATATTTTCAATTTGAAAATTCAAACAACCGATCCGAACCGCACAACATGTTCTCTATATTGAAATGTGCTTCGAGACTAAATTTTACATTTTTTGGAATTTTTTTACTATTTATTAAGCCACTTTGAAAATCGCTGATCCGGTGGTCCAGAAATTTTTACTGTTCACGGTGGATCAGCGATTTTCAAAGTGGCTTAATAAATAGTAAAAAAGTTCCAAAAAATGTAATTTAGTCTCCAAGCACATTTCAATATAGAGAACATGTTGAGCGGTTCGGATCGGTTGTTTGAATTTTCAAAATGAAAATATGGCGTGAAGTGAAACGTTGTTTTACTTCACAACTCACCATAGTCTATCTCTCTCTCTATTTATATATATATATATATATATATATATATATATATATATATATATATATATAGGAAGTGTCTACGGTGCTATGCGTAGCATAGAGGCCTTCCGTGCTACAGCTCAATATTTGAGTTTTCAAAATCAAAACGTTCGATCCGAACCGTTCAACATGATCTCCATATGAATATGTACTTGCAAACCAAATTTTATATTTTTTAGAATTTTTTTACTATTTATTAAGCCACTTTGAAAAAACAGGAATTTGTATACAACAGTAAAATCTTCTGGACCATTGGATCATCGATTTTCAAAGTGGCTTAATAAATAGTAAAAAAATTCTAAAAAATGTAAAATTTGGTTTGCATGTACATATTCATATGGAGATCATGTTGAATGGTTTGGATCGACCGTTTTGATTTTGAAAACTCAAATATTGAGCCGTAACACGGAAGCCCTCTATGTTATGCGTAGCATATTAGCTAGATTCTCTCTCTCTCTATATATATAGAGTATGGCTAATGTGCTTCCTCTAGAACTTCGGCCTCGTGCTTCCGGGGGCATATCTTAGTGTTTGATGTTCAAATAACAAATTCAAACCATTAGATATTCAATCTATATTAAAATGTACTTGGAGACCAAATTTTACATTTTTTGGAATTTTTTACTATTTATTAAGCCACTTTGAAAATTCCAGATCCGGGTGAACAGTAAAAACAGTCTGGACCATATGATCTGGAATTTTCAAAGTGGCTTAATAAATAGTAAAAAAGTTCCAAAAAATGTAAAATTTGGTCTCCAAGTACATTTTAATATAGATTGAACATCTAATGGTTTGAATTTGTTGTTTGAACATCAAACACTAAGATATGCCCCCGAAAGCACGAGGCCGAAGTTCTAGAGGAAGTACATTAGCCATACTATCTATTAAATGTATTGGAGACCAAATTTTACATTTTCTTGGAAGTTTTTACCTATTTATTAATCCACTTTGAAAATTCCAGCTCCGCGGGAACAGTAAAAACCCGTCTTGCCATAGACTGAATTTTCAAAGTGGCTAATACTAGTAAAAAGTTCCAAACAATGTAAAATTTGGTTTCATCAAAAGTACATGTTAATATAGATGAACATTAATGGTTGAAGTTGTGTTTGAACACAAACACTAGATATATGCCCCGGAAAGCACGAGGCCGTCTTTGATGAAGTACATTAGCCATTACTCATATATAATCATATATTCTATTAAATATATATTATTATATATATGAGTTTGGCTTGGTGCTATGCATAGCATAGAGGGCCTCCGTGCTACGGCTCAATATTTGAGTTTTCAAAATCCTAACGGTCGATCCGAACCGTTCAACATGATCTCCATATGAATATGTACATGCAAACCAAATTTTACATTTTTTAGAATTTTTTACTATTTTTTTAGATAGGTAGAAAAACACTTGATCTGAATGGTACATAATTTTCAGATCAAGTGATTTTCTACCTATCTAAAAAAATAGTAAAAAAATTCTAAAAAATGTAAAATTTGGTTTGCAAGTACATATTCATATGGAGATCATGTTGAATGGTTCGGATCGACCGTTAGGATTTTGAAAACTCAAATATTGAGCCGTAGCACGGAGGCCCTCTATGCTATGCATAGCATATTATCAACTTTATATATATATATATATATATATATATATAATATATATATATATATATATATATATATATATATATATATATATATATTGGGCTACGGTACTTCGCGAAGTAAAACAGGTGTTTTACTTCACGTCTATATTTTCAATTTGAAACTTCAAAACGTCGATCCGAACCGTTCAAGTTGATCTTCATATTAAATTGTGCTTGGAGACCAAATTTTACATTTTTTGGAAATTGTTTACTATTTATTTAGAATTTTTTAAAATCGCTATTTTTCAAAAAATCCTGGACCATCAAAACAACAATTTCAAAAATTCTAAAGAAATAGTAAACAATTTTCAAAAAATATAAAATTTGGTCTCCAAGCACAATTTAATATGGAGATCAATTTGAACGGTTCGGATCGACATTTTAAACTTTGAAGTAGCAAAATATGAGTGTGAAGTAACACACTCGCTTTACTTCGCGAAGCACCGTAGCCCAACTCTCTCTCTCTCTCTCTATATATATATAGAGAGAGAGAGTTGGGCTACGGTGCTTCGCGAAGTAAAGCGAGTGTGTTACTTCACACTCATATTTTGCTACTTCAAAGTTTAAAATATATTTGTATATATTTGTATATATATTTGTATTTTGCTACTTCATATTTTGTATATTGATGTCTCATTATTAGATCTATAAATCTGACCAATTTATGTACCACAATCTGTGTTTCAAACCACCAAATCATGTCTTTTACATTGAATATACATTGAATATCTATAGAATGTGGTACTGCTGCATTTTCATTCTTACTTTGCAGAAAATGAGCCAAATCAGGGAAAATTGCGAGTTCTGGAACCCCCCACGCGGGTAGCGTCAGATTCCACGCGGGTAGCGTCAGATCCCACGCGGGTAGCGTCAGACTTCAGCACCCGAACTTAAAACAGTCATAACTTTTGACTCGTAACTCCGTTTTGAGCGTATGACCACTTTTCGGAAAGCTTGCGAGAAGATCTACAGTCTGAGCCAAACCTCACTACTCACTTCCACTCGACGCGACCCGCATGATTTGGCACGCGACCCGCGTCGAATTAATTGTGCCAGGGTCCGATTAAAGCCCGTTAAGATGCCTATATAAGGCCTGGCGCAAAATCAGAAAAGGAGGGCCCCGAGACATTTTCCCGAAAGGGGATCTAATCCACGATTTTCACCAGAAACATTTCAGATCCGATTTTGAAGAGAGGGCTTCGCGCCTGAGGCGATCTGAAGTCGAGAGAAGTCGATCTGGAGCTAAGGAGGGGTCGATTTGGAGAAGAAGACTCAACCTGAAGCTTCAATCCTCTTCACTACTTCTTCTCACTATGATTTGCTTTCTCTCTCTCTTTTACTTTGATTTTGTTCATGTCTGAGTAGACTTGTAGTTTCGAGAGTTTGGATTTGTAGTCTGATACTTTGTTTGATTATGCACATGGATTGATTCTTATTATTATTTCGTGTTTCTTTGATTCTTGTATTATTTGAGATTGCTTGATCTGAATTGTTTGATTCTTGAGTGTCTACTGTGTTGAATGCCTTTGGCATTTCTTCTTGTATCAAGGCTTGATGTTTCTTGCAAATTAGGTTAAGTACTTGAGGTAGGTCTGAGAACCGAAAGTTGAGGTCAATAAGTAGCCGAGAGGTGAAAGTTTCTACTTGCTCTTGCTCAGCTTGTGGATACCTTTAGTAAACAGAATTGAGAACTTAGGTTTAGATCAAACAGCTTGATTAAACCTAAGAAGGTGAAATTGCATTTCAAACCAGGTCTGCTAAGCCAACACACGAAAGTTGAGGTTCAGTGACACTAGGTACGGTCAATCTAGCCTTACACGACTTAAACAACCAGTTTCTGACATGTGCAGACTCAGCTCAAGGGGCCATGCGGGTCGCGTGAGTTAGCACGCGGGTCGCATCACGAGGGTCGTAAGCCACAGCTTGCGAGTCGCGTGCCAGGTCCAGGGCGCTTAAGGGCCAAGCGGGTCGCATGCGAAAGCATGCGGGTCGCGTCACAAGGGTCGCATGCGAGAGCATGCGGGTCGCGTGGCAGGTCCTGAGCAGCAAAGTTGAAGATGAAATCTGAAACCCTTGAAACACCCTTTTATACCATAGTACAAAATACAAACATTTAATTGATTCTTTTCTGTTAATTCATTGTTAATACGATTGTTCATTCATTCTTTTATTTCATTTGATTTGTTCATACATCTTAGGAATAGTCAAACACACCCAATATTCGAACTTCTAGTACCTAATTAGGAAAGATAGAAACTTAGAATTTGAACCGTCCCTGTGGATCGATACCTGAATAGACTACACGACAGGATCGTACACTTGCGATCTTAATCGAGGGTTTATAAGGTTTAAAAGCTACAGCTTCGGCTGTAGTGAAACTTTGTACCTCACATTTGGGAGCGAACATATATATATTTGTGTGTGTGTGTGTGTGTGTATATATATATATATATATATAGGAGGGATCAAGTTACAACAACTATTTTTTTTCATTTTCAAAGTCCAAATCATCGATCCAAACCGTTCAACATCATCTCCACAATAAAATGTGCCTGCAGATCAAATTTTACATTTTTTTGAATTTTTTTACTATTTATTAAGTATTTTACAAAAAATAGTCATATTCAGACCATTGAATTTTGTACCCATCTTAATAAATAGTAAAAAAATTCAAAAAAATGTAAATTTTGATCTGCAAGCACATTTTATTTAGATAATCATGTTGAACGGTTTGGATCGACGATTTGGACTTTGGAAATGAAAAAAATAGTTGTTGTAACTCAAATTTGTTGTAACTTGATCCCTCTCATATATATATATATATATATAGAGCTGGGCTACGGTGAGTTGTAAAGTAAGATGTCATTTTTACTTCATGCTCATATTTTCATTTTGAAAATCCAAACAACCGATCCGAACCGTTCAACATGTTCTCTATATTGAAATGTGCTTGGAGACCAAATTTTACATTTTTTGGAATTTTTTTACTATTTATTAAGCCACTTTGAAAATCGTTGATCCGGTGGTTTAGAAAATTTTACTGTTTTTTACTGTTCACAGTGGATCAGCGATTTCAAAGTGGCTTAATAAATAGTAAAAAAGTTCCAAAAAATGTAAAATTTAGTCTCCAAGCACATTTCAATATTTAGAAAAAGTTGAACGGTTCGGATCGATTGTTTGAATTTTCAAAATGAAAATATGACGTGAAGTAAAACGACGTTTTACTTCACAACTCACCATAGCCTATCTCTCTCTTATATATATATATTTGTATATTAACTCAAATAATTTAGGCTAAAATTTGTTGTAAATAACGGTATGCGCTCGTTGGACGGTTAGGGCATCACTAAGCGATTAATCAGAAATAATTGAAAAAAATTGACCGATTAATCGGCCTAAACGGACGTTCTTTACAACACTGCTCATAACTAGCCACACCACTCTGGCACTCTCCCAATTATCAAAGAAAACTACAGCAATCAGTGCATAATAAGCCATGCAAATAGCTGGTGCAGTGTACTCAACTTGAATTGTACTATCCCTATCCTTGAAACACATCAATTGTAGCAACCTACTCCCTCCTTAAGCATTAACTTGGCCTACATCACAAACCTTAGTATGGAAAGACAGAAAGAAATAGAGTCTATTGCAAGAAAAAGATGTTCGAAAGGTACTGTTGCATGTCAGATCTGCATGAAGAGATATTATTGCAGAGCACATGGCAAAGGTTACGGTGCTAGTTTATTTTGATAGTACCTACGGGTTTTGAATCAAAAAAGAAAAAGTTTAGTTTTGATAGCGTAGAGGTGTAGAGTAGAGCCTGAAGGCTATGTATAAGGTATGATTTGCGTTCATGTTTTTTTTTTTTTTTTTGAGGAAAAGACCCGTATATACTATATACTAGCTAAAAGCCTAGATAAAATATACAACATAAAAAATAAAAACCTGCAGCTACTTTGCTAAAACAAAAATTAAATAGCTCCGTCAATTAAAAGAGCTATTTTGATTTCACACAGTGCACGAATCATTAGAGATGAAATGAAATAGTATATGACCGGTGCGTTGCGTAAACCCAAATAGCTCCGTCAATTAGATGTTCAACCAAATAGCTACTTTTCATCCAACTTTGTTACAATAAAATAATTACAATGTTCTTTTAACTTCAACGGTTTTGATCGACCAACAGGTGATATATTCCCGTTCATCTTCATGAGCTCACAAAACAAGAGTTTATGTTTCATATTATGCATGTAGGATATGAGTCATAAATTCTAGTCCTGTGAGTCAGTGAAGGCGAACGCAAATATCTCATCTGTTGGTCGATCGGAACCGTTGAAGTTAAAGAACATTGTAATTATATTATTGTAACAAAGTTTGATGAAATTTTATTGTCATTTACCTATCCATCCGGTTGCCGGAATATTGAAACATCGAAGGGCTATAAACAATTGGATCGAAGTTTAAACATAACCGAACTTGAGAAATTTTGTGTTGTTTATGTTCAAAGTTTTCTCTTGATCATTTTAAAACAAATTTGGAATCATTTCATTGCAAATCGACCGATAACGAACGGTCCGAAATTATTGACTCAATTTTTAGAGGCAAATAACAATGAAATTATATAAAATTGACATTTATAAGTATTATTTGGCCATATAAGATGTAAAAAAGTAGAAAATATTTATTTTGAAAATTTTTCAAATTAATTGTTGTACAATTAATTAGTGTACAATTTGTGTCGGTATAAATTTCTAAACTCTTTTAATCTTTTCGGCTATTTTTAAAAAAAATTAATTACTCTTTTAAATTATTTATTTTAAAGGAACATTACTAACAAAACAAATCCATGTATTAATTTTCTCTATATTGAATTTTGAATCTGGTAAAAAACTGAAACTGCTCATTGAAATTTCAAGCTTTCTAACCTCTATCAATTAATCGTTAAAATTATACAAATTTGTAATATTTTTGTATAGAGAAAATATGTTATCTGAAAACTAGACTTCAATACCTTTAATTTGATACAAGGAACACAAAAATCCATGTAGCCATTTTCTCTAAATGGAATTTTGAATCTGGTCAAAAATTGGGACTGCTTACTGGAATTTCAAGCTATTCTGACCTCTGTCAATTAATCGTTAAAAATGTACAAATTTGTCATAATTTTATATAAAGAAATTATATTATCTGGAAACTAGACTTCAATGCCTTAATTTTGATATAAATAACACAAAAATCCATGCAGCTATTTTATCTAAATCAAATTTTGAATATGGTCAAAAATTTGGACTACTCACTGGAATTTCTAGCTATTCGGACCTCTGTCAATTAATAAAAAATTGTACAAATCTGTAATATTTTTTTATAGAGAAATTATGTTATTTAGAAACTAGACTTCCATACCTTTAATTTGATATAAAGAATACAAAAATCCATGTAGCATTTTCTCTAAATCGAATTTTGAATCTGATCAAAAATTGAGACTGATCACTGGAATTTCAAGCTATTCTGATCTCTGTCAATTAATCGTTAAAACTGTACAAATTTGTAATATTTTTGTATAGAAAAATTATGTTATCTAGAAACTAGACTTCCATACATTTAATTTGATATAAAGAATACAAAAATCTATGTAGCCATTTTCTCTAAATACAAATTTTGAACCTGATCAAAACTTGAGACTGCTTACTGGGAAAAAGAAAAAGGGACCAGACAAACCGTTCAGACCGGACCGGACCACCCGTGTGGACCAGTACCGGACTGGACGGCCCGTTTGCAAATTACTACTTCCAATAGGTAGGTAGGTATATTTATTTATTTCTCTATCCGTATGACGTTACAAACAGTAGTACAATGACATAGTTTGTTTCATTTGGGGGGATATATTGGTGCATTAATGCTTCCCTACTGCCTCCATATTGAAAACTTTTTGGATGAAAAAACATTAATTCATACCGGATACATTTATGAAAAGCTATCATGCTTGAAGCACTCTGAGCAACAGCTGTTTTTTTGGGTAGCTGAGTGTACACATACATGTATCATTCAAGAGGTGAAAATTGAAAAAGATGCTATTCTATCTCTGCATTCAATGGGGACAGTCGGACAGGTATCAGAGTCAGTCCCCAGTCCCCACACTAGCACAGCAGCAATGTAAATGGCAAAATGTGGCACTCCCACGAGTGGCGACTTGGTGTGTTACTTTGTTATTGCTGTACCGGGACTGAGTACTGACAGCGCCAAATATGTTGTGATTTGTGAAGAGCAGTCATGCATCAAATACATATACATACTTTTCTTGCTGCCCCATCATAAGGATCAGTTATATTTTGAATTCATATTTAGATGTTACTCTTTTCTACATAACCAATAGAGTGAGGCTACGGTGCTATGCATAGCACCGTTTGGGTCCGTGCTATGACTCAAAATTTGACTTTTTAAAATCCTAACAGTCATCTGAACTGTTCAACATGATTATAAAATGAATATGTACTTGCAAACCAAATTTTACATTTTTTCGAACTTTTTTACTATTTTTTTTTAAATCACCTGATCTCAAATTCGAGACCATCCAAAAACAGCCTATCTAAAAAAATAGTAAAAAAATTCGAAAAAATATAAAATTTGGTTTACAAGTACATATTCATTTTATAATCATGTTGAACGGTTCGGATCAACCGTTAGGATTTTGAAAAGTCAAATTTTGAACCGTAGCACGTACCCAATCCGTGCTATGCATAGCACCGTAGCCTCACTCTAACCAATATATATAGAGGTTTAGTTTAAATTTAATTTTGTGCAAAGAAGTATAAGTATATCGATCATCACACAAAATTAACTACAATTAAGCCGAATTTGGGAATATTCTTATGCTGTAGAAAAATAAATCCAACTTTCTAATATTTTATCTGTAGCTTGGAATGAAGAACAAATTTGACCCCCTCACCTTATCCAATAATCGTAAAGGTTATTATAGAAATAATTAATCCACATTCTAAAACCAAAAAAGGACATTTTAAAAATGTGAAATTTTTTTTTTTTTCTAAATGGTTGGTTTTCGACGTGATAATAATGTACTTCAATTAAAAGAAATGTAGTTCTATGACTTCTATCTAAGGGTACCTCTATTTTTTTTGATACATCTTAAGGGCTTGTTAGACTCTTACTGGTTGCGTAGAAAAAAAAATTCACTTAAACTTTAAAATTCAGAACCCGTTCCATATCTCTACCGAAACATGCCCTAATATTGTTTAAACAAAAATTAATCTACATCTTTCTTGGAATTTGAGTCATTAGCTTTCATTTAGACGCGACTTAACGTTTTTTGTGAATGTCTATTCAAATTTCAAATCAGCTCAAGTTCGATACGCATTCCAATAATAATAAAAATAGATCTACAATTAAAAATCTTCAATTTATAGACATTGAATGAATAATATACCATTAAAAAATGAATGTATACTTAAACGACCTTAAAGAAAAGGATGACTTAATAATTTTATTAGTGCGTAGACTAAAAAAAATTAGGCCAGTGAATGACTCTATACACTGTCATTAATTTCCCGCTGGGTGCCAGTTGGGGTGCTATAGCAGAACGCCAAATGCACAAAACAGAGCTTCGCACTAAAGAGGCATAAATTCAGAGGGGTTTCGCAAAGTAGACCCACCTGCAACCTAATGCTTTTGGATTTAGCCTGTCATTGAATGCAGAATTCAGTTCTCAAAGCTAATCATAAAAGTGTTGAAGGTAACTTGTACCACTAATCAGAATATCAGATTATATCAGAAAATCATATCATATTTTTTGACTGTAGGTAACCGCATATTAATCAATTTCTGGGACTACATTTAAATGGACAGTTGAGAACATCATCTATTTAGTACATTGAAAAGAAAGCTAGCATGCGAAAAACTGCACAAGGAAATATCGATCGAAATTACTTATCTGAGTCATTGAACAGAATCAAATAACAGAAAGAAAAAGAAAAACAAACAACTTGAATAAGCCCAAAACACAAAAACATTTGATTTTATTTTAGGTAGCGAACCCAGCCACAAAAAGGCATTATAATTTGTAACTAAAATCCGTTAACAGCCACTCGATGCACTAAAAGGCATGAACCCCATTAATGTATATATATACAACAATTAACACCCAAGATAGCATAAATCCTCTCAACCGTATATCATCGACTTGATGATAGTTCAATAAAAATACATTCTACAGATATGATTAGCACTGAAATATGCCCTAAGAACAACGAAATTTCATTCTGTTATATACAAGTATATGCTTCTTCGTCCTTTTCCAAAGCAAAAACACCTAAAAAATGGTGTTATCAAACAAGGACCTGACCGGGCTGCCTTGCGCGAACATT
>JAJGRW010000729.1:366454-410877 GCA_025461045.1 Carex parvula
CGACCAGCTGCTGCCGGCAGCAAATCTGGACCATATGATCTTCAAACAACCGATCCGAACCGTTCAACATGTTCTAAATATTGAAATGTGCTTGGAGACCAAATTTTACATTTTTTTTAATTTTTTTACTATTATTAAGCCACTTTGAAATCGCTGATTGATCAGAGTCAAAATAACGATGATTTACGTAGAGTTTTGACTTAGATTTTGCATATTTTCTCACACTTATGTTTACTTTATTAAGAGAAAAAGGCTACTGTCACCATTCTTTATGTTTTATTGCATAAAACAAGTTTTGGGACTATTTTACATCAAATGGAGCTAGAATCGGGTCAATCGGATCAGCGACGCTCATCGACTAAGTCTCTGTTACGGTCCGTATTGCCTAATACGGACCAGGCCTAGCACATACCAGGAGATAGCGCTGGAAGCATCAAACCCTAACCGTCAAGGACCTAATACGGACCGTATCACCTGATACGGCCCGTATCTGAAGGCATCTCTTGGGGAATAACTGCCGACAACTGTTTCCAGATCAGTTTATTAGCCTCTACTCAACCTCCACACGTCCCTCCACTCCTATATAAGGTCCCTGGGCAGAAGGAATAGTCATATTTGTAATTAGAGTTAGATTTGATTAAAGAGAGAAGAGAGGAGTGCTTGTAACAATGCTGTTCTGCGGCTAAGTTCATTTTCTTAGGGCTAGGCAGTAAACCTTGTTACTCTTGATGTTTTGATATATATATTTCTGTTGATTATGATTTCTTGTTGTTGAAACAAAATGCTTTTGTGATTTACTATCTCTTCATCTAACTTCAATGATCTAGTTTGAGTCCGTTAGGGTAGTGACAGTACTTTAATGGTAAGAGAAACTATTTGTATGAATTAGCCTCGTTGAGATTTATTAGGTTTATGTGAAGAAAACCTTAGCGGGGAAACCATAAACCAGACCAACAAAACGCGTACCAAATTCTATCACATGCGTAAAAGAAATTCGCAGTGATCTATGTAGTAATTTGGGGTATTTGAGAGATCAGACATTTGCGTAAGGAAAATCGCAGTGTCCTATGTAGAATCTCGGTGAAAGATCTGTCATTCTTGCGTAACATAAATCGCAATGACCTATGTGGTGTCTTTCATTAAACAACAACAGGAAATCAGACGCAACAGGAATATATTGTCAAAGCAGATTGAGTAGCAATGGTGTGCCGAAACCCTAGAAATTCTCATCTCTATCTTTATTTTAATTACTTTTAATTGCTCCCTAATTTACATTGATCACATCAACATCTCTCAATTTATAGATTTCGTCTAGCCTTTCGAAAGATTGCGATTCGATAGCTCAAAGCATTGAACCAATATTCTCTGTGGATCGATCTCGAATATACTACTCGATAGGATTGTGCGCTTGCAGTCCGAACCGATAGCATTTACGAGTTTATAAATATTAAAAGAAACATTGCTCTCTTTTGAGTGATCACTGATCCACTGTGAACAGTAAAAAACAGTAAAATTTTCTGAACCACCAGATTAACGATTTTCAAAGTGGCTTAATAAATAGTAAAAAAATTCCAAAAAATGTAAAATTTGGTCTCCAAGCACATTTCAATATAGAGAACATGTTGAACGGTTCGGATCGGTTGTTTGGATTTTCAAAATGAAAATATGAGCGTGAAGTAAAAATGACATCTTACTTCACAACTCACCATAGCCCAGCTCTCTCTCTCTCTCTCTCTCTATATATATATATATATATATATATATATATATATAGGGTCCGGCTAATTTGCTACTGGCAGCATTTTGGCCAGGTGCTGCCGGCAGCAAATCTGCCATACTGATGTTCAAACAACCGATCCGAACCAATATTAATTTAATTATAGTTGGAGTGCCACTTTAAATATGCCTAGTCAAAAATCTTAGAAAGCGTCATTTAAGATAAATTATTGTTATTAATTATTTTTGAAGATGTACATAGCACATTATTGGGGAATATATAAAAATCTTGTGGTTTGGATAACTAATTCAGAAATTAATAATTCAACACTACAAGAAAACTACACAAGCATAGAATATTCTCCAATGGCGTCAGAGAGTTTAGTAAGATAATATCATAGGTTTAAGTGGGGTTGTGTACACGATCCTTTTTTTTTCCTATTTGCGAACTGTTGATAAGCAAATTAAACTTACAAATTGTTGTTTCTAAAGTAAGAAAAACATCATTATTATTGTTAGTATTCACGACTACTAACAAAATTAATTAAAATGCATCGTATTTTTTTTTTTTGGCAGCAAAGATATTTTTGCTTTAAGCTGATTAATAAATATTATCATAGAAATGCAAATTTTAACACTGTAGATCTATGATTTAAGATAAACATATTTAAAAAAAAATGGTGAGTCGAAACTCGAAACTCATGAATATTAATTTAATTATAGTTAATTTAAAGAAAAATAAAACATGCCGGACCGAAGCAAATGATGGTCGGCCATATTACACCAAGTTTCAGAGATAGTATGAGAAAATGAAACAAATTAAAATCATCATCCAAAGCATATAGAAGTTTCATGAAATATGGAAAAAAGTTCCATGATGCTAGGAAAAAAATGTCTATGTTCAGAATTTTTAGATCAAATAATTTTTTACTAATCTAAAAAAATAGTTAAAAAAATAATATAAACAAGTATATATTTTCATATAGGGTGCATTTTGATGAGGTAAATAATAGTGCTAACTCGGGTTAGAGACTGTTCCGAACTATTATTCTACGTATGGATGTATTTGGATTAGCAAAAAGATCACTATTAATTCTTTGTTTGTCTTTTGTGGGTTAGCATGATATTCTACTAATCCAACCAAAAATTGAGTTAGCTCACTATCTCAAATTTGAGTTAATTAGCTCACTATTCTCACTAACTTAAACCTTCATCCAGCTGGCAGCCGTGCTCAAAATGTCATGCAGTCCCTCTCATGCGGTTTTGAATATGAGGCCGCATATGTTGATATACGGGTGCAAAATTTAATATGCAGCGCATGGAATCAAAATTTAATATGCGTTATACGGATCCAACCCAAAATCTCAAATTTAATATGCATTATGCGGCTTTATAATTGTTGCATACATAATTTGTTGCTTATGCGGAAAACATATTTAATTATAATTGTGAAGCAGCAAGCAGATTTGATTATTATGCAAAAATTTATTTATTTTTCATATACAATAAGACACTTCATGCTGTTTATGTGGAAATAAATTCAAATACGCGCATATGAATATGTATATTTATGAATTCTTATTTTAAAATCTGCATATGCGGTCGCATACTGCATCTGCGGTATGCAGTGACCTTCCGCATGCATGAACAAAACTGCATTTTAAAACATTGCTTCCACTACACTATAAAATTATATATCCTTAATTTGAGCTCGAATCGCTGAATTATTCAATAGTTTTGGTCTGGATCCAAACTGCTGATAATATCACGGTTCACACGTGCAACCCGTGAAATTATTTTGCAGTTTTGCTATAAAGTGGGATTTGGCCCAAACTATGTTACAAGTTTAATATTTGTAATACTACAGATAAAAATCGAAAACATGATATTATGGATGTTAGAAGGAAAGGCACACCTAATTTTGAGATTTATAAAGGATGTACATAATATTTTCCCTACATAATTAAATTGGACTTAGTATGACACAACTGGGTCATCCACTTGGTAATTTAGTTTTATTATAGACAAGGAAACTTGGGAAAGTGACAATGAAGATTCAAGTTCATCTGTGCATTATTAATTTTGAATGTCAGCGACAAATTATCGCTAATAATATATTGATAAGAAAAAGTTTATTTAGAAAGCATCTGTATTATTGAATGGGTCTTGGGAAAAATATCGTCTGGATTCAAAACTATTTTTCTTGGGATGGCGAGGCGACAATGCACGTGCACAATTGGATTACTCGGGTAAACCTGTATAGGAACTTAGATTGAGGACCGTAATCTTGGTCAGGTGTTGACCTTTTAATTATCTGAGATTCGTGTATATACTGTACAAGATACAAGTTAGGACTTGGTAAAACATTTTTATATAAATCAATTGTTGGAGCACTTGCTACCAACCTTTAAAAAAAAAATAACAATGGAAATGGTCCTGCTTTTATGGACCAAGTCATGTACTTCGCATATTGCACTAGATTTAGTCGTCGCAGCGTTTTCTAAGCACGAGTTTGATTGTACATATAAGCGTGAAATTGTGAATATATTGACAGAGTTTTGAGTGTTTGACTATTAATTTCAATTTAGTTGAGATCTTTATCTGCAGTTACAGAAATTGAGATGTTCTAACGACAAAAAAATAACATAAAATAAATTAAATAAGAAGGCAAAACAACTGATGAAGTCTTTAACAGTTTCCATATATGGTCGCATTGATACTAAATCTTTTGAATCAGATAACATTATACCTGACAAGAGAACTTATTTCTTTTTCAATTCTTTTTTCAAATTCTTGTTACATGTTTCCGAATTTTAAAATACAAATAATAATTTTTAATAATAATTTCTTTGAATGACGGAACGCTCATTTCCCGCATGAGATCCTTTGAATTATTTAAAAATCATACGAATTCAAGAACGGAATTAGAAAGTTGTACAATTATATTATTGACTAGACCCATATCTTATTTTGGATTTTTTTTTTTAAACTTGGTAGTGACTACCAAGGCTCATTTTGGATTATTTAGTATTCGATTTTACGTTTATCTTCATTCTTATATTAACCACGTAGATGTTCTGATTCGCCAACAACTGTGATTAAAAGATAAAATTTCAGATTAAATATCAGCCCTCTAATCAAATAATTTGCCCTTTTATGATTCTATGTATCTTTTTATGTTTTTTTTGTGTGCGTAGAAGTTCAAATTTAGTTAGACACGTACTCGGCACATGCAAATTGTATTATCTTTCTGATTGGTCTTGATTTCTTTCCATTTTTTAAATGACAACTCATTGTCTATGGTTTGTAAAATTTAACCATCATTTAATTCACATACTAACCTTTAATTGATCAATTAGTGTTCTTTGCTAATTACCTTGGTTAGTGACAATTTAAGAGTATTTATCATCTATTATAGAGTTTTACAATTTCAAGTCATGAACTCGAAATGATTCATAATTCGATAAAACTCAAAGAACAAAATAATAATTTTATTAATCATCCATTACATGAACAAAATACATATAGAATAAAATTATCCTTTGATTGACTTCTAGATTATTACACTAACATGAAGTACTGTCGCTACCCTAACGGAATAAACTAGATCATCGAAGTTAGATGAAGAGATAATAAATCACAAAAGTATTTCGATTAAACAATAAGAAATCATAATCAACAGAAAATATATATATATCAAAACATCAAGAGTAACAAGGTTTACTGCCTAGCCCCTAAGAAAGGAACTTAGCCGCGGAACGGCATGGTTATGATCACTCCTCTCTTCTCACTTTAATCAAATCTAACCCTAATTACAAAGATAACTTCTTCTTCTGTCCAGGGGGCTTATATAGGAGTGGAGGGACATCTGGAGTTGAGTGAAGGCTAAGAAACTGATCTGAATATAGCTGTCGGCAGTTATTTCCCAAGAGGCACCTTGGTTACGTCCGTATCAGGTGATATAGTCCGTATTGAGACCATGTCGCTGAAGTGTTTAATGCGTATCACGCTATCTTCTGGTCCGTATTCGGCTAGGTCCGTATTAGGCAATACAAATCGTAACAGAGATTTAGTCGATGAGTGTTGCTGATTCGATTGACCCGATTCTTGCTTCATTTGATGTAAAATAGTTCCAAAACCTGTTTTCTGCAATAAAACATAAAGAAGTGTGACAGTAGACCTTTTTCTCTAATAAATTAAACATGAGTGTGAGAAAGTATGCAAAATCTAAGCCAAAACCCTACGTAATTCATCATTATTTTGACTCTGATCACCTGTACCATAGCTTTTGCACAGCTTGTAAGGTAGTCTCTAGCTCTTTTCTTATTTAATTTTTTTCTCAATCAAGCTAAAGACCTTGGCATCTAACATTCTTGAAAATGTAGATGGAGGCGAAGCAAATGTATAGGCCGTTTTTATTGCTGCAGCATTGGTCATAGTCTCGGTTACCGGTGGGCTATCCCAGACCTAATGAGCCCAAACCAGATTGGGAACAACCACATGTTCATAGATGCCCTGCATAGGCAAGAAATGGCACGGTACCCACCACTACGTTGATCAGGGCTATGGCCCTTGGGTATTATACCGGTCCAATCAAAGCTGCAGAGCTTCAAAAGCAGGTTATCTGGACTCCGTACGATGCGCTGTACGAGAGTCAGAGATTACCAGAGGTTACACTGATTTAGCAGGATAGCTGGTGGTATAGGGGACTGCTAGTCTGCTTCTGGATTGTGGAGCATCACTATCCAGATCAGGTCCTTTGTCAGTTCGGGTAGGTGCCATTGATTCTCGCAGATCCGAATTTGCCGAGGTCTGAGATAAAGAGGCTACACCAGTAAGTCATATACTCTATTATTTCATATCACCATATTACTTGTTACATTTGTATGCAACTAACATGTTCCTTACAAGACTAAGCACACAACATCGGGCAGAGAGTAGAGTGAGTTCTAGGCTTTGCATTATCAGCGGGCAGAGCATCCGGGATTGGAGGAGATGTGGCAGATGCTAGATGAGGTAACACAGACCCAGGGACATCCGAGATTGAGATATCAGTCTTGGTTCTTGCGGGTTGGCATGGCATCTATCTATTTGGAGGGCGACTACAGTGCCTACCTCCGCGATTGGATTGATGCCTGAGCATGAGATATATGCGTTATACGGATCCAATCCAAAATGTCAAATTTAATATGCGTTATGCTGCTTTATAATTGTTGCATACATAATTTGTTGTTTATGCAGAAAGCAGATATAATTATAATTGTGAAGCAGCAAGCAGGTTTGATTATTATGCAAAAATTTATTTATTTTCACATATAATAAGACACACTTCATGTGGTTTATGTGGAAATAAATTCAAATACACGCATATGAACATGTATATATATGAATTCTCATTTTAAAATCCGCATATGCAGTCGCATACTGCATATGCGGTATGCAGTGACCTTCCGCATGTATGAACAAAACCGCATTTTAAAATATTGCTTCCACTACACTATAAAATTATATATCCTTAATTTGAGCTCAAATCGCTGAATTATTCAATAGTTTTGGTATGGATCCAAACCGCTGATAATATCACGGTTCGCACGTGCAACCCGTGAAATTATTTTGCAGTTTTGCTATAAAGTGGGATTTGGCCCAAACTATGTTACAAGTTTAATATTTGTAATACTACAGAGAAAAATCGAAAACATGATATTATGGATGTTAGAAGGAAAGACACACCTAATTTTGAGATTCATAAAGAATGTACATAATTTTTTCCCTACATAATTAAATTGGACTTAGTATGACACAACTGGGTCATCCACTTGGTAATTTAGTTTTATTATAGACAAGGAAACTTGGGAAAGTGACAATGAAGATTCAAGTTCATCTGTGCATTATTAATTTTGAAATTCAGCGACAAATTATCGCTAACAATATATTGATAAGAAAAAGTTTATTTAGAAAGCATCTGTATTATTGAATGGGTCTTGGGAAAAATATCGTCTGGATTCAAAACTATTTTTCATGGGATGGCGAGGCGACAATTAATGGACGTGCACAATTGGATTACTCGGGTAAACCTGTATAGGAACTTAGATTGAGGAGCGTAATCTTGGTCAGGTGTTGACCTTTTAATTATCTGAGATTCGTGTATATACTGTACAAGATACAAGTTAGGACTTGGTAAAACATTTTTATATAAATCAATTGTTGGAGCACTTGCTACCAACCTTTAAAAAAAAAAAAACAATGGAAATGGTCCTGCTTTTATGGACCAAGTCATGTACTTGGCATATTGCACTAGATTTAGTCGGCGCGGCGTTTTCTAAGCACGAGTTTGATTGTACATATAAGCGTGAAATTGTGAATATATTGACAGAGTTTTGAGTGTTTGACTATTAATTTCAATTTAGTTGAGATCTTTATCTGCAGTTACAGAAATTGAGATGTTATAACGACAAAAAAATAACATAAAATAAATTAAATAAGAAGGCAAAACAACTGATGAAGTCTTTAACAGTTTCCATATATGGTCGCATTGATACTAAATCTTTTGAATCAGATAACATTATACCTGACAAGAGAACTTATTTCTTTTTCAATTCTTTTTTCAAATTCTTGTTACATGTTATTCCGAATTAAAATACAAATAATAATTTTTAATAATAATTTCTTAGAATGACGGGACGCTCATTTCCCGCATGAGATCCTTTCAATTATTTAAAATCATACGAATTCAAGAACGGAATCAGAAAGTTGTACAATTATATTATTGGCTAGGCACATATCTTATTTTGGATTTTTTTTTTAAAACTTGGTAGTGACTACCAAGGCTCATTTTGGATTATTTAGTATTTGATTTTACGCATATCTTCATTCTTATATTAACCATGTAGATGTTCTGATTCGCCAACAACTGTGATTAAAAGATGAAATTTCAGATTGAATATCAACCCTCTAATCAAATAATCTGCCCTTTTAGATTCTATGTATCTTTTTTTATATTTTTGTGTGTGTAGAAGTTCAAATTTAATTAGACACGTACTCGTCACATGCAAATTGTATTATCTTTCTGATTGGTCCTGATTTCTTTCTATTTTTTAAATGTCAATTTAAAAAATTGTTTAATTGAGGATAATTAATTGATCATGTTTTCATTTCTTTCTATTTCTTTCTATTTTTTTATATTAATTAAAGAATAACATTTGTATTAGATTTTTTTTAATGAAAATATGTCAAAAAGAATAAAGAAAAATATATGTCATGGAATGTTATTTGTTATTTAGTCTAAATTTTTTTATGATAATAAGTCATTTGTATGTTTTTTTTTTCTCTTATAATGTGTTTTCGTTGCAACTCACGGACACGATACTAGTATGATATCATTTACCTATTAACATGTACTCTTAACCATATAAAAACGGTCAAATGTACTATTAACATGTACTCTTAACCATATCAAGTCAAACGGTCAAATGTGTGAGTTTTTAAGTTAATTTTAATATATTCATTTTTCAACATATTTTACCGCTTGATTTGATACTAAAATAACTCGAAAATATAAAAAATTTGCATGTAAACACATCACTCATAAAGTAAATCAGTTTGAACGGTTTGGATTAGTCGTTTGAAGTATGCAATCAATTTTGAAATTAGTGTCATATGACACCGATGTCATACTAGCCGGACTCTTCGTAATATGTATTTAATTGAACATCAAGCTGTCTAGTATGATTATTATAAATTCAAAGTTTGTTTTGACTAAAAAAAAATTATTTGCATTTTTAGTTTTTTTTTTGTTGGCCTCTAATAATAAAATTCTTCCTTCGTGCATGAATTTATTAATTAGATCAGGCAATTCTCATGTCCTTGTTATATTACGGTGGTTTTCCTTTTTTTTTTTTTTCCTTTTAATGAACTTTGCTTATCTCAAATAAAATTAAGGCCATTTTGGGTTAATCACAGAAATATGCAGTGCAATTTTTGAATAGCTAGTAATTTATATTTGTGTACATTCAAAAATGTCTGCTCTGCTCTTATTAAAGATATAGATGGGGAAAATTCGAGAGCAGAGTTTTCGTTTCACTTTTTTAGAATCCAAAATTAAAGAAATTATTCAAAGCACAGATGTTTTTAATCCTTATCTTTAGAATACATGAATGCAAGGATTAATTGCATGAATTTGATTTATATATTATCCATATTGTCAATGCTCTTGCTCATGATGACTAGTAAGTAATAGGAGCCCCATATCAGATATCACGATTATTTCTCTAACAAAATGCTCACCACAAGCAACTTTAAGAAGTCTGCATGAAAATTGATCACTTTTAATCAAGTGCAAAGTCAGACTTCTGAACTATAGAGGTTAAATATATAATGGATGTTAATCATATAAAATTTCATGTTAAAAATAAATATCAATTTACAGTACAGGTAGCATTTTACTTTAAATTGTATTGAAAATCAAATGTAAATAGAAAAAAAAAAAAAAATAGAAGTCAATTGACCCTTTCATATAAACTCCCTCCGCTCCCGATCTTAATTATATAAAATATCAAAGAAAAATCACCATCTTTATACTTAATTATAGGCAACAAGTAACCCTTCACATTTCACAACCCCAGTATTCTTAAATAAAAATGTCAGGAACTTTAAAGATAAGGAAGACGATATAGAAGTCAACGGTCAAAGTGCACAGCCTGTACTTGGTGGTACCTTTTTTTGTCATTTCAAAAGCCCGTAGGCAGATAGATACTTGGTGGTACTTGCCAGCAAAAGTTCAAAGTCAACCGTAATAGTTGCAAGAGAGAGAAAAATGGTGGATTAATTGAATTGCAATATGTTCAAAAAAATTAGAAATCAGATGATCGGATCAAATACATGCCAAAGATATTAATTTAGGAAATACAAATAACAAGAACGCTTAAGGGCCTGTTCGGCCAAACACTGTGCGCGTGGGAAAAAAAATTCACTCAAACTTCGCAAATTTCAGCTCACGCGCACAGTGTTTCGGCCATTCAAAAATTTTCATTCCGGTTCCCTTTAGACGGTCGAACATGCCCTAATAGAATTTGATATTTGAGAAATGCAGGACTTGTCAAATTCAATTTCGTCCCCAATTAATTCATTAATTACTTAAAGCGCCATATTTCAAAGTGCTAATTCTGATATGCATCAAATTAAGATGTATTTGGTACATGAATAGGAGCGTTAATGAGTTGGATTGGGTCTGAACTGAATCGCTATTGTTTTATTTTTTTTCTCGGACCTGATCCGAACCAGATCAAAAAATATTTGACACCGACCTTAACGGGTCTTGAATTATTCCCGAATTATATCAAAAAGAGTCTCATGGATGCTAGGAAAAGAATACATCATGAAGTACGGTCAGGGAATGAGAAATAAATAGTCTCGTGGATGTTCTAGCGCGCCTTTTTAAATATAGCAGATTAAATTATGTTAACAAATTTAGTTCGCTGTTTAAATAATAATCAAATTAAGGTTAGTATGACAACTGGAGACGTCCACTAGCTTGTTGAGTTAATTATAGATAAGGAAGGAAGTAATTAAGATCCAAACTCATCTGGACGGATTCAAAACTATTTTTCATGGGACGGCGATGCTTCTCTTTATTCGTGTGATCAAAGCTTAATTCTGTGCCATTTAAATTTAATTTTGTACAGCTTTAATGTACTTTGCAGATTGCACTGGGGTCAATTAGGTTCTTGCGGCGCTTTCTAAGCGTGTATTTGGTTGTACAAATTTGAAATTGTGAATGGACTTCTAAGAGGGTTGACTACTGTTTAATTATATATAGAAATTGAATTCATTTATCATATTAACAATATAGTAATTTTTGGTATAAAATGTTTTCATCTCTGTAATTTGAATTTAATTTGTAGATGTGACAAAACAATTTAATTTCTGAATTAGTAACTTTGTAATATTTTGTTAACATCACATCTCTAAAATTAATTAGTACATGTATACTCTAAAATGACACTTTCAAATTACAAGTTTAATAATATTACGAAATGAAAAATTACTCTACATATCTGTAGTTGAAATTAGAATTGTCACATGGATATTTATCATAATAGTATTGATAATAAATCTTTTGAAACTGATTACATTATGTCTAACAATGAGATCTTTCTTTTTCAGTTCTTTTTTGTTTTTTCCAAATTCTTGCTACATGTTATTCCTAATGTATAGAATACAATTATTTTTTTTACAATAACTGGGGTACTTTTCCGTTTTCCTTTTACTTTGCTAATATTTTTTGTTTTATTTTGAGTGATATATTGACAGAGGCCTTTTACTTTACTTTGCTAATATCAAAGAAAAAAGAAAAAGTCAATTAAGGCCTTGTGCTGATCATTTCTCACAAGGCTAGGTCCAAGATGTTAGGCTATTCTAACAAGACCATGCCTTATGTTTTGTTTATCATTGCTAGATCACCACATGTTTGTTAATTAAATAGAGTTGGTGGTGGAGTGGTGCTGCTATATAAAAGAAAGGCTACATCATATATTTGGTTGTATATCTTCTTCAAATATAAATTTGCATCTAAGAGACCTGCACACTAAAACACACACAAATACAGAAGAAAGAGAGAAAAAAAAATGGAGGTAACTAGCCAGAGGGGTGAAGAGAAGGTTCCTTGGAGTGAAAGACTAAAGAACAAGATGGAGGATAAACTTCATTTGCATGGAAGCCGTGAAGGTGGTCTAAGAAAGAAGCTTAAGGAAAAGCTCCATGGACTTACAAAGAGTGGGGAGAAAAAGGAGAAAAAGAAAAGAACCAAAACCACAGGACACAAAACGGAAGAGGGAGAAGCAGCGGAAGAAGGCGACGAAGAGGAGGAGGAAGAAGAGGAAGAAGAGGAAGAGTCCTCTTCTGAAGAAGAAGAAGAGGATGAGGAATAGGTGGAATAGGAAGAAGGCGAACAAGAGGAGGGGGGAAAGAATAACCGGATTATTCACTTAAATATTGTTTATATTTTTTTATATTCAAAATGTTTGCTCTGTTTCTATTAAAGTAATAATTTGTTCCTTAATTTAATGAATTTTATTAGAAAGTTATTGAGTAGGACAGATTCACTTGCTACAATTTATTGAGAAGACATGCCTGAGAATTTTTTTTTTTTTTTGGAAATGAATCTGGGCCATCTGGTATATATCAAGTTATCATGAACTATTGATGTTCTTCAATGAAATGGTTTTGGCTTTGACATCACAAAAGATCTTACAACAAGATTAACAGAAAGTCCAAAATTTATTGAATAATGAGTTCAAATAAAAAAAAGGTCAACTATCATTTTCTTAAAATAAAAATTTAAAATTAGATTGAAAGAGAAAATGACAAAGGTTGTTTGTATTTAGGGGAGGAAATAAACAATTTCTAATTTTTGATGGGAAATTTTGATATTTAGAAGTTTTTGATAAGTATGACAATAATTATCTTAAATATAAAAAAAAAAAAAACAGCCCGGACAGCTTCTGTCATGACATTTCAAAAAACAGAATATTGAGTTGTCTCAAGCCAGAATAGCTCTGTCAATTTAATATTCGCATCCTAGTGAAAGAGAACTGCATTGCAATTTATTGGATATTTAATATAAACCAGATCACCAAAGATAATTTACGATGTTCAAATAGAAAGGTATAGTTTATTGCATTAATTTAAAAATGCTGTGAAATGCTTGGATTTGCGGGAGACAATTCATGTCAAAGAAACCCTTCACATTTCACAACTCCAGTATTCTTAAATAAAAATGTCAGGAACTTTAAAGATAAGGAAGACGATAGAGAAGTCAACGGTCAAAGTGCAAGCCTGTACTTGGTGGTACCTTTTTTTGTCATTTCAAAAGCCCGTAGGCAGATAGATACTTGGTGGTACTTGCCAGCAAAAGTTCAAAGTCAACCGTAATAGTTGCAAGAGAGAGAAAAAATGGAGGATTAATTGAATTACAATATGTTCAAAAAATTAGAACTCAGATGATCGGATCAAATACATGCCAAAGATATTAATTTAGGGAATACAAATAACAAGAACGCTTAACGACATGTTCGGCCAAACACTGTGCGCGTGGGAAAAAAATTCACTCAGACTTTGCGAATTTCAGCTCACGCACACAGTGTTTCGACCATTCAAAATTTTTCATTCCCGTTCCCTTTAGACGGTCGAACATGCCCTAATAGAATTTGATAATTTGAGAAATGCAGGACTTGTGAAATTAAATTTCGTCCCCAATTAATTCATTAATTACTGAAAGCGCCATATTTCAAAGTGCTAATTCTGATATGCATCAGTTTTTTTTTTTTTTTTCAAATTCTTGCTACATGTTATTCCTAATGTATAGAATACAATTTTTTTGTTTTTTACAATTAATAACTGGGGCACTTTTCCGTCTTCCTTTTACTTTGCTAATATTTTTTGTTTTATTTTGAGTGATATATTGACAGAGGCCTTTTACTTTACTTTGCTAATATCAAAGAAAAAAGAAAAAGTCAATTAAGGCCTTGTGCTGATCATTTATCACAAGGCTAGGTCCAAGATGTTAGGCTATTCTAACAAGGCCGAATTAACCTTCGGTTTTGTTTATCATTACTAGATCACCACATGTTTGTTAATTAAATAGAGTTGGTGGAGTGGTGCTGCTATATAAAAGAAAGGCTTTAGGTTAATATCTTCTCCAAATATAAATTTGCATCTAAGAGACCTGCACACTAAAACACACACAAATACAGAAGAAAGAGAAAAAAAAATGGAGGTAACTAGCCAGAGGGGTGAAGAGAAGGTTCCTTGGAGTGAAAGACTAAAGAACAAGATGGAGGATAAACTTCATTTGCATGGAAGCCGTGAAGGTGGTCTAAGAAAGAAGCTTAAGGAAAAGCTCCATGGACTTTCAAAGAGTGGGGAGAAAAAGGAGAAAAAGAAAAAACCCAAAACCACAGGACACTAAACGGAAGAGGGAGAAGCAGCGGAAGAAGGCGAAGAAGAGGAGGAGGAAGAAGAGGAAGAAGAGGAAGAGTCCTCTTCTGAAGAAGAAGAGGATGAGGAATAGGTGGAATAGAAAGAAAGCGGACAAGAGGAGGGGGAAAGAATAACCGGATTATTCACTTAAATATTGTTTATATTTTTTTATATTCAAAATGTTTGCTCTGTTTCTATTAAAGAAATAATTTGTTCCTTAATTTAATGAATTATATTAGAAAGTTATTGAGTGGAACAGATTCACTTGCTACAATTTATTGAGATGACATGCCTGAGAATTTATTTTTTTGGAAATGAATCTGGGCCATCTGGTATATATATCAAGTTATCATGAACTATTGACGTTCACTTTTTGATCATTCAAATGATCAATCAATCCCTTCATTACAGTTTTTTTGAATCGACAAGAAATCATGGATTTTCACCTTTCCTTATTGAAGTGAATAAAGAATATGCATTTTTTGGTTCAATTTTTGGAATATTAGGAATACTAAAAGTATTTTTTCAACGTCCTAGAACCGAACCGAAAAGCTTGGCTTGACATATAGTGCGACTTGTCAAATATATTGGGTCATATGGGATTTACCCCTTCTCTTCCCCGATCGAGATATCCTCTGTTTCGCCGAAGAGATATTGTATTGAGTAAACCATTATTCATTCGGAGCACGAAGTAAATTTCAATATGAACTTTTTTTTCGAAAATAGCTAAATAGTTTTGGCTTTGACATCACAAAAGATCTTACAACAAGATTAACAGAAAGTCCAAAATTTATTGAGTAATTAGTTCAAATAAAAAAAAGGTCAACTATCATTTTCTTAAAATAAAAAATTAATAATAAGTTCAAATAAAAATTTAAAATTAGATTGAAAGAGAGAATGACAAAGGTTGTTTGTATTTAGGGGAGGAAATAAACAATTTCTAAGTTTTGATGGGAAATTTTGATATTTAGAAGTTTTTGATAAGTATGACAATAATTATCTTAATTAAAAAAAAAAAACAGCCCGGACAGCTTCTGTCATGGCATTTCAAAAAACAGAATATTGAGTTGTCTCAAGCTAGAATAGCTCTGTCAATTTAATATTCGCATCCAAGTAAAGAGAACTGCATTGCAATTTATTGGATATTTTAATATAAACCAAATAGAGTGGAAAAACGTGCCGTGCCGTGACTAACACGCCGTAACTTTGGTCTCGTGCCGTGCCGTGTCGTGACCAAGTTAATTTTTCACATGCCGTGACGTGCCGTGACTAAAATGCACGCGAATGGTCACGCCGTGCCTAAACGTGCCGTGACCATACGTGACTCGCGTGACCATTTAATCATAATTTAGATTAGTTTATTCAAGATTCACCATTAAATCAATATCTAATGGTCCTAATTACACGTGACTACGTGTCGTGCCGTGCCGTGACTAAATCTTTCACGTGCCGTGCTGTGCCGTGCCAAAGTTTTAAAAAATGAGCACGGCCCGCGAATGGTCATGACACAGGACACGCGAGTCACGGCACGTAACTGACACGTGTGCCGTGCCGTTCCATTTTTCCCACTCTAAAACCAGATCACCAAAGATAATTTTCAAATAGAAAGATATAGCTTATCCGATAAGCCTTATCGGCTTATCGCATTAATTTAAGAAAAAATGTCAACTATCATTTTCTTAAAATAAAAATTTAAAATTAGATTGAAAGAGAAAATGACAAAGGTTGTTTGTATTTAGGGGAGGAAATAAACAATTTCTAAGTTTTGATGGGAAATTTTGATATTTAGAAGTTTTTGATAAGTATGACAATAATTATCTTAATTTAGAAAAAAAACAGGCCGGACAGCTTCTGTCATGGCATTTCAAAAAACAGAATATTGAGTTGTCTCAAGCCAGAATAGCTCTGTCAATTTAATATTCACATCCAAGTAAAAGAGAACTGCATTGCAATTTATTGGATATTTTAATATAAACCAGATCACCAAAGATAATTACGATGTTCAAATAGAAAGATGAAGAGAGTTCAAATGCCTTCATTTTTTGTGCCTCCAATATGCCTCTATTTTTTAAAACTTTAATAATTCAAAATTTAAAACTTAAAATTTAAAATAAAACTGTTGAATATGACCTACATCATTTTATCTATGCACGTGTAAAAAATTATGGCATTTCAACTTTGTTTTGGTTGTCATCTTAAGCTTGTAAAAATGTATACAAATGTGGATAATTTCTAGACGTTGATTTATCGACTTATTGATTCACATAAAAGCAAAATTGAAATGTGTCCAAATAGGCCCTACATCATGAAGTACGGTCGGGGAATGGGGAATAAATAGTCTCGTGGATGTTCTAGCGCGCCTTTAAATATAGAAGATTAAATTATGTTAACAAATTTGGTCAAGGGAAATAAATTAGTTCGCTGTTTAAATAATAATCAAATTGGGGTTAGTATGACAACTGGAGACGTCCACTAGCTTGTTGAGTTAATTATAGATAAGGAAGGAAGTAATTAAGATCCAAACTCATCTGGACGGATTCAAAACTATTTTTCATGGGACGGCGATGCTTCTCAGACGAAGGTGCCATTTAAATTTAATTTTGTACAGCTTTAATGTACTTTGCAGATTGCACTGGGTCAATTAGGTTCTTGCGGCGCTTTCTAAGCGTGTATTTGGTTGTACAAATTTGAAATTGTGAATGGACTTCTAAGAGGTTTGTCTACTGTTTATATATAGAAATTGAACTCATTTATCATATTAACAATATAGTAATTTTTGGTATAAAATGTTTTCATCTCTGTAATTTGAATTTAATTTGTAGATGTGACAAAACAATTTAATTTCTGAATTAGTAACTTTGTAATATTTTGTTAACATCACATCTCTAAAATTAATTAGTACATGTATAGTCTAAAATGACACTTTCAAATTACACGTTTAATAATATTGTGAAATGAAAAATTACTCTACATATCTGTAGTTGAAATTAGAATTCTCATATGGATATTTATCATAGTAGTATTGATACTAAATCTTTTGAAACTGATTACATTATGTCTAACAATGAGATCTTTCTTTTTCAGTTCTTTTTTTTTTTTTTGCAAATTCTTGCTACATGTTATTTCTAATGTATAGAATACAATTTTTTTTTTTTTTTTTTTTTACAATAACTGGGGCACTTTTCCGTTTTCCTTTTACTTTGCTAATATTTTTTGTTTTATTTTGAGTGATATATTGACAGAGGCCTTTTACTTTACTTTGCTAATATCAAAGAAAAAAGAAAAAGTCAATTAAGGCCTTGTGCTGATCATTTCTCACAAGGCTAGGTCCAAGATGTTAGGCTATTCTAACAAGACCATGCCTTCTGTTTTGTTTATCATTGCTAGATCACCACATGTTTGTTAATTAAATAGAGTTGGTGGTGGAGTGGTGCTGCTATATAAAAGAAAGGCTACATCATATATTTGGTTGTATATCTTCTTCAAATATAAATTTGCATCTAAGAGACCTGCACACTAAAACACACACAAATACAGAAGAAAGAGAGAAAAAAAAATGGAGGTAACTAGCCAGAGGGGTGAAGAGAAGGTTCCTTGGAGTGAAAGACTAAAGAACAAGATGGAGGATAAACTTCATTTGCATGGAAGCCGTGAAGGTGGTCTAAGAAAGAAGCTTAAGGAAAAGCTCCATGGACTTACAAAGAGTGGGGAGAAAAAGGAGAAAAAGAAAAAAACCAAAACCACAGGACACAAAACGGAAGAGGGAGAAGCAGCAGAAGAAGGCGAAGAAGAGGAGGAGGAAGAAGAAGAGGAAGAAGAGGAAGAGTCCTCTTCTGAAGAAGAAGAAGAGGATGAGGAATAGGTGGAATAGGAAGAAGGCGAACAAGAGGAGGGGGAAAGAATAACCGGATTATTCACTTAAATATTGTTTATATTTTTTTATATTCAAAATGTTTGCTCTGTTTCTATTAAAGAAATAATTTGTTCCTTAATTTAATGAATTATATTAGAAAGTTATTGAGTAGGACAGATTCACTTGCTACAATTTATTGAGAAGACATGCCTGAGAATTTTTTTTTTTTTTTTGGAAATGAATCTGGGCCATCTGGTATAAATCAAGTTATCATGAACTATTGATGTTCTTCAATGAAATGGTTTTGGCTTTGACATCACAAAAGATCTCACAACAAGATTAACAGAAAGTCCAAAATTTATTGAATAATGAGTTCAAATAAAAAAAAGGTCAACTATCATTTTCTTAAAATAAAAATTTAAAATTAGATTGAAAGAGAAAATGACAAAGGTTGTTTGTATTTAGGGGAGGAAATAAACAATTTCTAAGTTTTGATGGGAAATTTTGATATTTAGAAGTTTTTGATAAGTATGACAATAATTATCTTAAATATAAAAAAAAAAAAAAAACAGCCCGGACAGCTTCTGTCATGGCATTTCAAAAAACAGAATATTGAGTTGTCTCAAGCCAGAATAGCTCTGTCAATTTAATATTCGCATCCTAGTGAAAGAGAACTGCATTGCAATTTTTTGGATATTTAATATAAACCAGATCACCAAAGATAATTTACGATGTTCAAATAGAAAGGTATAGCTTATTGCATTAATTTAAAAATGCTGTGAAATGCTTGGATTTGCGGGAGACAATTCATGTCAAAGAAACCCTTCACATTTCACAACTCCAGTATTCTTAAATAAAAATGTCAGGAACTTTAAAGATAAGGAAGACGATATAGAAGTCAACGGTCAAAGTGCAAGCCTGTACTTGGTGGTACCTTTTTTTGTCATTTCAAAAGCCCGTAGGCAGATAGATACTTGGTGGTACTTGCCAGCAAAAGTTCAAAGTCAACCGTAATAGTTGCAAGAGAGAGAAAAAATGGTGGATTAATTGAATTGCAATATGTTCAAAAAATTAGAACTCAGATGATCGGATCAAATACATGCCAAAGATATTAATTTAGGGAATACAAATAACAAGAACGCTTAAGGACATGTTCGGCCAAACACTGTGCGCGTGGGAAAAAAATTTACTCAGACTTCGCGAATTTCAGCTCACGCGCACAGTGTTTCGACCATTCAAAATTTTTCATTCCCGTTCCCTTTAGACGGTCGAACATGCCCTAATAGAATTTGATAATTTGAGAAATGCAGGACTTGTCAAATTAAATTTCGTCCCCAATTAATTCATTAATTACTGAAAGCGCCATATTTCAAAGTGCTAATTCTGATATGCATCAGTTTTTTTTTTTTTTTTCAAATTCTTGCTACATGTTATTTCTAATGTATAGAATACAATTTTTTTTTTTTTTTTTTACAATAACTGGGGCACTTTTCCGTTTTCCTTTTACTTTGCTAATATTTTTTGTTTTATTTTGAGTGATATATTGACAGAGGCCTTTTACTTTACTTTGCTAATATCAAAGAAAAAAAGAAAAAGTCAATTAAGGCCTTGTGCTGATCATTTCTCACAAGGCTAGGTCCAAGATGTTAGGCTATTCTAACAAGACCATGCCTTCTGTTTTGTTTATCATTGCTAGATCACCACAAGTTTGTTAATTAAATAGAGTTGGTGGAGTGGTGCTGCTATATAAAAGAAAGGCCACATCATATATTTGGTTGTATATCTTCTTCAAATATAAATTTGCATCTAAGAGACCTGCACACTAAAACACACACAAATACAGAAGAAAGAGAGAAAAAAAAAATGGAGGTAACTAGCCAGAGGGGTGAAGAGAAGGTTCCTTGGAGTGAAAGACTAAAGAACAAGATGGAGGATAAACTTCATTTGCATGGAAGCCGTGAAGGTGGTCTAAGAAAGAAGCTTAAGGAAAAGCTCCATGGACTTACAAAGAGTGGGGAGAAAAAGGAGAAAAAGAAAAGAACCAAAACCACAGGACACAAAACGGAAGAGGGAGAAGCAGCGGAAGAAGGCGAAGAAGAGGAGGAGGAAGAAGAGGAAGAAGAGGAAGAGTCCTCTTCTGAAGAAGAAGAAGAGGATGAGGAATAGGTGGAATAGGAAGAAGGCGAACAAGAGGAGGGGGCAAGAATAACCGGATTAATCACCTAAATATTGTTTATATTGTTTTATATTCAAAATGTTTGCTCTGTTTTTATTAAAGAAATAATTTGTTCCTTAATTTAATGAATTATATTAGAAAGTTATTGAGTAGAACAGATTCACTTGCTACAACTTATTGAGAAGACATGCCTGAGAATTTTTTTTTTTTTTTTGGAAATGAATCTGAGCCATCTGGTATATATCAAGTTATCATGAAATATTGACATTCTTCCATGAAATGGTTTTGGCTTTGACATCACAAAAGATCTTACAACAAGATTAATAGAAAGTCCAAAATTTATTGAATAATGAGTTCAAATAAAAAAAAAAGGTCAACTATCATTTTCTTAAAATAAAAATTTAAAATTAGATTGAAAGAGAAAATGACAAAGGTTGTTTGTATTTAGGGGAGGAAATAAACAATTTCTAAGTTTTGATGGGAAATTTTGATATTTAGAAGTTTTTGATAAGTATGACAATAATTATCTTTTTAAAAAAAAAAAAACCGGCCCGGATAGCTTCTGTCATGACATTTCTAAAAACAGAATATTGAGTTGCTCAAGCCAGAATAGCTCTGTCAATTTAATATTCGCATCCAAGTAAAAGAGAACTGCATTGCAATTTATTGGATATTTTAATATAAACCAGACCACCAAAGATAATTACGATGTTCAAATAGAAAGATGAAGAGGGTTCAAATGCCTTCATTTTTGTGTCTCCATCGTGCCTCTATGTTCAAATAGAAAGATGAAGAGGGTTCAAATGCCTTCAAATGCCCTTTCGTCTCTAGCCCTTTCGTCTCTCTAATCCCTCCCTTTCCGACCTCCAACCTCCATCTCCTCTTCCCCACTGCATCCTCCTCTACCTCAAACTCCTCCCTCTTCAATTAAGCTCCTCACATACTCTTCAGCTGCTTTTGCTCTTTCTACTACTTTTCCCAAATGACCTCATGACCTCCCATTTCCCAGCTCCGTCCCAACTACTCACTCAATACTGTTTTCTCTCCCCTCTGGACACTCATGAGAGATCTCTCCAGGAGCTTAATAGTGCCGTTCTCCTCTACTCCGCCAATAGGGATGTTCCAATATCCCGATCCCAGCTTACCCAAATCCTAATAACCCGGTACGGCGGTTCCCAAACAAGCTGGCGAGTCAATCGGGTACGAAGGGGCTATCTGGTGTTTCTCCCAGCCTGGTTATACCATGATGAACTTCATTTAGATTCTCATTTCTGGGAACAGCGACTTTTTTATGTACAGCCATGGCAAGCTCTGGATGGCTCGTACCAACTACCGGCATTACAAAGGATCCTCCTCACCATTACTGATTTTCCGATTGACTTCTGGCACCCGTTTTATATTCGTCAGGCTACTGCCTCAATGGGAACAGTGGTTGGAATAGAGCGGGACTGCATCTCGGGGGAAGACCGAACTGCAATCCGGCTATGGATTGACACGCCGGATGTCAGCCTCATTCCGTTCAGGCTGATTGTGAGCCATCAGTCACAGTGGACTGAGTGTCAGGTCCTTATAGAGGGGCGCCTCGGTGACCAGCCGGCCCCTGCTCCACTACCCCCCTCATCACCGAGCCCAGAGGACAATGGCGGCCATGGCGACCAAGGGTATGACGGTCAGGATAGCACTCTGTACATTCCCCCTTGGAGAAGAAGGGCTCTCCGGTGTCCCATCCCCACCACGGATGCATCTAGAAGGGGGGCTCCGGCGGCAGGGCTGCATCACCTGAGTGGGAGGTTCACCAATTTAGACCGTGCCCCAGGCCTAGCCGGGCCCGGGTGGGTCCCTATACCCAAACGGTCTCCTGTACCGGTCAGGTATCCAGACGTGGTACAGCCTCCAGTGGCAGAGGCAGAGAGTTTTGTCTCTTGTGAGCATCCATTTGCCTTCAACCAATCAGGCTGGGACACGTTGCCCCACTCCCAATACCCAAATTACCCCCCAGCACCATCCCAGAAGAATTTTCCCCATATGACGACGCCACTTAGAATGTCCCATTCTCTGCATCCTTCCCCACACCCTCATATCGCTCCCTTCACTCCAAAATACCCATCTACCCGTTACACGTGCCAAGCCCACAATACCCATCAGCACAATAAACTTTTATTTCCCAAGCCAAATATATACCTACGGCAACATTCCATCCTGGGACCTTTTAAACCGTCACTTCTCTTAAACCCAGAGCCTATCTCCTTCCCCATTTATCACTGCAAAACCCACATTCCCAAACCCGCCGCAATTCCTTTTCCCTTATTCCCAGCTCTTCTCCATTACCACATACCACACACTCTCCAATCCAAAGTCCACATTTGCAAGCCCGGTTTCATGGCGGCACTCTCAAAAGAGGATGAGGCCTTAATTCAGAGGTTTATTGGCCTGCATACTGATGATGCACCGGACCTCACTCTCACTGTACCGTCGCATGTTACTACCAGTCTAGATTGGGATAGGTGTCTGCTTGCGAAGGTAGTCTCTGATAGAACTGCAATGGAAGCCCCCTTTCACAAAGCTATGTTAACGGCTTGGAATGCTGACCCGAAAACTGAGGTGCGCCCGGTTGCGAAGAACTGTTTTCTGATCCATTTTTAGCAAAGGAGGATATTGATACGGTGCTAACTAAGGGGCCGTGGACTTTTCGAGGAGACTTGGTTGCCTTCACTACATTATCATCTCATGATGAAATGAACCCGTTGCTGATCAAGCATGCTCCAATCTGGGTCCAGCTGTTTAACATTCCCATGAATGCTCTCACGGAGGAAGGTGTTCTTATGGTGGCAACCAAAGTCGGGGTTCCACTCTCCTCCCCAATTGCGGGCTATGTCGGGGGAAAAAGATTCACCAAGGTAAAGGTCAGAGTTGATCTTGCGGAGCCTCTCCAGGATATGGTTAGTGTCACTCATCCCTCTCTGGGAAGTATATCTGTTTTTTGTGTCTATGAGAAGGTGGAAAAAATCTGCCTCTTCTGTGGCCGATTGGGGCATGGTTTGAGTTCTTGTCCGGACCATGCACGCCTCTCCACCATCATGCAAAGCCCTATTCACTCGGCCCGAGCAAAAGGCCTTGATCTCTTAGCTTCAAAATATGGGCCTTGGATGACTAACCCAACTCTTATTCCAAGGCCTGTTCCTATCTACCCAGGGCACGGATCTAAAAGAAACCTCTCCCCTTCTAAAACTTCGGATCCCAACTCTCCTCACCAGGTGAATCACTCACCTCCCCCTTCACAGCAGAGCCTTACCTCACAGTTGGCTGTGCTTCCCAACCATGTCTACTCCAATCAGGAGGCTGCTTCTCCATCTGCTAAAGTTAAAAGGCCGAGGCTGGCGGGGCCAAATCCGCTGGCAGATTTATCATGAGTATTATGGCGTGGAACTGTCGGGGTAGTGGAGGCACGACGGGTTCCACGCTAAACCGCTACCTCCATTGCACAGGAGCTCAAGTTGCCTTTATTTCAGAAACAAGGTGTGGGTACCAAAAGGCAAGTAAAAGGATTAAGCTATTGACCCTGTGTAACTCTTTGGTGGTACCATCTCAGCGAACCTCGGGTGGCCTTTGGCTTCTCTGGGGAGATGAAATAAACTTGTCACTTATTAAGAAAAATATAAATATGATTGCGGCCAGGGTGGAGGGGAAGGGTCCCCTTACTGATTGGATTCTTATCGGAGTTTATGGAGACCCGTCAATGACGGGGAATCCGGGTATTTGGGACGAGATTGGGGGCATAGTGGAAAATGCTGATCTCCCGGTTCTAGTGCTTGGTGACTTTAATGCTATCAGCTCTAGAGAAGAAAAATGGGGTGGTTCTATGGCTTTCTCATTGGGGAATGTGGGGTTCCGAAATTGGATGAATGAGGTGGGCTTGATAGATCTGGGTCATCGCGGCCCCGCTTACACGTGGTCAAACAAGAAGGCGGGTCGCGCGAACATTAGCGAGAGACTAGACCGAGCACTGGGAAATCTTGCGTGGAATATTAACTACCCAAATTCGGCAGTATATCACTTGCCGAGGTTTAGTAGTGATCATCTGCCAATTTTGATTCGCCCGTCCCCAATTAAGAAGGCCACACGACCGCCATTCCGTTGTGAAAACTGGTGGACTCTACGACCCGATTTCAAGCCGGTCTGCGAAAGGGCGGTACAAGGTCCGGTAAACTCGTGGTTAAGCATGCAGGCAAGATTCCGCACTGAAGTTAGAAAGTGGTCAAGAAAATCAAAATCCCCTAGCCAGATGCTCAAGGAAATTGAGGAGCAGATGGAGAGTTTAAATGCTACTCGGCCGGATTTAGTATCAAGGGAAGAAGAGGAGAGGCTACAGCTTGAGCATGACAGAGTCTTACTAATGAAAGAGATGCATTGGCATCAAAGGGCACGGGTTAAATGGGTTCTGTTTGGGGATAAGAATTCAGCCTTCTTCCATGCATCAGCGGTAACCAGGCGGCGACGCAATGAAATAGGGTCACTATATATTCTGGGTTCGGGTTGGGAAACTGATGAGCGTAACATCCGCAGGGAATTCGTTAAACATTTTCGGGCCATATATTCCAAAGGGCCCAGGTCGGGTCTTTCAGAGCACTACAGCCCAGAATTTTTGCAGGAGTTGCCGAAAATCCCAGAATATATCCTTCCTAGCCTGGAATTGCCCCCTTCTGACCTTGAAATATGCAAAGCTGTGATGGATTTGGGCCCCCATAAGGCCCCGGGCCCGGATGGTTTTAATGCGTTTATGGTTCAACAAAACTGGGATGTGTTTGGCCCTATAGTTTTGAGGGAAGTGCACTCTTTCTTTAACTCTGGAATAATGCCAAGTTACATTGCCAAGTCCAACCTGGTGTTAATTCCAAAGATTGCTCAGCCAACTCAAGTGGGTGATTTCAGACCAATTTCTGTTTGTAATATCCTCTACAAGGTCATTTCAAAAATTCTTACATCCCGCCTTAAGCCATATGTTGCCGGTTGCATATCAAACTCTCAATCGGCCTTCGTACCGGGTCGGGAAATATCTGAAAATGTAATCTTGCTGCGTGAGGTACTGCACTCATTTAAATCAAAGAATTATGCTAACTCGGACTTTTGTTTGAAGGCAGATTTGTCCAAGGCTTTCGATCGCATGGATTGGGGATATTTAGAGGCAATACTACCGTTATACGGCCTTCCACCAAAGACATGCGGCTGGATCATGGCGTGCGTCCGATCGGCTGAATTCTCAATAGTCTTAAATCGGGGAGGGGGAGGTTCTTTCAAGCCCGAATGCGGGCTCCGACAAGGCTGTTCTCTATCTCCCTACTTGTTTATATTCGGGATGGATCTCCTTTCTAGAAGCTTGGCCGGCTTAGTTTCTGCTCAGTTCTTAAAAGGGGTGCGCATTGCTCCTTCTTGCAACCCAATTACAAACTGCCTCTATGCCGATGACCTTCTCATTTTTGGGAAAGCAGAAGAACAAGAGGCTACAACAATTGTTCATGCCCTGTCGGTCTTCTCTAAGGTGTCCGGCCAGCAAATAGGCCCCGCAAAGAGTTCTATATGGTACAGCCGCCCGACAACCCAGATGGCAATAGATCGAGTGTCCGCTATCTTTCAGGTCAATCAATCGAATATTTCGGTCTTCTACTTGGGAGCCCCAATAGCAACCTCATCAGGTGCTTTTGACTTCCTGGTTGAGGCCTTTTCAAGAAGGTTGAATGCTTGGAAGAGTAGAGTCCTGACTCAAGCAGGCCGGTTAGTACTCATTAAATCTGTCCTACAATCGGTTCCAATTTACTTTATGGCAACCACCAAAATCCCACAGGGTGTTTTACACAAGCTCACGGCCTTGATGAGAAAATTTTTCTGGGGTAAGGTTGATAAGCAGCGATTCCTGGCTTTTGTTGCTTGGGATAAGGTGGTGCTTCCGCTGGAGAAAGGGGGGCTGGGTTTGCGAGATCTGGCTTCAATGAATGGTGCTCTCTTGATGAAAATGCTATGGCGGATTGCAAACGGGTCGGATGCACTATGGGTTCAGCAAGTTAAGGCAAAATACCTCCCAAACAGTGACCTTTGGCATAGTCGGCGCACTTATAAATGTTCGGTGTTTTGGCGAGCACTTATGGCTCTGAGACATGCTCTTGAAAAATTAGTTGTCTGGAAGCTCGGAGATGGCCGCACCTGCTCTATCTTTGCCCAACCTTGGTATCCGAATGCACTCCATCACACACCTCAATCCCCTGGGGATAGGAGGCTGAAAGTCTATCAACTGGTTGATGTCGAAACGGGCAACTGGAATGTGGAACTCATAACGGCTAGGCTTGGCTATGCTGCTGCTGTTCACATCATAGCACACATTCAACCGCCAAGAGATGTTAGGGGGGATGACAATTTGATTGTCCACCAAAATTCCAATGGATGCTACTCAGTCAGGAAAGGCTACCTTGCTTTGACAGGTCAGTTGGTACTAGCTGGGGCTCCTAGGGCACAAGGAGGCGAATCCAAACTGTGGTCTAGTATCTGGCGAGCAGGAGAAGCGCCACCCAGGTTACGACTGTTCATGTGGAAGTTAGTTCATGAAGCAGTACCAGTAAACAACATCATGTTCACCAGACTGAGAAGAGGGGACCGAACTTGCATGGTCTGCGGCCAAGGGGCTGAAACAGTGGCACACATGGCCCTGACTTGCCCTTTCTCAAGAAGTTGCTGGTTCGCGAGTGATCTTTCTCTCACCACCGAGAATCTAGGGGACCAAATTAATGAAATCCTGGCACTGCTCGCCAATGCCCTGACGGATGAGCAATGGTCTAGTCTGGTAGCGACCCTATGGGGCATTTGGAGGTGTCGAAATGACTGTGTTTTTCAGGGCAAAGTGCCGACTCTTGCCTCCGCCTTCAAATATAGGCGGCACATCCTGTTGGAAAACAGAATCGCTGCTTCGATTGGCACCAAGGAGATGGGGGGACAGGTCTCACAATCTACGCTCCTCACCCTGCCAGGAAACGGTATGGTTTGCTTTGTGGATGGGTCCTGGGCATTTGGATGGATTGGGGGGGCTAGCTTTGTGTTTCAGTCTGATGGCTCGCTACTAGTGTACCGGTTTGCAAGAACTACAGTGTGCTGTGCTCTACAGGCGGAGGCTATTGCATTGCTAAACGCTTTGAATTTTTTCCTGAAGAAAGGGTATAAGGAAGTTGTTTTCTGACGGACTGCAAAACTCTGGTAGAAGCCTGTACTGGTATGCAACCACCCCTGGAGATCGACTGGCGTGCGTCAAAGGAAATTTTTGAGATCTGGAAAAAGCTCAAGTTTTATTCTGGATTTTCGTGTCACCATATTGGAAGAGGCCACAATGAAGTGGCTGATATACTAGCCAAGAAGGGTAGACAGTTAGGAGGATCATATACTGGATATACATATCCAATTTTTCCTTTAGACTAGAGTTTTAGACAATGTAATAGGCAAACTCTTTGGATGTTGCTGGCTGGTAACCTTGTAGCCTACGGGCATGAATCACTCAAAAAAAAAAAAAAAAAAATCGTGCCTCTATTTTTTAAAATTTTAATAATTCAAAATTTAAAACTTAAATTTAAAATAAAACCGTTGAATATGACCTACATCATTTTATCTATGCACGTGTAAAAAATTATGGCATTTCAACTTTATTTTAGTTGTCATCTTGAGTTTGTAAAAATGTATACAAATGTGGATAATTTCTATACGTTGGTTTTCCAACTTATTGATTCACATAAAAGCAAAATTGAAATGTGATAATTTTTTATGAGCACATAGAGAAAATAATATAGACCGCATCTAACGGTTTTATTTTGACGTTTAAGTTTTAAATTTTGAATTATTAAAGTTTTTAAAAATTGAGACATAATAGAGACACAAAAAATAAAAGCAGTTGAACCCTCCTCTGTAAGTAAAGATATAGCTTGTCGCATTAATTTAAAAATGCTGTGAAATGCTTGGATTTGCGGGAGACAATTTTGTCCCCCATGAGAGCGAATTACATAATGAAATACCAACTTTAATTTCTATCGAATTCGTACATAGTCGATACTTAATAAAAAAAAAAAAAAAGCTAAAACTTGTGAAAGCTGTAGATGACAACTTGACAGTTCACACTCCCGCATGACACGACAAAATAGTGGGTTTCAACTTCCGACAATTATTAGCACGTCTCTAAATTATTTACAAATTGTCCATATATCATTATATATAATGTTAGTATTTTTAGTCCAACAAACTTTTCATTATATAAACCGAAAGAATTTTATGAATATCATAATGATCTTTTGTCTCCAGCTTATAATTCCTTGAAAATTCTCCCGTGCGTTGATCAGAAATTAAACGCCCTATTAGAAAGGACCCTAATTGCACGAAAATAAATATATGATAATATATAGGTCACTAATACTTTTCTGAATACCAAATTAAGATATGTTCATTTTAAACATCAGAAACAGATATAAACGAAAATCAGGGGCGAAACTACAAAATTTAAATAAAGAGCTAAACTATAAAATGTATAATATGTGAAAAGTGACCACATAGAATTGAACCCAAGAGTTTCCAAACTGATACATCCTATCTCGGAGAGAGTAGGCCGTATGAGAAGTGGATTGGGCTGAGTTCGTTCTGTCAAAGAATGACAGGCTGAAGTATGGACTGAGTTGGGGACTCGGAGAGGTTTAGAGATATTCCGACTCTAATCTGTGTGATATCTCTCTTAGCAAATGATTCGATCCCTGTTTAATGGAATTTCTTGTCTTATATAGTCTGTCCATAACCGCCATCCTCCCGAGCGGTTACGGGAGACTTGGGCAGTTATGCAAACCGTATTGGCAGTTATCTCGCACGGAGGCGGTTCAAGCCATTTTCGGTCTGAGTCTTGTGAGGCCGTTTATTGGGCCTGTTTAGACAAAGCTTAGGCTTTTCATATTGATTCCGGGTTGGCCTGTTAAGGAGATCCGAATCCCGAATCTTTCATAGCCCGTAAAGTGCAAGTTCAAAGGCCTGTGGAACATGGCCCTATCACAAACATCAAATGAAATCCTAACCACTATCCACTAGACTACAAACACACATTTGCAATTTTATGAGGGGAGCTAAACTATGTACAAACTTAAGAAAAACGAAAATTCAATTAAATTTAAATGTACATAATTAAAATTTTAAAATCATAAAGTGGCTTAGTTATCTTTGACTAAATCTTAGATACGTCTCTGACAAAAATCAAGGAAAAGAATGTATAAAGCGGAATTTGAAAGAAATTTCATTAAATCTCAATCAAAAGTTAGGAAAAATATTAGATATTTAGATATATAGATTGGCTTTATTGAAGATTTATAGGAATTTTTTTATTGGTAGTAATTAACAGAAAATAAGAAAGAGAAACAGTAAGAGTACAGCAATATTTATATTGATAGTAAGATCGGTAGGAATTCTACCGATCGTAAAAAGCAAAAAGTTTCGAACTGTATGAATTCCACCGATTTGAAAAATCAAAAAGTTTCGAACGGTACGAATTCCACCGATCCTAATCCTTTTCTTACGTTCCCAACGAAGTAGAACTCAAAGTCAAAGTCTGAACTCAAAGTCAAAGCCTCCTAACCCTTTTCTTACGTTCTCCTCTTATATAAAGAAAAATAAAAAAATGCTTCAAAGTTAAGATCGGTAAGAGTATTACCAATCTAAACTCAAACTTTCTTCATGTCTGTAGCGTGTTGCGGTGGACAAATTAAAAAAAATAAGAAAAGGGTTAGAATCGGTGGAATTCGTACCGTTCGAAACTTTTGAATTTTTAAGATCAGTGGAATTCATACCGTTCGAAACTTTTTTATTTTTAAGATCGGTGGAATTCATACCGTTCGAAACTTTTTTATTTTTACGATCGGTAAAATTCCTACCGATCTTACTACCAATATAAATATTGCTGTACTCTTACTGTTTCTCTTTCTTATTTTCTATTAATTACTACCAATAAAAAATTTCCAGATTTATAGGTAGAGGATCAATAAATCAATGGTGGTCACTGACACCTGTACGAAGTGGGTAACAACCGACATTTTATTAATATCCAAAGTTTAATACAAATTATTATTTATACCCAGAATCGGACTCAATATCGAAAAATGTCCAAACCGGCCAGAAAATGGCCGGTTTACTCCTTCCCTAAGCTGGCCATTTTCTGGCCGGCTTAGTCATTTTTTTTAAGAGACATTATGAAGAGAAAAAATAATGAAATCTAACACTGAAAATTTAAATTTTGTGTTTAAATTATTTGTTAGATTACTTCTTTTGATTTATAATTAGCATATTTATACTAAAATACACTAGATTACTTGAAATTATGTTGAATTACACTATATTACAATAAATTATGTTGAATTACACTAAATTACGTTAAATTACACTAAATTACAATAACTTCGCTAATTATGCTGAAATACGGTAAAATAGACCAATTCTGTGCCATCTTTCATGAATCATAAAAAATAGTAAAAAATTCGAAAAATAGTAAAAATTGGTATTCTACAAGTTCATTATGTAACTAATTTACTGAGCTATTTCCATTGAATAATAGAAACAAAAATCTTAATCGGAAACTTCAACTCAAGTTTTGAGGTTCTTCCCTTTGTTTTTTGGCGATTTTGAATTTTGAAATCCAGCATAGCAGGCACGAACACATGCGCATTTTCGCAAGCTTTCCGAAAAGTGGTCACTTGCTGAAATCGGACACTCAAGCGCCGTTTTATGACCGTTTGAAGTTTCATCGCCCTTTTTCGCCTTTTCAGTGAGATATACTCCCTATTCATTTGTAATTTACCGTATTTTAGCGTAATGTAATGTAATTTAGCGTAATTTAACATAATATAGTGTTATTCAACATAATTTCAATTAATCTAGCATATTTTAGTATAAATATGCTAATTATATATCAAAGAAGTAATATAACAAATAATTTAAACAAAAAATTTAAATTAACAGTGTTAAATTTCAATATTTTGATCTTCATAGTGTCTCTCTAACAAAAAATTGGAGTAAGCCGGCCAGAAAATGGCCGGCTTAGGAAAGGAGTAAACCGGCCATTTTCTGGCCGGTTTGGGCATTTTTCGATATTGGATCCGATTTTGGGTATAAATAATAATTTGTATTAAACTTTGGATATTAATAAAAATGTCGGGGGTAACAACCTACTGAACATGTACAACCAATATATACAGACAATGCATTTATAAAGAGCATAATAATAGTAAGTTGTAATTGTCACTTATTTTATTCAATTATCAAGTACAAGTATGATTCCAACATTAGATTACTCGTAACAAATGAAAAGGAAAAATAAATCGCTGTGAATGTTTGGTTATTAGTGAAGGAATAGCTTACAATAGCGAAAAATTTGCAGTTAGTAAAAAAGATATTTTGTTATTCTACATTTGAATAAAAAGTTAGATGAAGTAGTAGTTAGAATAGCTCGGATTAGCTCACTATTCTACAAGAATAGTAAGAATAGAGGCTATTCTAGAATAGAAGCTATTCGGAATAGCAATGTGCATCCAAACAATATTTTTGCTATTCAGAATAGCTAGAATAGCTGCTATTCTCTATTCCTTGTAAATATTGGAATAATTATTATTTGGAAATGTGAAATGGGAGAAAAAAATGTTTTCTTTTTAGATTTCCGCCAATACAATTCCGAAATGATAAATTTGATACCACATTCCGCTATCTCCACGTCGTGACAAATCATTTGAGATACCACTTGCTTATCTTTCATATTAATTAACACCTTGTTAACACTATTTTTTATTGGTTACAACTATTCACTATTCCACATATACAATCCAAACAACATTTTTACTAATCCAAATAACACCATTTTCACACTAATCTGAAAATCACTATTTTTTCTCTATTCTCATTTACTATTCTAAATTTCACTATTCTAACTCTCATCCAAATGTATCCCAATTAGGTTAGCGCTATTCTAAAATTATGGAAGCAACACTAATTCATCGAACTCTAAACTCAAAGGGTGCGTTTGGATGACCCAAAAATAGAGCTGCCTTGGGTTACCTCCACTATTCTCAAACCTTGATCCAAATACAAATTACCAAATTGGGTTAGCTCAAGAATAACTCTATTATACAATCTATAGAAATTGTGAGTTAGCAAGAATAGAGCTAGTGGAGTTAGTGATATTAATACAATATTTGATTCCTCCAATTAGAGTTAGTTTAAATATTAAATTAGTATTAAATAAAATATTTTATTAGTGTTAAATAAATATAATAAGATTAGATTAGTATTAAATAAAATATTAGTTTAAATATTAATGTAATATAATATTAATTTAAAATACAGTATTAAATAAATATAATATCAAATTAGATTAATATTAAATAAACTGTTAGATTAAATATCATATTGTAGTCATTAAATATTAAATGAATATAATATTAGTTTAAATATTATATTAGTATTAAATAAATATAATATCAGATTAGATTAGTATTAAATAAAATATTAATTTAAAATAATATAATATTAGTTTTAAATATTAAATGTAATATAATATTAGTTTAAATATTAAATGTAATATAATATTAGTTTAAATATTAAATGTAATAATATTAGTTTAAATATTAAATGTAATATAATATTAGTTTAAATGTTAATTGTAATATAATTATTAGTATAAATATTAGATTAGTATTAAAATTAAATATAATATTAGATTAAATTAGTATTAAATAAATGTTAGTTTAAATATTAAATGTAATATATATCAATTTAAATATTAGATTAGTATTAAATAAATATAATATCAAATTAGATTAATATTAAATAAAATGTTAGTTTAAAGATAATATAATATTAATTTAAAAATTGAATGTAATATAATATTAGTGTAAATGTTAAGTGTTAAATGTAATATAATATTAGCTTAAGTTTTAAATGTAATATAATATTATTTTAAATATTAGATTAGTATTAAATAAAATATTAGATTAATTATAATATAATATTAGTTTAATATTAAATTAGTATTAAATAAATATTATATAATATATTATATTATATTAGTATTAAAAAATATTAGTTTAAATGTAATATAATATTAGTTTAATATTAGATTAGTCTAAATATTATTTTATTCATTCTTTCCATCACTATTCTAATTATACAATCCAAACGATATTTTTACTAACCCGAATAGTTAAAAGTTAGCGCTATTCTCAAACCACTCGGGTTAGCACTAATTCTCAACCACTAACTCAAAAATCACTATTCTTATACTAATCCTTGCCTAAAACATAGGAGCCTAACTCATGATTCTTGCTCGGTTTCTAAAATCATGTAAAACAAAAAACGGGTGAGAGATCATATACATCTCAAGCGCAGCATTTAATTCTAGTCTGAAAGTTTGTAAAATCACATAGCAGAATAGCAAAGGAATATTATAAAAACAAATAAGATACAATATTGCAATAATTAATAAATCCCAATTAATTCATATATTCCCTAAAAAAATTATTCATTTTATGACAATGTTATATATAGGTAAATCTAATAGATGGGGTTAGGGGAGGTCAGAAATAGTGCCGATATTTTTATTAATACCTCCAAAAAAAAACAAATTATCAAATCTGCTCCCACCCAAATTTATTTTTATTTCTACCCTAACCGCCCGTCAGCTGGGCGGTCCTCTTTCCCCACCTAACCGCCCAGCGCCTGGGCGGTCCACTACCCTGATCTGACCGCCCAGCAGCTGGGCGGTCCGCTATAAAACCCCTATAAAAGGGGTTTTTTCTCTCTCCTGATGAGCACAGTATTCATTCCCCCATTCCAAAAAAATTCCAGAACCGAAATGAGAGAAAGAGAGGCGATTTTGAGGCGAGTTGAGGCGATTTTGAGGCGATTGTGCACAGTAATTCCAGCACAGTAATTCCGGTACAGTAATTTCAGCACAGTAATTCCAGCACAGTAATTCCGGTACAGTAATTCCAGCACAGTAATTCCAGCACAGTAATTCCAGAACAGTATTTCCAGAACAGTAATTCCAGAACGGAAATATGTTGGTTGCACTGTATGTGGGCGGGAAGTTTACCCCGGGGTGCGGAGGGAGGACAGTACACTAAGGAAGCAGCCTACGGCTTCGAGGTAAATGAAAATATCTCATTTGTTGAATTGAAGAGAATAGTGTATGAAAAGATCGGTGTGAACCCCAACCGGTGTGATATAGATTTAGCTACCCGGATTAACACAGTAAGTGGTGGTAGACCTTACTATAGGTATCCAATAACAGATGAGTCGTTATGGAGGAGTGTTTACAACACTTTTCAGTCACAGGGGGTGATGGTAATGGACTTATATTCTAGGAGAGTTCAGCGTGAACCCGGGGTTAGAACATCTAGGGAAAATAGAGGTTATGATCACTCGGGTTATGACAACCCGCGTCACTCGAGTTATGACAACTCGAGTTATGAGCACTCGGGTTATGACAACTCGGGTCATGAGCACTCGAGGTATGACAACCCTCGCCACTCTAGTTATGACAACTCGAGTCACTATAGTTATGACAACCCCGGCCCCTCGAGGTATGACAACCCCCGCCACTCGAGTTATGAACCGCCCGTATCACCCGTTTATGAGAATTATGTACCTGATTTTACCACCGATCTACCACCACCACCACCTTCTCCTGAAACCCCAATCCAACCCAGATTTCCTTCTGTACCACCATCAATACCTTTAGTGTCACCCATTGCTACCCGGAGAGACCTTGACCTTGATGCTGAGCTCGACCCTGAGAGACCTTGACCTTGCTACTCATTGCTACCCGGAGAAATTTTTTTTTTTGCAGTACTGTCCAAAGGCAAATTTGTACTTACTCAAGGTGGGAAAAATAATCCCGCCGATCTGGCTGAGCCACCCGCATATGAGAAGATATTGCAAGCCCGTGATGGAGGTTTCCGATGGGGAATTATGACCACAAATGGGTCTGAGTCCTTGAATGCTGTTTTCAAGCAGAGCCGGCAGTTGCCCGTGGCAGCAATTGTGGAGGACACCTTCTACAAGTTAAATGCATGGTTTGTTGCACGGCGTTAAAGCCCTCGAATTACTGTCCAGGTATGTATATTTTTATTCAGATATTTTGCCAAGGTATGTATATTTTTATTTATTGACTTATATTTTCTGAATTACTGTCCAGGAATCAAACGTTTTCAACAAGGGTGGAGGGGAAACTAAGGAAACATAGGGAGAAAGGTGCAGCTATGAGAGTTGTCCCGTACGGGGATAACCAAATAGAATTCGAAGTGCACTGTCCAGATGAGTTTGCTCCAACCGGCCATAGACCGGATGGGACTATGGAGTTTGTGAAAAGGATGTTCAAGTATGTTGTTATTTTTGCACCTGACAATACTGTAACATGCACTTGCCAAGGAATCCAGTTGGTCCACCTACCTTGTTCTCATGTTATGGCGGTGTGCCGAGAGAGAAACTTCTCTGACGATGATTATGTCGCTGACATGTACCGTACCGATTACCTTGCGAGTACTTGGGGTGCATCTTTCCATCCTTATCCCAACCAGTATCAGTGGCCGCCCTATGTTGGTGATAGAGTCTGTCCCGCAAGCGGGTGGATCAGAAAATGAAGAAGACCCCACAAGCGTCAAGTAATGACCATGGACGAGATGAAAGGTAGGCGAATGGGACATCAGGCCCGCCGTTCAACAACTGACAGGCAGCGAGCAGGTACGGTCGATTTTATTTATTTACTTATATTTTATTTGTTTACTTATATTTTATTTTGATTTTATTTCAACTGGAATGCAATGCAGATGCCATTAACGAAGCCAACGAAAGAGAAAATGCTAGAGTTGTTGCTGAGGCTACCGGTAGTAGCCACCGCACTCATGAAAACCCAGGAACCGGTAGTAGCCGCCGCACTCATGAAAGCCCAGGAACCGGTAGTAGCCATGGAGAGACAACCGGTAGTGTCGCACAACCAGCTGAACCCAGACCCAGACGTTGTATTTTGAGTTTGTTTGGCCGTCGTCGCTGATTACCAAGTTTTGTTAAATTATGTTATGAACTATTTTAGATGTATATTGTGAACTATTCTAATTGGTAGTTTGTGAACTATGCAATTTTTTATTTGCCTCGATTATTTTATATGCTTCATTTTTGTTATTTTTATTACTTAATTACGTATACAAAAACTAATAACATAAAATAAAAACAAACACAAAACTAATGAAATAAAGTCTACGACATAAATTCTTAAAAATTCTACAACATAAATTCCTAAAAAATCTACTTCTTACAACGAGCCTTGAAAGTGCATGACACAAAGTCATCATCAGAGTTTGCATGATCTTGATCAGTCACAGCAGACGAAGTGGTAGCCTTACCAGTACACGGAACAAACTTATCGTCCGATGCTGAAGGCTCTGGATCAACTTTCTTCTTTTTCAAACCAAAGCCGTAGGGGTTTTCCACAAAGTCATCGTCTGAAATTTCATACTGAACATGTCGTCTCTTCCATTCCTCCAGCTTACATGTCTCACAATTAAAAAAATCACGACATATTTGACACTTGTACTTTTTTTCTTCATTTTTACCTCGATCACTAATTGACCCTCCTCTCGCTACGCCACGATCTCGGTTGCTCGCTTTCTTACCTCGTTTGTTACTGTCCATACCTCTACTCGCCTCAAAATCGCCTCTCTTTCTCTCTTTCGGTTCTGGAAATTTGTTGGAAACTTGGAATGAATACTGTGCTCATCAGGAGAGAGAAAAACCCCTTTTATAGGGGTTTTATAGCGGACCGCCCAGCTGCTGGGCGGTCAGATCAGGGTAGTGGACCGCCCAGGCGCTGGGCGGTCAGGTGGGGAAAGAGGACCGCCCAGCTGACGGGCGGTTAGGGTAGAAATAAAAAATAAATTTGGAGTGGGAGCAGATTTGATAATTTGTTTTTTTTTTGGGGGTATTAATAAAAATATCGGGAAATAGTGCGTATGGTATCCGAGAATCTAAATATTATCATGTTACACAATAAACCAATAATGAAACAACAATAAATCAAACATGAGTTAATTTACTTTAGAATTTAGCAATTTAATGAACTTATTATGAAATTAGTAACACATAATATTTCAATGCAATCACGCAATATCATACAATCAATCATTGGATTAATTCCCAATCAAACAGAAAATTTACCATTAAATTCAAAGCAATTCAAACAATTTGATATCTGTTAAATGCCAAACTTAAAATGCAATAATGCACAATATAAACTTGGAGAAATAGAAAATGAATCTACAGAACCTTCACCTGCAAATAAGGAAAACTATAGTGACTATCACCAACTCTCCTAACTCGACAATCCAAACCATTTTTTTTTCTAAAGAAGTGACATTTAGGGAAAATATTTAAATAATTTCAAACTAATATCTCAGTTAAATAAATTTACTGTTTTAGTTATTACTTAAATTATCTATGTAATAAGATGATCATTTTTATGAAAATTCCACTAAATTGTTTTTCATAAATCTTTTGATTCATGACACACTTTGGACCATGGAGAAAAATAAAATTAAATATATGTCATGACCCAAATGAGTAGATCATGACAATTTGAGTGGTTTGAGAACTTTTAGTAAATTGTAGAACATTTTGAGATTATAATGAGGTAATTTGATATAAGAGAGTATAGATTTCCCCTAAAAAAACAGAGTAGAGAGACGGTGAAGAGAACTAGAGAAGAGAAGAAACCAAGAGAGGGTATATAGAATAGAAAGGGAATCAATCCATTTTATTCATTATATGTGAGAAAAAATGTGAGTCCATCACACATTTAATTTCATTAAACCAGTTACATGAGTTTTGTAACAAAATTGAAGGGAAAAGGGTACTCAAAACATTTGAGTACTAAAATGTAAAACGTGAAATAAAACATGTAATAGAATAAAATAAAATAAAAACTAAAAAGCTGACAGGATCCAATTGAATGAAATCAGATTTGCTCTTTCATCCGTAGTCACCCTTGAGCATGCAGCAGGTGATCATTCTGGTACTGTGTGAGCAGCCAGTATGTTTTCTTTTCTTGTACCAGTATTGGTACCAGTTGAACTGGTACATTTTCTTATCCCTCACCAGTGTTGGTACCGGTTGTACCGATAAGGTTTTGAGCATTGTAAGCATCTCACTTTTATTTATCTCTCTGCTGCCTTCCATTAATTCCTCTTTTGTTTATGCAGTTGCCCCTTCATTTCTTATACATTTTATATTAAATTTGTAGAGGTGCTTATACTTGATTTGTATATCTCAGTTGTAATTGTACTTCTTGTAGAAGTTCTTCAACATGCTTGTCTGTACCTCTGAAAGTTCGCACTCATCTCTCTCTCCATATGATGAACTGAGCAATTAACAGGGTCAATCGGTCCTTCTTAGAGAAGATTCCTTGTACCAATACCTGTACTGCATCTATCATCCCTACTGGTATCCCGGTACCGTGTGTTGCATTTATCCTTTGATATAATCATAGCGTGTAGGGGCATTGACAAAATAAGTGCATGACTGTTTCTGAATTCGCTCTACACAACACACACATGTTCACCAAGTACGGACCCCTTTTGTTGAGATTATCAAGTGTCAGTGTTTTGTTGAATATCGCTAACCAACCGAATACCTTCATTCTCGATGGAGCTTTAAGCTTCCAAATCCTGTTGTTTTGATTACAGATCCTCTATCCATTCTTCATTACGAAGTATGCAAGTGAATGCCCCTGATTTGTCCCATTTCCATATTGCTCAATCCAGGTTCGCTGTCAGTACCAGTATACTGTAATAGTTTGACAGAAACTGCAGCAGTTATGATTGAGCTTGGTAAGAAAGATTAGGTCTGAATAATGCCGCGATATCCAGTATGCCTGCCATTTTATTCATTATATTGAGATCAAAGATAATGTGGATATTAATATTTAATTCTTCCAGCTTGTTACTCTTTAAAAGTATCCTAAACACTATTCATTAACTACCCTATTTATCTCCTATTTATTCTAATTATTACTAAATCCTATTTTTTTATTAATAAATATTACTAAAACCTAAAACATTACAAATTTTTTGTTACTTGGTAGTCCTTGTCAGAAACTGATTTTCTAGGAAACATATTTTTGTATCATGGTTTAGTCCTAAAAGGGTATAAATTAGTAGTAAATTTTTAGAATAGATCCCAGTCTCCTAGAGAGGATCTCAATGTAAAAACCAATAACCCGAACAATCATTGAAGCCTGTTAGTGTAAGTGCTGTAATTTTGCAGTGAAACGTGAAAACTCCGAAATTTAACAGTATTTTCATCCAAAACCATACATAACACTAAAATTTCACAGAATATCACCGGAAGTCCAGGACAGAACTTAAATATACTAGAAATGAACAAGAATACTAAAAATTTGCACATAAGTCCCTAGATCATATACGAATACATAAAACTACTAACATGTTTTACCCAAAAAGAACCATAATACTCGGTTTTTGTTAAAAAAATATATCACTGGTCGCGAGATGTGATGCTCGAGTAGGGCATACAGCCACTATTTGATGGCTTTTAGGATGTCACTGGAGTTGTAATCACAATAAACGCCTAAAAAATGGGGGCTCCTGAGAACTGACAGACTCTTACATCTCAACCCAATAACCAAAATTTGAACAGAGAACCATATCCAAAATCAGACTTTACACCTGACCTCAACCCCTGATTGATCATCCTAGTATACAAGTGCGGCCATAGCAAGTCTTTCTGATGTTGCAGCGACGACCAGCAATTCCTAATTTCCTAGTTTTTGCGCGTTTCTTGTCAGGAGCGTAGGATGCTTTGGGAGTAGCCGTTGGCAATTATAAATTTATAACTCAGTCAAATTGCTAAGTATAGAAGAAGGGGCTGCAGGGCAGCACGGGCAAGCTGGACGGTCAGGAGTAAATGCCTAGCCATAAATTACTAAGAAGTATAATTATTATACAATAATTTTATTGTTGTGACAATCTCCATATGAGTTCAAAATGTACGCGTACGCAATTTTAAAATAGATGATTAAAAGTTTCCATATATATCCTGACAAAAGACACATTATTCTGTCCCTTGCCGTATCAATTTTGACCTAGTCAATATTTTGTTATTGATAACCAACCATCCAGAAAAATGTGCGAATTTAAAGTGATAGTTTGAATTTCCAAATTCTATTAATTAAATGGATAGTTCTAACCCCACCATTATTATACCAGTAATACACCGACCTCACTGTAAAGAAACCTTTGCTGTTCCATCTCCATATTCGTTTATCTAAGTTGGAATTCAGTTCAACGTTACTTTTTAACAACTCCTTGTGTAAATTGTGTAACTAAAAGGAGGGAACTGAGGCAGACGGTCATTGCCAATAGAAACAGTATCGGTACACGATGAATTGCTATTGGACATGTTAATTTATTTATGATTAAAAACAAGTATATTTCTGCTGTGAAGTAGACTGCTCAAGATTAGTGCATTAAATAAAGAGAAGTTGAATGTAGAACAATCAGAACCATCTGATTGTAATCATCAATTCATATTAGACCTTGTTGCCTACAACAAGCCTGAACAAATTGTTCTGGTATAGCATGTCAGGAAGCAAGTTCCATATACATCGGAGAACCCAAACCAGTAATTACAAACCACAAATCAAACATTTTGTACACACGATCGCAAGTTTCAAAATCATACATCATATATTTTTTGAACGATTTAACTGAAAGATTATATTATACATGTTTATATATATATGGAGAAAAGATTCAACATACAAATTCACTAACCGCAACTCATCGCAATCACTCATCTACCTCTTAAACAAACAACAGAGAAAATCACTCAATAATAAATAAAACACAACTTTCGGGAAAAGTAATTCAAAAAGATGATTATATCAATTTCCCATGTAACCAAAAAGATACTGTTTATTCCATATGAATATCATTATCAAAAATTGCCAATAAAAAGATCAGAATATAAAATATTTGCACAAGCTGTATCAGTATTATACATCCAAGTCATTTTGCAGGGCTGGCACACACAATAAACCAATTTATATCTAACCACTGTTGGTCTCTTTGTCTCCTCTTTTTTCTCCTCACCTTCTTCTCCTTTTCCTCACTGTGTTCATCTTCTTTGTTGTCCTCTGTATCTACTACCTTCTTCTCCTTTTGCTCATTGTGTTGCTCTTCTTTTTTCTCCTCTACTACCTTTTTCTCCTTCTGCTCAGTGTGTTCCTCTTCTCTGTCCTTGTGCCCTTCCTTGCCTTTGCTGATTTTCTCCTTAATCTTTTCCACCCTTCTCCTTTTGCTCTCCCTTTTGATGCCCCTCCTTAATTGTGTTGATCTTCTCCTTGATTTTATCAATAGGTGAAGAGGACTCCTATTCCTCCTTCCCTTGTTCATCTTTGCCTTTATCTTTTCAAGTGGGCTCTCCTTCACCTCCCTGTATTTCACTTCTCCATGGTCTCCTCCATTGTGGAGCTTCTCTTCAATCTTCCTCTTGATGCCCTTCCATTCTCTTTTCTTTTCTTTTATTTCCCTTTGCACTTGCTGATTTCTCCTTTTTACTGATTGCAAACGGTTTATGTGGATGAATTGTTGTGATAATAATATTGCCTAAGCCCTCCATTTATAGGTTGCTCAAATGTGTCTTTGGATGCTGTACAGAGTCTAGAAGGAAAGAATCCATTGCTCGATGAACCTGTTAAATATAAATCAATTATATAGGTTGAAATAATCGATATTCTAGAATTCAGTAATATATTAGTTATTTAAAATTTGAATCTTCCTGCGTGTTCATCTCAATTTTGGCCAAGACAAGAAGTACTTTCATATATACAGTATCAGGTGCAACTGCGATGTTGTGATTTGTGAGTAAAAAGGTGTAACAGTGCGCATTATCTGCTTTGTTTAAAATCTTAAATGCCACAAAAGGCACAAACAAATTAAATAATTAAATTTATAGAAACTTATATAGGTAGCTTTTTCATTTCATCCCCTCAATCAATTAAATCTCCATAATTTATCTTTCAGAAAATAAAAATCATTTAATTATGAAGTATTAAACTTTAAGAAATTGGCGAAAAAATGTCGTCAGGACATTGATCTAGTCAACGTTTAAAGTAATTAAATATTAATTTTTAAAGTCTCTTACAAGGATCAAATAACAATTGACGAGCACTGATAGTTTGAAGAAACAACTGCTAATACTGGAAATTCCCGCCACAGTTAACCCAAATATAAAGGAAGAAATCAATATTGCCTCATTAAATTATATTGGAAATTTGGGCCTGATAGTTTGTTATAGAAATAGGCCTAGTGGGCTTTGTTAATAATAAGTATTGATTATTTTTGTACAAGTATTGATTGTGAATCACTAGCAGCCTGAAAATAAAAAATAGTGAAATATTCTAAAACATAAAAATAGTGAAAATATTCTAAAAAAATATAAAATATTTTTTACAAATACATATTTATATGGAGACCATATTAAATGTTTCGGATTGACCGTTAGAACTTTTAAACCAAACATTTGAATTCATAGCACGGGCCAATATACGTTATGCATAATACCACAGCCACACTCATAATTTTTTGTAAACCTTTAGTATATGAAGCGAAGGGACTTATTATCCCATAGACACATCTCAGTAACTGCATTGATCCGGGATTTTCGTTTTTTTTTTCCAATTTTTACAAGTGATTGTGATTGAAACCAGCCTACGGTTTAATTTTAAAGTAAACGAATGTGGCGATCCGCATCCGTTTACTTTATTAATAAAACGGATGTCGATCTGGTATATACAAATTATTCGACGTAGGCCATCCGGTTAGAATTGGTACGGTCTGGTATATCCATATATGATTATTTGTTATTTCATTTATCTATTTTTTTGCTACAAAAGTCATAGCCTCGCATAGTCGCATGGTGTGCAATTATTATATTGAAAAAAGAAGAGATATTTAAAAATAGTAAGAAGTTCATTGGGAGCACGGTCGGATGGACCTTCATGATTCATGCTCTCCAATTAAATTAAATGCTTAATTAATGAATTTATTTCTATCAAGTTTGTTACTCTGAACTCTGAACTAAATTCAATAATCGGACAGAGTTTTGAGGCATAGACCAGTTTTTGATCTGATGCCCTGTTCAACCTCCCCTTTCGGGTCCCAAGTTTGCATTTTTTTTAGGTCGACCATTCCAGATTTTAGGTACTTTATTAAGAATTAGGATCATCCCAGATATCAGACTCAACTCCAGCAACAAATTACAAACGGCGGCCCAAATTAGTTCTTTTAACTTGGCACAAATCTCAAAATGAACCCCAATAATTTCTGTAGGCACCAGATTGACTTTGAGTCGGCTGGAATTAATCTAAGCCGTTGGTTTGTAATTTGCTTAGTCAGTACCTGGAAGGATACGGATTCCCATTGCTCGATGATTTCAAACGAACGGCCCAGATGAATGACGCTCTCAACAGCCAGCGCTCTATGCTTTAGGGAATCATATCCTCTGAGGTAACAAATTCATTTTGGATCATGGCCGTCCGTTGGAATCCGTGGCCAATCCGACCCCATCTGGAACCACAGGAGTACAAGA
>JAJGRW010000729.1:417767-436907 GCA_025461045.1 Carex parvula
TTTTTGCAATGAAATATCAATGTTTTATTAGCCGGGTAGTACTAAAAAAGCATCGGTGCGTCGCTGATGTTTTTGTAATGAAACATCGATGTTTTATTAGGATGCTGATTATTATCAAATTAAATTCACTAGCCGCATGCGAACACTAAACTACGTTTTTTTACAGTGTCGTATGACACTAAAATTTAGTGTTCACATGCGGCTAGTGAATTTAATTTGACAATAACCAACATTCTAAAATTGAGTACTGATGCTTTATGCACGACCTAACAACGGCAGAAGTGCATCGATGTTTCATTGCAAAAACATCAGCGACGCACCGATATTTTTTTAGCACTACCCTGCTTAATTGCCAATGCTAAGTCTAATAAAACATCAACGACACACCGATGTTTTTTTAGCGGCTAATAAAACATCGATGTTTAATTGTAAAAACATCGATGATGGATCGATACATGCAACCGATGTAACATACGCATCCAACCAAATGCATTTGTTTGATCTTAGCCAAACTAAGTGCAAACTTCAATCCGAGTTTCCTACGACTTTTTCTTCTAGCCAACTATGCTATGCCCATTCTAAAAAATATATATATATATAAAGTACCGGCAAAAAAATGGCCGGTATTGTATTAAAAAAAAATTGAGTACCGGTCATTTTCCGGCCGGTAATGAATTAAATTGAATACCGGTCAAAAATATAACCGGTATAGACATTTTTATAACTTCCAACAGAACTGGGTATATTAATTATTTCTATTAAACTTTAGATATTAATAAAAATGTCGGATTTATTGATCCTCTACCTATAAATCTTCAATAAAGCCAATCTATATATCTAATATTTTCCCTAACTTTTGGTTGAGATTTTATGAAATTTCTTTCAATACATTTTTTTCCTTGATTTTTGTCATATCTAAGATTTAGTCAAAGATGACTAAGCCACTCCTATAATTTTAAAATTTTAATTATGTACATTTAAATTAAATTAAATTTTGTTTTTCTTAAAGTTTGTATATAGTTTAGCTCCCCTCATAAAATTGCAAATGTGTGTTTGTAGTCTAGTAGATAGTGGTTAGGATTTCATTTGATGTTTGGAACCTCTTGAGTTCAATTCTATGTGGTCACTTTTCACATATTATGCATTTTATAGTTCAGCTTTCTATTTAAATTTTGTAGTTTCGCCCCTGATTTTCGTATATCTGTTTCTGATGTTTAAAGTGAACATATCTTAATTTGGTATTCAGAAAAGTATTAGTGACCTATATATTATCATATATTTATTTTCGTGCAATTAGGGTCCTTTCTAATAGGGCGTTTAATTTCTGATCAACGCACAGGAGAATTTTCAAGGAATTATAAGCTGGAGACAAAAGATCAATTATGATATTCATAAAATTCTTTCGGTTTATATAATGAAAAGTTTGTTGCACTAAAAATACTAACATAATATATAGGAAATTGCTAATATGCTACACGTAGCATAGATGCCTCCGTGCTACGGCTTAATATTTGAGTTTTCAAAATCTTAACGGTCAATTCAAACCATTCGACATGATCTCCATATAAATATGTACTTGCAAACCAAATTTTACATTTTTTAGAATTTTTTTACTATTTTTTTAGATAGCTAGAAAATCACTTGATCTGAAAATTCTGTACCATTCAGATCAAGTGTTTTTCTATCTATCTAAAAAAATAGTAAAAAAATTCTAAAAAATATAAAATTTGTTTTGCAAGTACATATTCATATGGAGATCATGTTGAACGGTTCAGATCGACTGCTAGAATTTTAAAAATTCAAATATTGAGTCATAGCACGAAGGCCCTTTACGCGTAGCACCGTAGCCAACTCCTTATATATAATGATATATGGACAACTTGTAAATAATTTAGAGACGTGCTAATAATTGTCGGAAGTTGAAACCCATTATTTTGTCGTGTCATGCGGGAGTGTCAAGTTGTCATCTACAGCTTTCACAAGTTTTAGCTCTTTTTTTAATTTTTTTTATTAAGTATCGACTATGTACGAATTCGATAGAAATTAAAGTTGGTATTTCATTATGTAATTCGCTCTCATGAAGGACAAAATTGTCTCCCGCAAATCCAAGCATTTCACAGCATTTTTAAATTAATGCGATAAGCTATATCTTTCTATTTGAACATCGTAAATTATCTTTGGTGATCTGGTTTATATTAAAATATCCAATAAATTGCAACAGTTCTCTTTTACTTGGATGCGAATATTAAATTAACAGAGCTATTCTGGCTTGAGACAACTCAATATTCTGTTTTTTTTTTTTAAATTAAGATAATTATTGTCATACTTATCAAAAACTTCTAAATATCAAAATTTCCCATCAAAACTTAGAAATTGTTTATTTCCTCCCCTAAATACAAACAACCTTTGTCATTTTCTCTTTCAATCTAATTTTAAATTTTTATTTGAACTTATTATTAATTTTTTATTTTAAGAAAATGATAGTTGACCCTTTTTTTTTATTTGAACTCATTATTCAATAAATTTTGGACTTTCTGTTAATCTTGTTGTAAGATCTTTTGTGATGTCAAAGCCAAAACCATTTCATTGAAGAGCGTCTATAGTTCATGATAACTTGATATATACCAGATGGCCCAGATTCATTTCCCCAAAAAAAAAAAAACAAATTCTCAGGCATGTCTTCTCAATAAATTGTAGCAAGTGAATCTGTACTACTCAATAATTTTCTAATATAATTCATTAAATTAAGGAACAAATTATTTCTTTAATAGAAACAGAGCAAACATTTTGAATATAAAACAATATAAACAATATTTAAGTGATTAATCCGGTTATTCTTTCCCCCTCCTCTTGTTCGCCTTCTTCCTATTCCACCTATTCCTCATCCTCTTCTTCTTCTTCAGAAGAGGACTCTTCCTCTTCTTCCTCTTCTTCCTCCTCCTCTTCGTCGCCTTCTTCCGCTGCTTCTCCCTCTTCCGTTTTGTGTCCTGTGGTTTTGGTTCTTTTCTTTTTCTCCTTTTTCTCCCCACTCTTTGTAAGTCCATGGAGCTTTTCCTTAAGCTTCTTTCTTAGACCACCTTCACGGCTTCCATGCAAATGAAGTTTATCCTCCATCTTGTTCTTTAGTCTTTCACTCCAAGGAACCTTCTCTTCACCCCTCTGGCTAGTTACCTCCATTTTTTTTTCTCTCTTTCTTCTGTATTTGTGTGTGTTTTAGTGTGCAGGTCTCTTAGATGCAAATTTATATTTGGAGAAGATACAACCAAATATATGATGTAGCCTTTCTTTTATATAGCAGCACCACTCCACCAACTCTATTTAATTAACAAACTTGTGGTGATCTAGCAATGATAAACAAAACAGAAGGATTGGCCTTGTTAGAACAGCCTAACATCTTGGACCTAGCCTTGTGAGAAATGATCAGCACAAGGCCTTAATTGACTTTTTCTTTTTTCTTTGATATTAGCAAAGTAAAGTAAAAGGCCTCTGTCAATATATCACTCAAAATAAAACAAAAAATATTAGCAAAGTAAAAGGAAAACGGAAAAGTGCCCCAGTTATTAATTGTAAAAAAAAAAAAAATTGTATTCTATACATTATGAATAACATGTAGCAAGAATTTGACAAAAAAAAAGAACTGAAAAAGAAAGATCTCATTGTTAGACATAATGTAATCAGTTTCAAAAGATTTAGTATCAATACTACTATGATAAATATCCATGTGACAATTCTAATTTCAACTACAGATATGTAGAGTAATTTTTCATTTCGTAATATTATTAAACTTGTAATTTGAAAGTGTCATTTTAGACTATACATGTATTAATTAATTTTAGAGATGTGATGTTAACAATTACAAAGTTACAAATTCAGAAATTAAATTGTTTTGTCACATCTACAAATTAAATTCAAATTACAGAGATGAAAACATTTTATACCAAAAATTACTATATTGTTAATATGATAAATGAATTCAATTTCTATATATAATTAAACAGTAGTCAAATCTCTTAGAATTCCATTCACAATTGAAGTCCATTCACAATTTCAAACTTGTACAACCAAATACGCGCTTAGAAAGCGCCGCAAGGACCTAATTGACCCCAGTGCAATCTGCAAAGTACATTAAAGCTGTACAAAATTAAATTAAATGGCACAGAATGAAGCTTTGATCACACGAATAAAGGACGTCCTTCGTCTGAGAAGCATTGCCGTCCCATGAAAATAGTTTTGAATCCGTCCAGTTGAGTTTGGATCTTAATTACTTCCTTCCTTCCTTATCTATAATTAACTCAATAAGCTAGTGGATGTCTCCAGTTGTCATACTAACCCCAATTTGATTATTATTTAAACAGCGAACTAATTTATTTCCCTTGACTAAATTTGTTAACATAATTTAATCTGCTATATTTAAAAGGCGCGCTAGAACATCCACGAGACTATTTATTCCCCATTCCCCGACCGTACTTCATGATGTATTCTTTTCCTAGCATCCATTATACTCTTTTTGATATAATTCGGGAATAATTCAAGACCCGTTAAGGTCGGTGTCAAATATTTTTTGATTTGGTTCGGATCAGGTCCGAGAAAAAAAAATAAAACAATAGCGATTCAGTTCAGACCCAATCCAACTCATTAACACTCCTATTCATGTGCCAACTACATCTTAATTTGATGCATATCAGAATTAGCACTTTGAAATATGGCGCTTTTAGTAATGAATTAATTGGGGATGAAATTGAATTTGACAAGTCCTGCATTTCTCAAATTATCAAATTCTATTAGGGCATGTTCGACCGTCTACAGGGAACAGGATGAGAACGGGAATTAAAATTTTTGAATGGCCGAAACATTATGCACGTGGGCTGAAATTCACGAAGTCTAAGTGAATTTTTTTCCCACGCGTACAGTGTTTAACCGAACAGGCCCTTAAGGGTTCTTGTTATTTGTATTCCCTAAATTAATATCTTTGGCATGTTTTGAGTACCCTTTTCACTTCAATTTTGTTACAAAACTCATCATGTAACTGGTTTAATGAAATTAAATGTGTGATGGACTCACATTTTTTCTCACATATAATGAATAAAATGGATTGATTCCCTTTCTATTCTATATACCCTCTCTTGGTTTCTTCTCTTCTCTAGTTCTCTTCACCGTCTGTCTACTCTGTTTTTTTAGGAGAAATCTATACTCTCTTATATCAAATTACCTCATTATAATCTCAAAATGTTCTACAATTTACTAAAAGTTCTCAAACTACTCAAATTGTCATGATCTACTCATTTGGGTCATGACAAATATTTAATTTTATTTTTCTCCATGGTCCAAAGTGTGTCATGAATCAAAAGATTTATGAAAAACAATTTCAGTGGAATTTTCATAAAAATGATCATCTTATTACATAGATAATTTAAGTAATAACTGAAACAGTAAATTTATTTAACTGAGATATTAGTTTGAAATTATTTAAATATTTTCCCTAAATGTCACTTCTTTTCAGAAAAAAAAATGGTTTGGATTAGGAGAGTTGGTGATAGTCACTATAGTTTTCCTTATTTGCAGGTGAAGGTTCTGTAGATTCATTTTCTATTTCTCCAAGTTTATATTGTGCATTATTGCATTTTAAGTTTGGCATTTAACAGATATCAAATTGTTTGAATTGCTTTGAATTTAATGGTAAACTTTCTGTTTGATTGGGAATTAATCCAATGATTGATTGTATGATATTGCGTGATTGCATTGAAATATTATGTGTTACTAATTTCATAATAAGTTCATTAAATTGCTAAATTCTAAAGTAAATTAACTCATGTTTGATTTATTGTTGTTTCATTATTGGTTTATTGTGTAACATGATAAGAGTAGAACTAGGGTGTTCTTAAGCTCACCAAGTCCCTTTGTGAGCTTAATTCAAAAACCTATTGAATTGGCTTCAAACGATGCATCCAAACCGTTGAAACCGATCTACTTCACAAGTGATGCGTTTACATGTCAAATTTATAAATTTTCGAACTAATTTAGTATAAAGTCAAGCAGTGAAAAAATGATTTATAAGTTAATTTTAATGTGTTCATTTTTCATCATTTTTGACTGCTTGACTTTATATTAAATTAGTTCGAAAATTTAAAAACTTGACATGTAAACTCATCACTCATGAAGTAGATCGGTTTCAATGGTTTGGATGCGTCGCTTGAAATTAATTCGATGGATTTTTTTTAGTTAAGCTCACAAAGAGGCTTGGTGAGCTTAAGAACACACTAGTTCTACTCACATGATAATATTTAGATTCTCGGATACCATACGCACTATTTCTGACCTCCCCTAACCCCATCTATTAGATTTTGTGACCTTTATAGTCTAGTATATCGGAGGTAGGCCATTGATAGGTTATGGCAACTTGTTTGTCTACTCTACTTGTACATTAAAATTAGATGATTAAGCTAACTTAATGAAATTACAGGTCGTTATTCAAAAGTATTTATTATGCATTGTGCATTGGGAATTGCATTTACATATATATAACATTGTCATAAAATGAATAATTTTTTTAGGGAATATATGAATTAATTGAGATTTATTAATTATTGCAATATTGTATCTTATTTGTTTTTGTAGTATTCCTTAGCTATTCTGCTATGTGATTTTACAAACTTTCAGACTAGAATTAAATGCAACGCTTGAGATGTATATGATCTCTCACCCGTTTTTTGTTTTACATGGTTTCAGAAACCGAGCAAGAATTATGAGTTAGGGTCTGTTTGGCTCCAACTCGGGAATGGGTGTGGGCGTAGGATCAGAAAATTTTTGAACCAAATTTTACTGTGTGCGTGGGGAAAAAAAAATTCACTCTAAGTGATTTTTTTTTTTTCCCACGGCAACAGGAGTTGGCCGAACAGGGCCTAAGGCTTCTCTGTTTTAGGCAAGGATTAGTACAAAAATAGCGATTTTTGGGTTAGTGGTTGAGAATAGTGCTAACCCGAGTAATTTGAGAATAACGCTAACTTTCAACTATTCGGGTTAGTAAAATTGTCGTTTGGATTGTATAATTAGAAGCGATGGAAAGAATGAATAAAATAATATTTAAACTAATCTAACATTTAAACTAATATTATATTATATTTAAAATAATATTTTTAATACTAATATAATATTTTATCTAAAACTAATATAATATAATATAATATAATATTATTTAATACTAATCTAATATTTAAACTAATATTATATTATATTTAATCTAATATCTTATTTAATACTAATCTAATATTTAAAATAATATTATATTATATTTAATATTTAAATTAATATTATATTATATTTAATATTTAAATTAATATTATATTATATTTAATATTCAAACTAATATTATATTATATTAATCTAATATTTTTTAATACTAATCTAATATTTAAAATAATATTATATTACATTTAAAACTTAAACTAATATTATATTACATTCAACACTTAACATTTACACTAATATTATATTACATTCAATTTTTAAATTAATATTATATTATCTTTAATCTAACTTTTATTTAATATTAATCTAATTTGATATTATATTTATTTAATACTAATCTAATATTTAAATTGATATTATATTACATTTAATATTTAAAATTATTTTATTTAATACTAATTTAATCTAATATTATATTAATTTTAATACTAATCTAATATTTAAACTAATAATTATATTACAATTAACATTTAAACTAATATTATATTACATTTAATATTTAAAATAATATTATATTACATTTAATATTTAAAATAATATTATATTATATTTAATCTATATTTTATTTAATACTAATATTATATTCCATTTAATATTTAATGACTACAATATGATATTTAATCTAACATTTTATTTAATATTAATCTAATTTGATATTATATTTATTTAATACTATATTTTAATATTATATTACATTTAATATTTAAACTAATATTTTATTTAATACTAATATAATCTAATATTATATTTATTTAATACTAATAAAATATTTTATTTAATACTAATTTAATATTTAAACTAACTATAATTGGAGGAATTAAATATTTTATTAATATCACTAACCCCACTAGCTCTATTCTTGCTAACCCACCATTTCTATGGATTAGTAGAATAGAGTTATTCTTGAGCTAACCCAATTTGGTAATTTGTGTTTGGATCACCAAGGTTTGAGAATAGTGGAGCTAACTCAAGGGCAACTTTATTCTTGGATCATCCAAACGCACCCTTTAAAGAGTTTAGAGTTCGATGAATTAGTGTTGCTTCCTGTTGGATTGAGAATAGGCTATTCTTGGGGTTAGGCTATTCGGAATTATTCGGTGTTTGATTGGGTTATAATAGCTAGAATAGTGAATTTGAACTTTTTGTCTTATTAGAATAGACTATTCCTAAGAGTTTTGAGATTTGGCTATTCTAATAAGACAAACAATAGCTATTTTTGATTTGACTATTCTAGCTATTCATGTTTTACAACCAAACCTACCATAGCGCTAACCTAATTGTAGAATAGTGAGCTAATCTGAGCTATTCTAACTACTCCTTCATCTAACTTTTTATTCAAATGTAGAATAACAAAATATCTTTTTTACTAACTACAACTTTTTCGCTATTGTAGCTATTCCTTCACCAATAACCAAACATTCACAGCAATTTATTTTTCCTTTTCATTTGTTACGAGTAATCTAATGTTGGAATCATACTTGTACTTGATAATTGAATAAAATAAGTGACAGTTACAACTTACTATTATTATGCTTTTATAAATATTGTGTATACTTTTTAAATGCATTCTGTATATATTGGTTGTACATGTGCAGTAGGTTGTTACCCACTTCGTACAGGTGTCAGTGACCACCATTGATTTATTGATCCTCTACCTATAAATCTTCAATAAAGCCAATCTATATATCTAATATTTTTCCTAACTTTTGATTGAGATTTAATGAAATTTCTTTCAAATTCCGCTTTATACATTTTTTCTCTTGATTTTTGTCAGAGACGTATCTAAGATTTAGTCAAAGATAGCTAAGCCACTTCTATGATTTTAAAATTTTAATTATGTTCATTTAAATTTAATTGAATTTTCGTTTTTCTAAGTTTGTATATAATTTAGCTCCCCTCATAAAATTGCAAATGTGTGTTTGTAGTCTAGTGGATAGTGGTTAGGATTTCATTTGATGTTTGGAAGCTCTTGGGTCCAATTCTATGTGGTCACTTTTCACATATTATGCATTTTATAGTTTAGCAGATCTCTATTTAAATTTTGTAGTTTCGCCCCTGATTTTTGTATATATCTGTTTCTGATGTATAAAGTGAACATATCTTAATTTGGTATTCAGAAAATTTCTAATAGGGCGTTTAATTTCTGATCAACGCACAGGAGAATTTTCAAGGAATTATAAGCTGGAGACAAAAGATCATTATGGTATTCATAAAATTCTTTAGGTTTATATAATGAAAAGTTTGTTGGACTAAAAATACTAACATTATATATAATGATATATGGACAACATGTAAATAATTTAGAGACGAGCTAATAATTGTCGGAAGTTGAAACCCACTATTTTGTCGTGTCATGCGGGAGTGTCAAGTTGTCATCTACAGCTTTCTCAAGTTTTAGCTCTGTTTTTAATTTTTTTATTAAGTATCGACTATGTACGAATTCGATAGAAATTAAAGTTGGTATTTCATTATGTAATTCGCTCTCATGGGGGACAAAATTGTCTCCCGCAAATCCAAGCATTTCACAGCATTTTTAAATTAATGCGACAAGCTATATCTTTACTTACAGAGGAGGGTTCAACGGCTTTTATTTTTTGTCTCTATTATGTCTCAATTTTTAAAAACTTTAATAATTCAAAATTTAAAATTTAAACGTCAAAATAAAACCGTTAGATGCGGTCTATATTATTTTCTCTATGTGCTCATAAAAAATTATCACATTTCAATTTTGCTTTTATGTGAATCAATAAGTTAGAAAATCAACGTATAGAAATTATCCAATTTGTATACATTTTTACAAACTCAAGATGACAACCAAAATAAAGTTGAAATGCCATAATTTTTTACACGTGTATAGATAAAATGATGTAGGTCATATTCAACGGTTTTATTTTAAATTTTGAATTATTAAAATTTTAAAAAATAGAGGCATGATGGAGACACAAAAATGAAGGCATTTGAACCCTCTTCATCTTTCTATTTGAACATCGTAATTATCTTTGGTGGTCTGGTTTATATTAAAATATCCAATAAATTGCAATGCAGTTCTCTTTTACTTGGATGCGAATATTAAATTGACAGAGCTATTCTGGCTTGAGCAACTCAATATTCTGTTTTTAGAAATGTCATGACAGAAGCTGTCCGGGCCGTTTTTTTTTTTTTTAAATTAAGATAATTATTGTCATACTTATCAAAAACTTCTAAATATCAAAATTTCCCATCAAAATTTAGAAATTGTTTATTTCCTCCCCTAAATACAAACAACCTTTGTCATTTTCTCTTTCAATCTAATTTTAAATTTTTATTTTAAGAAAATGATAGTTGACCTTTTTTTTTTTATTTGAACTCATTATTCAATAAATTTTGGACTTTCTGTTAATCTTGTTGTAAGATCTTTTGTGATGTCAAAGCCAAAACCATTTCATGGAAGAATGTCAATATTTCATGATAACTTGATATATACCAGATGGCCCAGATTCATTTCCAAAAAAAAAAAAAAATTTCTCAGGCATGTCTTCTCAATAAATTGTAGCAAGTGAATATGTTCTACTCAATAACTTTCAAATATAATTCATTAAATTAAGGAACAAATTATTTCTTTAATAGAAACAGAGCAAACATTTTGAATATAAAAAAATATAAACAATATTAAGTGATTAATCCGGTTATTCTTTCCCCCTCCTCTTGTTCGCCTTCTTCCTATTCCACCTATTCCTCATCCTCTTCTTCTTCCTCAGAAGAGGACTCTTCCTCTTCTTCCTCTTCTTCTTCCTCCTCCTCTTCTTCGCCTTCTTCCGCTGCTTCTCCCTCTTCCGTTTTGTGTCCTGTGGTTTTGGTTTTTTCCTTTTTCTCCTTTTTCTCCCCACTCTTTGAAAGTCCATGGAGCTTTTCCTTAAGCTTCTTTCTTAGACCACCTTCACGGCTTCCATGCAAATGAAGTTTATCCTCCATCTTGTTCTTTAGTCTTTCACTCCAAGGAAGCTTCTCTTCACCCCTCTGGCTAGTTACCTCCATTTTTTTTTCTCTCTTTCTTCTGTATTTGTGTGTGTTTTAGTGTGCAAGGTCTCTTAGATGCAAATTTATATTTGAAGAAGATATACAACCAAATATATGATGCAGCCTTTCTTTTATATAGCAGCACCACTCCACCAACTCTATTTAATTAACAAACTTGTGGTGATCTAGCAATGATAAACAAAACAGAAGGATTGGCCTTGTTAGAACAGCCTAACATCTTGGACCTAGCCTTGTGAGAAATGATCAGCACAAGGCCTTAATTGACTTTTTCTTTTTTCTTTGATATTAGCAAAGTAAAGTAAAAGGCCTCTGTCAATATATCACTCAAAATAAAACAAAAAATATTAGCAAAGTAAAAGGAAAACGGAAAAGTGCCCCAGTTATTAATTGTAAAAAAAAAAAAAATTGTATTCTATACATTATGAATAACATGTAGCAAGAATTTGACAAAAAAAAAGAACTGAAAAAGAAAGATCTCATTGTTAGACATAATGTAATCAGTTTCAAAAGATTTAGTATCAATACTACTATGATAAATATCCATGTGACAATTCTAATTTCAACTACAGATATGTAGAGTAATTTTTCATTTCGTAATATTATTAAACTTGTAATTTGAAAGTGTCATTTTAGACTATACATGTATTAATTAATTTTAGAGATGTGATGTTAACAATTACAAAGTTACAAATTCAGAAATTAAATTGTTTTGTCACATCTACAAATTAAATTCAAATTACAGAGATGAAAACATTTTATACCAAAAATTACTATATTGTTAATATGATAAATGAATTCAATTTCTATATATAATTAAACAGTAGTCAAATCTCTTAGAAGTCCATTCACAATTTCAAACTTGTACAACCAAATACGCGCTTAGAAAGCGCCGCAAGGACCTAATTGACCCCAGTGCAATCTGCAAAGTACATTAAAGCTGTACAAAATTAAATTTAAATGGCACAGAATTAAGCTTTGATCACACGAATAAAGGACGTCCTTCGTCTGATAAGCATCGCCATCCCATGAAAAATAGTTTTGAATCCGTCCAGATGAGTTTGGATCTTAATTACTTCCTTATCTATAATTAACTCAACAAGCTGATACTGGACGTCTCCAGTTGTCATACTAACCCCAATTTGATTATTATTTAAACAGCGAACTAATTTATTTCCCTTGACTAAATTTGTTAACATAATTTAATCTGCTATATTTAAAAGGCGCGCTAGAACATCCACGAGACTATTTATTCCCCATTCCCCGACCGTACTTCATGATGTATTCTTTTCCTAGCATCCATGAGACTCTTTTTGGTATAATTCGGGAATAATTCAAGACCCGTTAAAGTCGGTGTCAAATATTTTTTTATCTGGTTCGGATCAAGTCCGAGAAAAATAATAAAACAATAGCGATTCAGTTCAGACCCTATCCAACTCATTAACGCTCCTATTCATGTGCCAAATACATCTTAATTTAATGCATATCAGAATTAGCACTTTGAAATATGGCGCTTTCAGTAATGAATTAATTGGGGACGAAATTGAATTTGACAAGTTCTGCATTTCTTAAATTATCAAATTCTATTAGGGCATGTTCGACCGTCTACAGGGAACAGGATGAGAACGGGAATTAAAATTTTTGAATGGCCGAAACATTATGCACGTGGGCTGAAATTCACGAAGTCTAAGTGAATTTTTTTCCCACGCGTACAGTGTTTAGCCGAACAGGCCCTTAAGGGTTCTTGTTATTTGTATTCCCTAAATTAATATCTTTGGCATGTATTTGATCCGATCATCTGATTTCTAATTTTTTGAACATATTGCAATTGAATTAATCCACCATTTTTTCTCTCTCTTGCAACTATTACGGTTGACTTTGAACTTTTGCTGGCAAGTACCACCAAGTATCTATCTGCCTACGGGCTTTTGAAATGACAAAAAAAAGGTACCACCAAGTACAGGATGTGCACTTTGACCGTTGACTTCTATATCGTCTTCCTTATCTTTAAAGTTCCTGACATTTTTATTTAAGAATACTGGGGTTGTGAAATGTGAAGGGTTACTTGTTGCCTATAATTAAGTATAAAGATGGTGATTTTTCTTTGATATTTTATATAATTAAGATCGGGAGCAGAGGGAGTTCATACAAAAAGGGTCAATTGATTTCTATTTTTTTTTTTTTTGAATTTTTCTATTTATATTTTATTTTCAATATAATTTAAAGTAAAATACTATAAGTACGGTAAATTGACCTTCATTTTTAACATGAAATTTTATATAGTTGACATTCATTATATATTTTACTCCCATAATTTAGAAATCTGACTTCCCACTTGATTAAAAGTGCTCAATTTTCATGCAGACTTCTTAAAGTTGCTTGTGGTGAGCAATTTGTTAGAGAAATAATCGTGATATCTGATATGGGGCTCCAATTACTTACTAGTCCTCAAGAGCATTGACAATATTAAATTGCAATGCAGTTCTCTTTTACTTGGATGCGAATATTAAATTGACAGAGCTATTCTGGCTTGAGACAACTCAATATTCTGTTTTTTTTTTTTTAAATTAAGATAATTATTGTCATACTTATCAAAAACTTCTAAATATCAAAACTTCCCATCAAAACTTAGAAATTGCTTATTTCCTCCCCTAAATACAAACAACCTTTGTCAATTTCTCTTTCAATCTAATTTTAAATTTTTATTTGAACTTATTATTAATTTTTTATTTTAAGAAAATGATAGTTGACCTTTTCTTTTATTTGAACTCATTATTCAATAAATTTTGGACTTTCTGTTAATCTTGTTGTAAGATCTTTTGTGACTTCAAAGCCAAAACCATTTCATTGAAGAGCGTCAATAGTTCATGATAACTTGATATATACCAGATGGCCCAGATTCATTTCCAAAAAAAAAAAATTTCTCAGGCATGTCTTCTCAATAAATTGTAGCAAGTGAATATGTTCTACTCAATAACTTTCTAATATAATTCATTAAATTAAGGAACAAATTATTTCTTTAATAGAAACAGAGCAAACATTTTGAATATAAACAAATATAAACAATATTTAAGTGATTAATCCATTCTTTCCCCCCTCCTCTTGTTCGCCTTCTTCCTATTCCACCTATTCCTCATCCTCTTCTTCTTCTTCAGAAGAGGACTCTTCCTCTTCTTCCTCTTCTTCCTCCTCCTCATCTTCGCCTTCTTCTGCTGCTTCTCCCTCTTCCGTTTTGTGTCCTGTGGTTTTGGTTCTTTTCTTTTTCTCCTTTTTCTCCCCACTCTTTGTAAGTCCATGAAGCTTTTCCTTAAGCTTCTTTCTTAGACCACCTTCACTGCTTCTATGCAAATGGAGCTTATCCTCCATCTTGTGCTTTAATCCCTCCATTCTTTCACCCCAATGATGCTTTTCTTCACCCCTCTGGCTAGCTACCTCCATTAATTCTTTGCTCTTCTTCTTTCTTCTGTATGTGTGTGTGTTTTAGTGTGCAGGTCTCTTAGATGCAAATTTATATTTGAAGAAGATATACAACCAAATATATGATGTAGCCTTTCTTTTATATAGCAGCACCACTCCACCACCAACTCTATTTAATTAACAAACATGTGGTGATCTAGCAATGATAAACAAAACCGAAGGTTAATTTGGCCTTGTTAGAATAGCCTAACATCTTGGACCTAGCCTTGTGATAAATGATCAGCACAAGTCCTTAATTGACTTTTTCTTTTTTCTTTGATATTAGCAAAGTAAAGTAAAAGGCCTCTGTCAATGTATCACTCAAAATAAAACAAAAAATATTAGCAAAGTAAAAGGAAAACGGAAAAGTGCCCCAGTTATTGTAAAAAAAAAATTGTATTCTATACATAAGGAATAACATGTAGCAAGAATTTGAAAAAAAAAAAACTGATGCATATCAGAATTAGCACTTTGAAATATGGCACTTTCAGTAATTAATGAATTAATTGGGGACGAAATTTAATTTGACAAGTCCTGCATTTCTCAAATTATCAAATTCTATTAGGGCATGTTCGACCGTCTAAAGGGAACGGGAATGAAAAATTTTGAATGGTCGAAACACTGTGCGCGTGAGCTGAAATTCGCGAAGTCTGAGTGAATTTTTTTCCCACGCGCACAGTGTTTGGCCGAACATGTCCTTAAGCGTTCTTGTTATTTGTATTCCCTAAATTAATATCTTTGGCATGTATTTGATCCGATCATCTGAGTTCTAATTTTTTGAACATATTGCAATTCAATTAATCCACCATTTTTTCTCTCTCTTGCAACTATTACGGTTGACTTTGAACTTTTGCTTGCAAGTAGCACCAAGTATCTATCTGCCTACGGACTTTTGAAATGACAAAAAAGTACCACCAAGTACAGGCTGTGCACTTTGACCGTTGACTTCTCTATCGTCTTTCTTATCTTTAAAGTTCCTGACATTTTTATTTAAGAATACTGGAGTTGTGAAATGTGAAGGGTTTCTTTGACATGAATTGTCTCCCGCAAATCCAAGAATTTCACAGCATTTTTAAATTAATGCAATAAGCTATACCTTTCTATTTGAACATCGTAAATTATCTTTGGTGATCTGGTTTATATTAAATATCCAATAAATTGCAATGCAGTTCTCTTTCACTTGGATGCGAATATTAAATTGACAGAGCTATTCTGGCTTGAGACAACTCAATATTCTGTTTTTTGAAATGCCATGACAGAAGCTGTCCGGGCTGTTTTTTTTTTTATATTTAAGATAATCATACTTATCAAAAACTTCTAAATATCAAAATGTCCCATCAAAAATTAGAAATTGTTTATTTCCTCCCCTAAATACAAACAACCTTTGTCATTTTCTCTTTCAATCTAATTTTAAATTTTTATTTGAACTTATTATTAATTTTTTATTTTAAGAAAATGATAGTTGACCTTTTTTTTTATTTGAACTCATTATTCAATAAATTTTGGACTTTCTGTTAATCTTGTTGTAAGATCTTTTGTGACTTCAAAGCCAAAACCATTTCATGGAAGAATGTCAATATTTCATGATAACTTGATATATACCAGATGGCCCAGATTCATTTCCAAAAAAAAAAAAAATTTCTCAGGCATGTCTTCTCAATAAATTGTAGCAAGTGAATCTGTTCTACTCAATAACTTTCTAATAAAATTCATTAAATTAAGGAACAAATTATTACTTTAATAGAAACAGAGCAAACATTTTGAATATAAAACAATATAAACAATATTTAAGTGAATAATCCGGTTATTCTTTCCCCCCTCCTCTTGTTCGCCTTCTTCCTATTCCACCTATTCCTCATCCTCTTCTTCTTCTTCTTCAGAAGAGGACTCTTCCTCTTCTTCCTCTTCTTCCTCCTCCTCTTCTTCGCCTTCTTCCGCTGCTTCTCCCTCTTCCGTTTTGTGTCCTGTGGTTTTGGTTCTTTTCTTTTTCTCCTTTTTCTCCCCACTCTTTGTAAGTCCATGGAGCTTTTCCTTAAGCTTCTTTCTTAGACCACCTTCACGGCTTCCATGCAAATGAAGTTTATCCTCCATCTTGTTCTTTAGTCTTTCACTCCAAGGAACCTTCTCTTCACCCCTCTGGCTAGTTACCTCCATTTTTTTTTTCTCTCTTTCTTCTGTATTTGTGTGTGTTTTAGTGTGCAGGTCTCTTAGATGCAAATTTATATTTGGAGAAGATACAACCAAATATGATGTAGCCTTTCTTTTATATAGCCAGCACCACTCCACCAACTCTATTAATTAACAAACTTGTGGTGATCTAGCAATGATAAACAAAACAGAAGGTATTGGCCTTGTTAGAATAGCCTAACATCTTGGACCTAGCCTTGTGATAAATGATCAGCACAAGGCCTTAATTGACTTTTTCTTTTTTCTTTGATATTAGGCAAGTAAAGTAAAAGGCCTCTGTCAATATATCACTCAAAATAAAACAAAAAATATTAGCAAAGTAAAAGGAAAACGGAAAAGTGCCCCAGTTATTGTAAAAAAAAAAAATTGTATTCTATACATTAGAAATAACAGGTAGCAAGAATTTGGAAAAAAAAAAAAAAAGAACTGAAAAAGAAAGATCTCATTGTTAGACATAATGTAATCAGTTTCAAAAGATTTATTATCAATACTACTATGATAAATATCCATGTGACAATTAATTCTAATTTCAACTACAGATATGTAGAGTAATTTTTCATTTCGCAATATTATTAATTAAACTTGTAATTTGAAAGTGTCATTTTAGACTATACATGTATTAATTAATGTTAGAGATGTGATGTTAACAATTACAAAGTTACTAATTCAGAAATTAAATTGTTTTGTCACATCTACAAATTAAATTCAAATTACAGAGATGAAAACATTTTATACCAAAAATTACTATATTGTTAATATGATAAATGAATTCAATTTCTATATATAATTAAACAGTAGTCAAACCTCTTAGAAGTCCATTCACAATTTCAAATTTGTACAACCAAATACACGCTTAATTAGAAAGCGCCGCAAGGACCTAATTGACCCAGTGCAATCTGCAAAGTACATTAAAGCTGTACAAAATTAAATTTAAATGGCACAGAATTAAGCTTTGATCACACGAATAAAGAGAAGCATCGCCGTCCCATGAAAAATTTTGAATCCGTCCAGATGAGTTTGGATCTTAATTACTTCCTTCCTTATCTATAATTAACTCAACAAGCTAGTGGACGTCTCCAGTTGTCATACTAACCTTAATTTGATTATTATTTAAACAGCGAACTAAATTTGTTAACATAATTTAATCTGCTATATTTAAAAAGGCGCGCTAGAACATCCACGAGACTATTTATTCCCCATTCCCTGACCGTACTTCATGATGTATTCTTTTCCTAGTATCCATGAGACTCTTTTGGTATAATTCGGGAATAATTCAAGACCCGTTAAGGTCGGTGTCAAATATTTTTTTATCTGGTTGGGATCAGGTCCGAGAAAAAATAAAACATAGTGATTCCGTTCAGACCCAATCCAACTCATTACGCTCCTATTCATGTGCCAAATACATCTTTAATTGATGCATATCAGAATTAGCACTTTGAATATTGCGCTTTCAGTAATTAATGAATTATTGGGGACGAAATTGAATTTGACAAGTCCTGCATTTCTCAAATTATCAAATTCTATTAGGACATGTTCGACCGTCTAAGGGGAACGGGAATGAAATTTTGAATGGCCGAAACACTGTGCGAGTGGGCTTAAATGTGCAAAGTTGAGTGAATTTTTTTTTTCCACGCGCACAGTGTTTTGGCTGAACAGGCCCTTAAGCGTTCTTGTTATTTGTATTTTCCTAAATTAATATCTATGGCATGTATTTGATCCGATCATCTGATTTCTAATTTTTGAACATATTGCAATTAAGTAATCCACCATTTTTTCTCTCTCTTGCAACTATTACGGTTGACTTTGAACTTTTGCTGGCAAGTACCACCAAGTATCTATCTGCCTACGGGCTTTTGAAATGACAAAAAAAGTACGCACCAAGTACAGTTGTGCACTTTGACCGTTGACTTCTTTATCGCTCTTCTTATCTTTAAGTTTCCTGACATTTTTATTTAAGAATACGGGGGTTGTGAAATGTGAAGAGTTTCTTGGTTGCCTATAATTAGTATAAAGATGGTGATTTGTCTTTGATTTTATATAAGGGAGGGTTCCAATGCCTCATATTTTTCATACCTCTTCTACCTTATACGTTATATCTTTGTTTTCAAAGTTCAATTGTCGATCCGAACAGTTCATACATGATACTCATACTAAAATATGCTTGGGGATGAAATTTTATATTTTTGAAAATTTTTACTATTTTAAGATGGTACAAATCACTGTTTTTTGGACCGTTTA